>JAEQBH010003564.1:0-574262 GCA_016808115.1 Tetrastigma voinierianum
AAAAGGAATATATATTTAATGTTTCAATATTTTAATATATTAAGGTGTAGTCTAGTGGTTCGCTTGACTTTCCTAGAACACCTAGGTCCTGGGTTCAAGCCATGTGGTTGTTATTCTTGTGCATTAATAATTGTTATAACATATATCTACTTTACATATAGAGTTGTAACCTATTAGGAAACTTGTCATATAGAGTTGTAATTTATTAGGAAGGTTAGATTGACTTTTGTGTATATATATTCACAATGAATCAATGCAAAACACAAGGAATTCTTTCTTCTTGCTTTCTACAATAATGTTTTGTTTCATTTATTGTGTAATACTTGTCCCACATTGGATGGGAACAAAGATGAAGAGGTCTTTAAATTCCTTAGTTGATGGGAGAAGCTCACAAGAAAACGTGGGCTGAAGAATTGAGTATAGAGGCTTCCACTTGTAATTCTTGGGCTAACCCAAATTACAAGACAATTTTGAACGACTCGGTTCCTGGCAAATCGAACTGTTCATCCGGTTCGGTGGTCTAACCGTCGGTTTAAGCGGTTCTTGAAAGGTTCAAACGACATTCGGTTGAATTGGGTGAACTGGACTAGAAAACCCACCGGTCGACAGTCCAACTAGTTCGATTGGCCGGTCCGATTTTTAAAACATTGATATTTCCACAAAAGCCTTAAGTGGGAACGGGTTAGTTATCTTTGTAACAAGTTGGGTATGATTAACAACTATGTTCCGACTTGAAGGGGAGTGTTATAACATGTAAATACCTTACTTATAGGTTTTGAAACTGATTAGGAATGGTAGATTAGTTTTCCTATTGTATATACTCACACTCTTGTGCATATATACATACATTGAATCAATGAAATTCACAAGGAATTCTTCTCATCTAGTTTTCTACAAAGTTCAAATCTTAAAATAATTTCTTGATGGCTTTGATATTTTTTCATTCTTCATTTGAAGCATAATCCCATGTAGAAAGGCATTTTTTATATCAAGCTGATGCAAGTCCCAATCGTGAGAAGCAACGAGGGAGATAAACAAACAGACATATGGCAACTTTGCTTCAGGAGAAAATGTATCAAAATAATCAACTCCATAAATTACGAGCATAACCATATGAGCGGACCTTCAATCTAGAACCCATAAGGATAGAACTGGTCACGAGCACTTAGCAAAACTGTTAATAGCCTTCTTGCTCCGGTAGGTAAAATGCCTGAAGTCCACATACCATTGTCATTTACGCCAAGGTGAGATAAAGCCTCACAAGCTGTGTTAGGAAAAGAGATAGAATCTAGAGATGCAATAAAGGAATGAGAGGAAGACGGCAAATGGTTATGAAGCCGCGATGAGATTGGGTGAGCACCAGCGTTTACCTTTGCGAAACGTCGAAAGATCATCGCTCTGAATTTGGATCTAGTAATGAAGCATGGTGTTGGACTTGAGCGAAAGGGGTTTTGGCTTAGAAGTATACTAAGTAATGGGATGTTTAACAGGAGTGGGAGCTGGGGCAGTGAAGATAGGAGCAGGAGCTGAAGTAGTGAAGATAAGAGCAGAAGTTGAAGTAGGGGCTGGTGAGGAAACAATATAGACCAATAAATCATCATCCTCTCCCTAAGTAGTAACAGTAGACGACGATAGGGAAAACGGGGTAATCTCAAAGAATGTAACATTAGTAGACACAAAGTAACGATGAAAAGTGGGACAATAGCACCTATACCCTTTTTGAACATGAGAATATCCCACAAAGATACACTTTAAGGACTTTGGATCATGTTTAGAGACTTGCAGACGGACATATCGTACAAAGCATGTGCATCCAAATACCTTGGTATCAATAGGGAACAACGGATTATTTGGAAACAACTGGTTGTAAGGAGTAGCCTAATTAAGAACCGATGAGGGCATCCTGTTAATAAAAAACAAGCTGTGGAGACTGCGTCGACCAAAACATGGTTAGGGACATTCATCTGGAACAAAAGGGCCTAAGTAGTCTCAAGAAGATGTCTATTGTTTCTTTTAGTTACCCCATTTTGAGAGGGTGTATCAACACACGAGGTCTGATGGAGAATCCCATGTTGTAACATGAAGGATTGAAAAGGTTTCGACAAATATTCCTTGGCGTTATCACTTCTCAATGTTTGAACAGAGACATGGAATTGTGTTTGAATTTTAGCACAAAAGGCACTAAAATGAGAAAAAAGCTTAGAACAACTTTGGATTAGATAGAGCCAAGTGACATGAGAGAAATCGTTAACAAAAGTATGAGATGCCAAACCTAATGGAACATAGTGGATGAGGAATTCGAACATTGGAATGAGCCTTTCGAAGGAGCGGAAGCTCGCTGTGAAACTCGAGGACTCAAATGTACGCGATGAAGCTTAGCAAATTAACACGACTCACAATTTAATGAGTATATGCTAGAAAACTCAGGACTTAGCTTCTTCAATAGAGAGAGAGAGAAGGATGACCTAAGCGACAATGTAATTCAAATGGGGTAACAACTCCAGAACAAGCAATAGATGTTGGCGTCTCTATTTCAAGGATGTAGAGACCTCCAGACTCACGTCCGCTACCAATAATCTACTTCATCGAAAGATCCTGAATTAGACAATAATTATGAAAAAATGAGATACTGCAATTGAGAGTATAGGTGAGCTTACTCACAGAAATTAAATTAAAGGTGAATTGTGGTAAACTCAAAACATACGTCATAATGATTAGAGGAGTAGGATGAATCGTCCCTGACCCAAGGACACAAGATGTTGACCCATCTGCAAGGATAACAGTAGAAGTAGAAGGGTGTGATTGAAACTTAGTAAATAAACTGGAATTACCTGTCATGTGATCGGTGGCTCCAGAGTCAATAACCCATGTGGAGGAAGAGGAATAAGACATGTGTCGGTTTTACCTGACTCAGGGAGTGTAGTGACAGAAGTAGATACAGACTTAAGTGACTTTTGATAAAGAACATATTGAAATCTTCGATTTTTATTATGTGACTTCCTACAATTCCGGTGTGCATGTCACGAATTGTAAGCGTGCGACACATAACTCCTCTTGAGGGTTTTGTAGTTTAGTCATTGAAATGAATCTAACTCCAGCAGAGGGTCCGCGAATACAGAAAAATACGGAAAAGGGATCTTCTGAGGAAAGGATCACCCCTTCCATGAAAAACACACTTTTTGAATGTATTTTGGTCCTAAAAACCATAAATCACCTTTTAATGTTATTGAATCTTGCAGGAATAAAGGAAAATAGGAAGAAACCTTAGAAGAAACACGGCTGTCAAACACAAAATCCTTTGAAAAACATTGTTGCACACATTGGACAAGGGAGGCATGTGACTTGGGAGGATTGTCGACAGTTGGCGATGCTAGGAGGAGGCGCTTTGCCGGAAACTATGTCATGCACCCTCGCACGCCGACGCTTGAGGAACAGCACAGCGACAGAGAAGTTGCGTGTGGCGGCGTGAGGGGATTTGTTGTCGGAGCTCCTTCCTTCGGTGGATAGATCAAGTGACGCCAATCTGGGTAGGGTGGTCACCAGTCGGATGTTAGTCGCCGGAGTTTGTAGCTGGCAATGATAGGTTCTTCTCGAGATTTTCCCAAAAAATTTGCCTTTTTCTCAACAATATTAAGCCCTAGGCTCTTATACCATATAATCAGAGATAATTGAAAGAAAATTGTGTGTTTCATTGGTTGCAAATAACCTATTTATATACAAGCCAATCTCTAAATCAAATTGGAAAGAATATGAAGTTTCCTAACTCTACATGAATACATGTTTCCTTTTTCCAACTATTTTCTAATTCTACAATACTATAACACATTTGAAGCTAGAAACTTCATCTTTGTTCCATCCTTACTATACTACATATCCTCCCAAACAAACATTTGTCACATTTCTAACAATGAAGCCAGAATCTTTCAAGAAACTTGAAAGACCAGGCCCATGAAGCTTATAGTTGAGTTATGTCATTCAGTAATCAAGAAGTACTTAAGCTACCTGCAATTAGCGGCAGGTTAATTTTCTCTACTGCTAGCTCTAGGCCTTAGGCAAGCTAAGATCCCCTTTCCAATATACACCCTCCCTAAGAGATGACCGTTCTCTGAGGTGGTTCTAATCAGAACTAGGATTTGTCAATTTATAGATTTCATAGTTGAGAGGTGATCCCTTGCAATGGTGATTTCGTAGGGTTCCAATTGCGGCTGTTGGGTAAATTTTAGGCTCTTCTGATCGTGCCTTTTTCTACAGACTAAATCTTTCTCCACATTATGTCATGGTTGAGCAAGGGGAAAGGGTGGAGTTCTGCAGGTTTTCCTGATTTTTTTTATTCCCTGTCGGAACAAGGATATGGAACCTCCTAGTTTCCTACCCCAAGAGCTCCCAAGAGCTCTTCTACTGTACCAGTTGTATATCTATAAAATATTTAAAATAGGTCAAAAGAATCTGCAAGAATGATACTTAAATCTTTATTGGTATCTCCATATTTAATTAGCCTTGATATTACTGCCTATACCTTCTTCAATCATCCTTTATTGGAAAATGCCCGTGTGAATCACATGTATCATAGTTATTGCGTTTTAGTACACCTTGGGATGTTCAGAAAAAACCCTCCTATTTGAAACACATGACCATAGAAGGTCCATGTTGTAACAAGTAAAAATTATCCTTGAAATCATAATTTTCCAAACCATGTTATAATTATAAAGATGGATTGCAGTTGACCAGAGTAGTTGAGAGAGACTCTGTTTTAAGTGCATAACATCTTTGGAACATTAGATGAAAATCTCTTAAATAAAGAATGTGCAGCAAACAAATGTTACTGGGCTATGGATTTGAATGTTTGAAATTGATGAATCAGTGCATTGATCTAGCATGAAATTTCTTAACAATCAGTTCTTGTTTATTTCTTTATTGTGTTTTATTATTTTATTTTATCTTATTTTTCATCAGAAACATTTATTATAATGTGATTGCAAAACTAGAGATTAATTTTCTTGTGCTCAATCAAGACTTGCAATTTCTGTTTTCTTCTGATCCTCCACATCATTATTACTTTCCTCAGTAATTTCCTTGTTTAAAAACTTGATCCCTCTCTCTCTCTCTCTCTCATTTGATCTAAATTTAATATACAGTTACTTGGGCGGACAATTGATTTAAGAAGTTTAATTGCCGAACGCATGAACAAGGTATTCAGAGAGAACCTTGAATTTCTCTTTGATCGTTTTGAGTCCCAGGATCTCTGTAGCATTTTTGTAAGTAGCAGTTTCACTTTTCCTCATTTAAAATTATTTGCTTTCATTTCTCTTATCCTTGTCTATCTGACCTTGGTTACAATGAGTAATGGTTTTCCTTTCAAATTCATGTTTCAGGAATTAGAAAAGCTCTTGGATGTTTTAAAACATGCACATGAATTGTTGTCAAAAGATCTTTTAATGGATGCATTCAGTCTCATGTTAAGTGAGATGCAAGAGAATATATCTCTTGTTTCATATTCAAGTCGACTTGCTTCTCAGGTTAGGCGATCTATTTCTCTCTATCTATCAATATATATATATATATATATATATATATATATATATATATATATATAGACACACACACACATGTACCTTCATTTCTCTATCTCTCGACTCCTCCCTCCCCTCCCTTCTCACTGGTGTCTGCCTGTGTATGCATGTATCTCTGTATATGTCTATGGAGCACCATACAAAACTGCATTATTTACTGTGTCCATCTATCCCTGTGTGTGTTGTTCGAAAGCACCATAAAAAACCACATTTACTGTGTCTGAAAAATGTATGGGTGCATGGGCAAAGCACCATACTTCATCACGATGTTCAGTTTGAAAGAGTAAGTTAATAGAGAACCACACAAAAGTACAACATTTAGCCTCTTGAAACAGTTAATTAATTGCACGAAGAAATGTTGGACATGTAACCAAACTACTTCTTTGTGCTCTCTATATATCAAATATGGTCAAAGTGCTCTATTACATCATCAAGTTACTAAGAAATATGAATTGACTAGTTGAGTTCTTTTCTTGGGGACTGGGAAAAAAACTATTGATGCTGAAGCATAATATGAAAATGATGAGAACATGATATTTTAGCCTGTTGCTTAGAAATCTTTCTAGTTATGAAGGAGCATGGATCATGCATACTTTATCCTTCTAAGAGGCTATCTCGGGGGTTTCTATGTTGGACTATTGTAACAGGCATACCCTATGGAGTTGGGGCTAATTCTGCTACAGCTGTTTCCTAGGTGTCCAAGTGAGAAAGAGGTCCATGAAAGTATGGTAGGTAGGTCCATCAAATAATTGGTGTCGCAAGTAACTTAAGAAGTTTTTTTCTTGGCCTCATTATGTTTCTGACCAATCGCTGAATCATTTAACCCAACAAGGGGCTAAATACTTGGTTTCCTTTGTTTGGGACTTTTGACCAGCTTACGATGTAGTGCTTTCTTGGATTGCACTTTCCTTTGGTTTGTTTTATAAGATGTGCAGCTTGTTTTTTCTTACATTCAAAGGTTCAGGCATACTTTGTGTGTGTGTGTGTGTGTCTGTTCCAATCATCTTTTTGAAAATTTTGAAGGGATTTCTCATCCTTTATTGTTCTGTTTCTGACTGTAATTGAAGGAAAAACTATTACTTTCATTGATCACAAACCACCTATTTATATACAAGACAATTCCAAACCAAATTGGAAAGAATATGAAGTTTCCTAACTCTACATGAATGCAAGTTTCCTTTGTCCAGCTAGTCCATGAGACATCACTTTGCTTCTTACTTTTCCATGAGATCAGATTTCCTCCAAAAAAGACACAATAGCCTAAGGTGGATCTCTTGTCTTCCTTAGATCCTGCCTAATTTGCGTCAGAAAAACACTCAATTCTAGTATGCCCATGCTTTTTATACAATATTCCACGTCCAGGGGCTTCTTTCAAGTAAGCATGGGATATGCTCCTGTTTGCTTATTGACTAATATGGGAGATGACATATCTTGACTGAAACAACATTGAATAATCAATATCTGGGCAAGTTATTGTAAGATAATTCAATTTCCCAACAAGTCTTCTATATCTATCAGGGTCTTCAAATAAGTCTCTTTCCTTAGTGATCTGCACATTAGGAATTATAGGAATACAACACGGTTTGGCACCCAATTTCCTTGTATCAGATAACAAATCGAGCACATATTTCCGTTGAGATAACAAAATTCCCTTCTTACTCCTCATGACTTCAACACCCAAGAAATACTTCAACATTCCTAAATCCTTTGGTGTGAAATTGACTGTGAAGAAAGGATTTAAGAGATAATATAACTTTGGAGTCACTTCTAGTGATGTGATATCATTCACATACATTTCAGGTAGAATAATGCAGGCGAAATTTTTATAAAAGACGAGGTGGTTAGACTTGCTCTTACGCGTACTGATGTCTCAATGCTGTGGTGCCCGAGCCAAGCACGGGGACTGTTTCAAACCATACGGAGATTTTCGAAAACGACATACCTTCCTTATCTCGCAGCCAGGCAACAAACCCGGAGGTTCTTCCCGATGTAAACTTTTTCTTGAAAATTTCCATGTAGAAAGGCATTCTTGATATTAAAAGGCGTCTGAGTCCCGATCATAAGAAGCGTGAAATAAACAGACAAACAGATGTCGGTTTAGCTACATGAGAAAAAGTTTCAGAATAATTAACGCCATAAGTTTGAGCATAGCCCTTAGCAACAAGACAGGCCTTCAATCTAGCAATAGACCCATTAGGATTAAACTTGACTACAAACACTTTCAGCGATAACAGTGGCTTTCTTTTTCGATTCGGAAATTTGGTAAACGGGCCGGCCTTCGAGCCTAGCCCGGTCGGGTACATTTAAAGCAATTTGGCCTTGATTTGACCAATTTCTATTCAGGTTAGTTTTCGATCGAGCAACCCCCTAACCCATGCTTGGGTTGTGAGTGCTTGATTTAAAATCTTAAAAATCTTAAAAATTAATTTCTGGAATTTATCATTCTTGAATAAAATAAATAATATACAAATATATAATAATTAATATATAAAATGATTAGTCTAAGCAATATATTTATAGTAAACAAACTTAAATAAATAAATAATCTTTGAAACGTTATTTATAATAGAAGTCTTGCGACTAAGCGTAAATAGTATCAAAGCGAGAAAGTAACAATTTAATAATATTTAGGAAAACAATTTCAAAAGTCATCGAATGAAATTTCGTATCTTATTTAATCTTACGTCATAAATTCTCATATATCCGATAATAACGTGTGATTCAGCATTAGAAGATGTATATCCTCGATGATGGTTGAGTTTTTATCATAATCTATTAATTAATTTAGAATGTTAACAACATAAATTTCATTTATGTTTGGAATAAAAAATATTTTTTCCAAAAATGCATCTCAACCGTATAATAATGAAATATCTTATTTGTTTGAAAATCTATCTTGCTAAAAGATATAATCATATTAGAAAAGAAATTAGTATATAATTTTTGTTAATTATTTTAAAAATAACATTATTTTGTTATTAAAATTAGTTTAAGTAATATAATTATTTAAATTATACTAATAATTTAGTTATTAAATTTAATTTAATTTATAAACTAGTACAACTTCATTTTATCAAAAAAAAAAAAGCATATATGATTGGGAAATAAATTTAAGGATAAATAAAAAAAATGAAATTGTAAATATTTAAAATAGGATTAATGAGATAAATAAAAAATATATTTAATATTAAAGCGTAATTTATTTAATTACAAATTTTCATAAAAGATTTTTTAAATATTAAATTATCATATAAATTATATTTAAAAATACATTTAGAAATTGAAAATAAAATAGTTAAAACAACAAAGTTTAATATATTAATCATATATTATAATAATAATAATTTTTAAAACCTCTATGCTACAAAAGAGATAGTCAAAATATCAAATTTTATAGATGAATATTTGAAAATCTCAATTATTTAGCTAGTTACATAAAAAAAATTAAATAAAAGTTACTGACTGATAATTTATGAGGCGAGCCATGGGCCACGAGCCAAAATGGGTCGGATCAAATTGGTCTGGTTTTATTCAGACCTTAAATTTTACAACTCAACCCTCGAAAATTCGAGTACAAAGGTGGGGTTTGGCCATGTGCGAATCATTTCAGTAGGTAAGGCACTAAGTCTCATGTACCATTGTCATCTAAAGCCTGCATTTCATCCATCATAGCACTACGCCAACCAAGGTGAGATGAAGCCTCACGGATAATGTTAGGAAGAGAGATAGAATCAAGAGTTGCAATGAAAGAACGAAAGGAAGACGACAAATGGTTATAGGAAACAAACGAAGAGCTTGGGTGAGCACACTGACGTTTACCTTTACGGACATCAATCGGAAGATCGTCATTCTGGACTGGATATGATGACGAAGCAATCAATGATGGACTAGAGACTGGAGGGTTCTAGCATCGAGAATATACCTAGGTAATGGGAGGTTTAACAGGAACGGGACTTGGAGTAGGAGTCGGTGGAGTCGGTAAGGCAATGGTGTACACTAATTAATCATCATCTTCCCCCTGACTAGGAACAGGAGAAGAAAGGGAAAACGAGGATGATCTCAAGCATGTAACATCGATAGACGCAAAATACTTGTCGAGAAGGAATTAAGGACAATGCTGCTACATGCCCTTTTTTAAAATGAGAATAGCCCACAAAGATATACTTTAAGGATTTCGGATCAAGTTTAGAGACTTGAGGGCGGACATCTCGAACAAAGCATGTGCATCCCAAATACCTTGGGATCAATAAGGAACAACGAATTATTTGGAAACGGTGTGGTGGTAAGGGAATAGCCCGATTAAGAACCAGCGAGGGCATCTGTGTATCACAAAAAAACAAGGCTGTGGAAATTGCATCGGTTCAAAATGTTTAGGGACATTCATACGCTGGATCAAAGGGCAGGCCCGGTCTCTAGGAGATGTCTATTCTTTCTCTCAGCTACCCCATTTTGAAAGGGTATATTAACACACGAGGTTTGATGGAGAATCCTATGTTGTAACATGAAACACTAAAAAGGTTCTGACAAATACTTCTTGGCATTATCACTTCTCAATATTTGAATAGAGACTTGGAATTGTGTTTGAATTTCAGCACAATAGCCACTAAAATGAGAAAAAAGCTTAGAACCACTTTTCATTAGATAAAGCCAAGTGACATGAGAGAAATTGTCAACAAAAATAACGAAATACTTAAACCCAGTGGGAGGCATCACTGGTCAAGGACCCTAAACATTATAATGAACTAGCTCAAAAGGATCGGAAGCTCATTTATTGACTCTAGGACTTAAATGCACACGATGAAGTTTATAGCAATATTAATGCTTATTTCGCGGTTGATGACGATGGAGCTAGAAAACTAAGGATATAGGTATGACCTCGCGACAATGTAATTTGAATGGGTAACAACTCGAACAAGCGTGAACTTTGGCACCTGCGTGAGGATGTAGAGACCCCAGGCTCACATAACACGAATTATGCGCCGTCGAAAGATCCTAAATCAAACAATAATCGGGAAAGAATGAGATCTTTACTTGATTAAGTTTGAGTGAGTTTTCGCATAAATTAAATTAAAAGAGAATTTTGGTAAACTCAGAACAAAGGTCAAAGTGATTAGAGGAGTCATATGAATTGTCCCTGACCGAAGGATATAAGATGTTGACTCATCAGCAAGGGTAACAGTAGAGGTAGAAGGGTGAGACTGAAACGTAGTAAATAAATTGTAGTTACCTGTCATGTGGTCGGTGGTTCCAGTGTCAATGACCCATGTGGAAGAAGAGGAAATAAAACATGTGTTGGTTTTACTTGACTCAACAAGTGTAGTGATAGAGTGATCACGGATGTAAGTGATTTTTGATGCGAGATGGCGAAATCTTTGGTTTTCTGATGCAACCTCCTACACTTTAGTGTACATGGCTTTGGATTGTAAGCGTAATAACACATAACTCTTCACGAGGGTTTCTTGTTAGTCATAGAAGCGAAGTCTAGCGAAAACGGGTTGTTGAAAATCAGAAAATGCTAAAAAAAATTGGATCTTACAGGGAAAAAGACTACCTTTCCATGAAAAACACCACACTAGAATAGAACTTGGCCCTATAATTCCTAGAACACCTCTAGACCTTGAAGAAATTAGGGAAGACCAAAAAAATAAAAAACTTAGATAGGTAGGTTGCCGGACATAAAAGTGTTTGAAAAACACTATTGCAGGGCTCAAATGTCAAATACAAGTAGGTAGATGGGCTTGTCGGTGGCGCGGCCTTGAGTATTTGAAATCGATGGCGGTATGGGCACGCGCCCTCACAATGGGCCTGCATGTACGCCCCTACGCGGCGTGAGGAACGAGTCGATGATGTTAACGCCTTGCGTGGAGGCGCGTGGGACATGTCGGTTGTCGGAGATTCCAATGGCGGTGGATAGATTGGTTGACGGTGACCCAGGTGGGAGGGTCCTCGGTCAGAGATGAGGCGCCGAAAAGTTTGCCGGAGTTGGTCGCCGGAGGTGAGAGGTTTTTTCTTCGAAAATTTCCCAAAAATTTGACCTTTTTTTTATCAAAGTCTAGCCCTAGGTTCTGATACCATGTAATTAGAGATAATTGAAGGAAAAACTGTAACTTTCATTGATCACAAACCGCCTATTTATATACAAGACAATCCCAAACCAAATAGGAAAGAATATGAAGTTTCCTAACTTTACATGAATGCAAGTTTTCTTTTTCCAACTAGTTTCTAATTCTACAATACTATAACACTGACCAAATTTTTTTTTAAAAAAAAAAACAAAGAAAAAAAAATACATACGAGTGTTTGAAAAGTGAAAATTGTGTATGCTGGCAAGTATGAAGGGGTTTTATTTTATTAGGAACTTTATTTGAAGTTATTCTTGATGTACAGATGATTTGCACATGGCATGAAAAGAAAGAAACCGTGCAAGCCAATACTAAGTAGTAACCCATGAGAAAAATTACTGCACTTGATTTATCAAGTGTATTTTATAAATTTCTCCTCTAAAATGTCCTTCCAAAAGAAAATTTGAATTTATTGTATTAGAAAACACTGCATTAATCGAAATATATGATCACTTAATTATACATGGGACCACCAAAATTGGAAACATCACTTGCTTTTACAAACTTCTGTCTTGAACATAATCTTATGCAGAGATTTTGCCTTTGATGAAGACTAAAATAGATATTTTCTTGTCTCTTTATAAATAAAAAATAAAAAGGGTAATGCATATTCACAATAGACTTTAATGATGCAGCTATCATCATGCTTGATATATTTTATAGTTTGTTTTATCTTTACATAATCAATTTGTTTGTGACTCAACAGATTTGGATGGAGATGCGAAATGATTTCTTACCAAACTTCATCCTTTGCAATACTACTCAACGTTTTGTTCGGTCATCAAAAATACCCTCTGTTCCTGTTCAGAGGCCTTCTGTTCCCTCTGCCAAGCCTAATTTCTATTGTGGTACCCAAGTAAGAAGTTACCAACTAACCACCATAATTTGACTGAAGTTCATGACGAGTAATGTTTCTTAGGGGTGGTTTGTAATTCCAATCTTGGTGACGATTAAAATTCTAGATAACAATTAATGCATTTATGTTTACTGATAAAAAATTCAAGATATGCATCCATGTTTCCATGTTCTCATTTCTATTCTGTTGCATCTGTGTGAAATTTAAATCAGTGTCAGTCTTTAAAAGTTCAGAAACATTTAAATTGGAAAACCACTATAGTCTGATCGCATGGTTGAAATGTACTCGAATGTGATAATTGCTTAGCATGTGAGGTCCATAACATAGACACTTGATCTTTAGTGGCTTATCAAAATTCTGCAGAGTTAGTTTTTCTGTTTCTGGATGCAATTATTTTTAGTGCTTGTCTTTAAAAGTTCAGCCACGCCTTGCTGCCAAAGGCATATGCCTTTCTGCACTCCTGTTATTATTTTTCTTTTTCAACAAGTCATGTAATTTTGCTATGCCTCGCCCAAAGGCACACTTGAAAAATGCCTTTGAAAACTAAGGAAAAACCACATTTTGATGTCGGACTATTGTAAATCCCAATTATAATCAGTTGTCAATGATAATGGAATTTTGATCATGTTCATCTTAGCATTTAGAGCATGTCTTTAAATAATCTACATCATATGTGATAAAGAAAGGCCCAAAGGGATCTAGATATCCACCAGTATGATATAAATCAATATTGTAATGTCTAGAAGAAATAGGGGACACATGTGGGAAAGAGAGCTGGAAATTAAGGGAACATAATTGGTTTTATAAAAGGGGGAATCTGTTTTGGAGCCGCATGGTCGGCTATTAGAAGAAGATGGGGATATTCCCTAGGTTGTGATCTGGACACAGAAAACTTTTCATTTGCCTTTTACTTTACAATTTCTCCATTGATATTTGTTTTTTCTCCCTCTCTAAGGGGTATGATTTTTGATCGAATTTCCAAGGACAGTCAATAAAAGTAGGATTTCAATCTTTCTCTATTCGTTAATATTGTTAGTTGCTTGTGTACACTGATCCAACCTACCGGATTTCATAGGGAAGACCGAAGGTAGTATGGAGCCGAGAACTCAGGTTCCTTTGAATGCACAAGATGACCACATGCTTATGCCCTTATGCAAGTTTGTTCTTTTGCTTGCATAATTTGATGCATTCTTGTATTCCATGTCATTACTTTGATGTGTTGCATTTATTTTTGTAATTCATATTAACTTGCATTTACCTATAAGAATAATATTTTTTTTCTTTGTATTGCTAATATATAAAGTTACAAATAGTGCGTTATCTTTCTCCAAAATCGAAATTTTCCTGACTTATTCTTTCTCCCCTTTGTTGATTCTTATGGTAGGATTTAAATTCTGCTCATCAAACTTTTGCACAACTTCATAGTGGGTTTTTTGGAATGGCACATATGTTTTCCATCGTTAGACTTCTGGGTTCTAGATCATTGCCTGGCTTATCCGGAGCTCTTCTTGATCATATATCCAACAAGGTACATTCTACCTTACAGAAGCTCATATTTTCGGATATCAATTTCATATGAAAGGTTTTAATTCTCCTTTTTCTCTTTTTGATATTCTTATACATTTTCATTTAAGCACTCTCATTTTCTAAACATGATTGTTCTTTCATTTAGAGGATGTTTTCCTATTTATAAATCTATTACTGGAGATATCAGGGTATTCTGTCTATTCATGGCTTTAACACAGCAACACTATATCCAATGTAGAAAGAACGAAGAGAGGAATTGGAGAAATGAGTTCCTTGTATTTTCCATTGAATCATCATGCATATATATTCAAGATGATTAGTCTATACAATATGTAAGTCAATCTATCCTTCCTAATTGGTTAGAACCATACAAGTCAAGCTTCCTAATCAGTTACAATCCTATATGTAAAGTATGATACATACTATAACACTCCCATGAGTTCGAGCATAGATGTTAATGCGTGCCATTTTATTACATGGAATAACTAACCCAGTCCCCACTTAGAGCCTTTGTGAAGATATCGCTCCATTTGTTCTCCAGGTCTTTACATAATCCCTATAGAAATCAAACCCGAGGTTGTATTTTCTCACGAATGAAATGACAATTTGTCTCTGATGTGCTTAGTTTGTCATGAAATCTGGATTAAGAGTACAATATGAAAGGCAACTGGTTGTACAAGCTTTCTTGGGAATGAAGTTTTAATCTGAAGGCGTCCACAGAGTTGATGAAGCTACAGCGATCTCGCGCCTGGAAGCTGTGTCATTGCTCTATTTTCAGATTTTGCACTCGAATGAGAAACCACACTCTAATTGTTACTCTTATGAGGCCCCAGATTACTTCCAGCCAAAGACAGTGGCTTTAGTAGACCTCCAATCCTCCTTAGATCCTTGCCCAATCAGCATCCGTGAAACATTCAATTCTATTACGCATGTGAAATGAGAGAAGAAAAGAATACTTTTCTTTTATTGAATGAGTGAGTGAGAATTACATAGTATAGAGACACTATATATACAAAAGAATGGAACAAAAAGGTAACAAAATAAAATACAAAAAGGAAGGAAAATAATGTACAAGAAAGGAAGAAGATAAACCAGAGAATATCCTATGATTCTCAACACTCCCCTAAAGCTGGAGCATATAGGTCATATGTATCGAAGCATTTACATATGTAATCGGAGGTCCACGGGAGGTCGTAGGAGAGGGTCCGACAAAGAAGATTCGATGGAGAAGGTCCAACAGAGAAGGTCCGATAGAGAAGATCCAACGGAGAAGTCCAACGGAGAAGATCCGATAGAGAAGGTTTGACGGAGAAGGTCAGATGAAGAAGATTTGATGGAGAAGATCCGACGGAGAAGGCTCGTTAGAGAAGGTTCAGCGTAGAAGATCCAACGGAGAAGGTCCAACGAAATAAATTTGACGAAGAAGGCTTGTCGGAGGAGGAAGGTCAGGTGGAAGAAGGTCAGAAGGAAGACCCCGCCAGAAGAAGATGGGCCTCTTTGGAAAAAGAGGGTTCGCTCCAAAACCAACCATGACTTTGATACCATGTGAAATGAGAGAATAAAATAATATTTTTCTTTTATTGAATGAATGAGTATTACATAGTATAAAGACACCTATATATATACAAAAGAATGGACAAAAAAGAAACAAAATAAAATACAAGAAAGAAAGAAGGAAAATAATATATAAGAAAGGAAGGAGATAAACCAGAAAATATCCTAAGAAAATCCTATGATTCTCAACTAGAAGGAAGGAAAATAATGTACAAGAAAGGAAAGAGATAAACCAGAGAATATCGCATGATTACCAGCGCTCCACATAAGATGAGCATATAGGTCATATCTGCAGCGGAAGCATTGCATGTACTTAATTGGAGAAGGTCCGTCGAAGAGGGTCTGACGAAGAAGGTACGCCTAAGATGGTTGTCGAAGATGGTCCATTGGATAAGATTCGACGGAGAAGGTCTACGGGAGAAGGTCCAACAGAGAAGACTCGCTAGAGAAGGTCTGACGAAGAAGGTCCGCCGGAGAAGATCTGATAGAGAAGGTCATTCAGAGAAGAGGGCTCACTCCAGAACCTACCATGGCTCTCTCCAGAACCAACTATGGCTCTCTTCAGAACCAACCATGGCTCTCTTCAGAACCAACCATGGCTCTGATACCATGTGAAATGAGAGAAGAAAAGAATACTTTTCTTTATTGAATGAGTGAGTGAGTAAAATTCAATATAGGTCCTACCTATTTATATAGGTTAGGAAGATACAAAAAGGAAACAAATAAGAGTTCAAAAAGGAAGGGAAATAATGTACAAGAAAGGAAAGAGATAAATAAGAGAATATCCTAAGAATATTCTATGATTCTTAACAATTACCATATAAAATACCACGCCCCGAGGGTCCTTTCAAGTAAAATAGAATGCAGTTACATTTGCTTGTTGTTGGAGAGGGCATGTGGTAACTACAACAACGGCCAGGAGTGTGCAATATCGGGATATTATTGTAAGGTAGTTCGGCTTCTGACGATCTTCTATTGGCGTCCCCGAACAATTAAAGCTACTCTAATAAGATGTCGACTTTGTGCCATAGAGAGGCTGTGGCTTTACCTCAATTTTTCTGTTCGGACAAGATCTAGCACATATTTCCTTTGAGATTAGAAGATTCCATATTTACTCCTCATAACTTCAACGCCAAAGAAATACTTTAGCATCCCTAAGTCCTATGTGTGGAATTGGTTGTGAAGAAAGGACTTAAGTGATGATATACCGGCCATATCACTCCTAGTAATGACAATATCATCTACATAAACAACTAACAAGATGATACCTGCTTCAGAATTTCTGTAAAAGATAGAGTGATAAGATTTACGGAGACGAAAAACTCTACTAATCTCCCCCTAAGCAACAAAACCTGGAGGTTGCTCTATAGAAACTTCCTCTAGAAGATCCCTTTGTAGAAAAGCATTCTTAATATCAAGTTGGTGGGGTTTCTAACCATGAGTGGCTGCCAGAGATATAAATAGCTGAACATAAGATTTATCTTGGATCTTAGAGTAGAAGGTATCGGAATAATGCGCACATGAGTGGGCATGCCTTTAGTGAGGCGTGAAAAGGTCCCAGCCATAAGTGGCTGCTAAAGATATAAATAGTCGAACATAAGACATCTTGGCAACCAAGGAGAAGGTATCAGAATAATCCACCTCATAGGTTTGAGCATACCCTTTAGCAAGAAGGTGTGTTTTCAACCTAGCAATTGAACCATTGGGATGGAACCTTCACTACAAAAACCTAACAACATCCAATGGTTTTCTTCTCAACAGGTAACTGTACAAAGTCCCAAGTACCATTGTCATTCAAATCATCATACCATCTCTATCGTAGTGTCTTATGTCAGCGGGGTGAGATAGGGCTTCAGGAACATTGTTAGGCAACGAGATAGAGTCCAAGGATGCAATAAAAGAACATGAATGTGAGGACAAATGGTTATAAGAGCAAAATGAGGAAATAGAATGAACACACTGACATTTACCTTTACGAAGATCATCATTGGGGACTGGATTTGATGTCGAAGCAGCCGATGTAGGACTTGAGACTAGGAGATTTTGGCGCCGAGTGTAAACCCTAAGTGATAGGAGGCTTTACTGGAACGGGAACAGGAGCGGAATGGGGTGAGACAATAGTATAAATGCGCAAGTCGTCATCCTCTCCCTGACTAGTGTGGATTAGGGAGAGAGAAAAAGGTGCATTTTCAAGAAATGTGACATCAATAGAAACTAAGTACTTGCGAAGACTAGGACAATAGCATCTATACCCCTTTTGAACCCGAGAGTAACCAAGGAATATACATTTCAATGACTTAGGATCGAGTTGTACACCCAAATATCCGAGGCTCAATGGGAAACAAAAATTTATTTGGAAAAATGGTTTGAAACGGAGTGTCCCAATTCAAGACTGAGTTTTGGATGTAAATAAATTTTTTTTTTAAATTACAAAAATAATGTATATTTGAAACTATTGCCCAATCTAGTTCGTCTGGGCCACATAGGTGACATCTCAGCAAAGGTCGTTGTCTCGAACAACGGCTTTACAAATTTTTTTAAGATAAAGCGTCTGGACAAGCGGCACTAACAAAATTGAAAGCACGTTGTCATACTTGACGACTTTACCATCGAAATGTGACATGCGTCTCTTGATACCAAAATCGATAGATGCGAAGGATGCGCATCATGAATACTTTGAGCATACATATTGTAACGAGATAACACAGAACACTATAATTATTAACAAAACATCGGTACTAGTATCATGGTCATGAATACAATTATTAAAATGATGCACAAATAAAGTAATATATGCAAAAATTGAGTTGCCATCTTTCTTGAACTTGAGTGGCGATTGTGACTCGGTTGTCTGCACAACCCACATGTGATAGTAGTTTTCCTCTCTCTAACATCCATTTCATTATGCAAATGGGTTGATTTAGGACGTCCATTGCTTATGCGTTTCATTAACTCATAATGTACAATTGTAAGACCATCATACGTCGGCCACTCATCTTCATTGAATATGGGATGAAACAAGCTTGCCCAAGTATCATAGTAGGACTATGTAGTGTAGTAACCTTGAACAAATAATCGAAAATCAACACAGCGATGTTAACATGCTGTTATGATATGACTACATGGAAATCCATATATAAGGGGCTTACCAAATGTGCATTTCTGGTCATGTAAGTTGAGGCATTATGTTCGACCACTCCTTGACTTGACATGGAATCATCTCTGGGTGTGATCGTAAAGAACTAAGTTTATCTTTGAAGCGAGTCATAAAATTGCTTACAAGATGACGCATGCAAATCTTGTGATAGGCAGATGGTTCAGCCCACCCAAGATGAGGATCACTCAGAGCTGCCATAATACCTGGATATATGTCAGATATAACACAAATTCTCGTCCGTTGAGTTACTCTGCTTCTGATATATGCTAAGAACCATCCCCAACTATCAAAGTTCTTGCATTCTGTAATAGCAAATGTCAATGGAAACAACCAATTATTTCCATCACACCTCATAGCAATCATTTACGTGCCTTTATACTTCTCATACAAATGTGTACCATCAATACTTAGTACGAGACGACAATGTTCGAACCCTTCAATAGATGGCTTGAATGACCAGAAGACGCGTTGAAATATCTCAGTGTTGGCATATTACTATCAAATGTTTTCCAAATTACAACACATCCAGGATTTTATTGCTCTAGGGCCAAGAAGAAACGTGGCAGCTCTGTATATGATTGACCAAAGTCACCAAATAAGTTTCTAATTGCTTTATGCTTTCCATCCAACGCCTTTTTGTATGAAATTTCATATCCCCATTTCTCCATCACACTTGCTTGAATAACGACTCTGGTAAGTGGTGTGCTTTAATAATTGCCTTCATATGAGCAGCAACTAGTGATAATGCAAAATTGCCTTCAGATGTGAGTCCAATTGATGATGGTCCCGATTCAAGCAAGGATTGACACAAGTTTGCCGCCCTTTATACTTGTTGATAACAAATAAACAAATATCTTTCACAAGCATGGCACGAAGCTTCCATAGACATTGACATTCCTCGACCTTCTTACATCTTAAAACTAGCAATTTTTTTGAGGATGCAACGACCACAAACTCTTGGTGTGCTTATGTAAATATTTGCAGCCTCTTGCAAATCAGATTTGGAATTAAAAACTTAGCCAACTACAAATTCTCCACTTGAGTATCTGGTAGTATGCTTCACCCATGGAGTCCAATTACTTGAAATAACATTATCAAGGTTTTCCACATTTTCAAATTGAGGTGATGGTGCTAAGTGATACTGAACAGGGGATGACTCATCAGTCCTCATCATGGGTTATTTAATACATCTGGGATTTACTTGCGTCACGGAGACATATATCCCTTGCTCATTCTCTAAAACTTGGTTAAGAGTATGGAAGGATGAAAGATGTTTATCAGCTTGAACATCTATATTTCCATTAGATTCATCATCACCATCTTCATCAGATTCATCATTAGCTTCTTCATCTTCACAGTCTTCATCATCTCCGTATACTTCACATCTATTAGTATCGGGTCAACAGACCTTTACTAGGTATACTGCAAAGTCCAATTACGCAACATTATCATTTCCTCCAGCTTGATAAATTTGTGTAGGCACCTGTTGATTCACTTGAGCTTTACTTTCGAGCACGACCTCAATATACAATTCAATTTCCTTCATGCTAGTTGTGTTAACCAATTTCAACATTCGGTACACACTACTGTCATCCCATATTGGACAAGGTTGGAACCTATTTCCACTTTTCAAGGGATACTTACAATTGAGTACTAATTTGAACATTTGTTTGTCAATGCGTCATGAGTATATCATATCCTTATTGTTCAAACTTGTCACGATCAAAGCGGAAATACATCGAAGGCATGTGATAGCTTTGTTCTCGACATATTTCACATCTGTTTTAGTCCTCAGTATTTTTCCATTGTAATAACATATCATGGGAATAGTGGAAATAGACATATTTGACATCTACAAAATGGTTCCAATCAGTTAAATGATATGAGGATATACTTTGCCATAGATTATAGGAAATAACATGTCACGGGAATAGTGGAAGCAGAGACATATTTTCTTAGAAGATTATAGGAGTAGTCGACTTGGTTTTGAATTAAAATTCATTCATAGATAGGCTTGCTATTTTTTATTATTCATTCATAAATGGTAAAAGAGTAGCATAGGGTTACAGGATCATCATTGGGTTATATCCTTATAAGAATATAGTACTATAAAGTAATATGTCAAGTGAATAAAATTAAAAACAAGAAATATTAATTATTGTGTAAAATAAAATAAAATAAAATAATTCTTAAAGATTTTAAGTTAAAATAGCAATGATTTGTAAAATCAGTTCAAAAGAATATAAACTTTGATTTTTTTTTTTAAAACTAAAATAATAGAAATTATATCCTTTCAACCCAAATGGTACCTTGTTGATGTTAATCCTTTTAGGTGATGGGGAATGAATTAATATTTCAAATTATCTTGGATTATAAATGATAATTATTAAAATTAAAGGCAAATACAACATAGCTCAAGTTGTTAAGAGCTTAGGAGGAGAAGGATTCAGGGTCGAGTCTCAATGGAGACAAATTTGTAGAATCAAAATATTATGATGTAATGTAAAGTGAATAAATATAAAAAAAAATTTAAAATTAAAGAGAATAGTAAATAAAGGACAGTTGGTAATTAATGCTTAAAAGGTATATAATTGAGAAAAATAAAATAATTAACGATTACATCGACTTTTTATTTTCATTTTTTCTATTTTCAATACTCCTATAAATAAATATTAATTTTATAAAAATAAATTATAAATGTTAATAATTTTTATTTATAATTTTAATTTATATTCATTTAGCATTACATCATTGTAGTATTGTCCTTAGTTCGAACATAGGATTTCCTATAAAATTTATCCCACCTCTTTACCATTTCAATTAGGCTCAGCCAAGCTTATACATCATATTTATTTTTTAATAGAACTTCAAATTTAAACAAATGCCAATAATGTTCAATAAAAAAAAAAATGTCAATAAGACTTAGTTCAAGTGATTAAGAACCAATACGGGTGTGCGAAAGGGAAGGATCCAGGGTTCAAGTCCTAATAGAAATGAATTTGTGAGGAACAGATTACTATGTTATAATGAAAAGGAGTGAAGATAATATGTGGAATGTACGTATTTCCGAAAGATGTCCCACAAGTTTAAATTATTTTTTGGTGCAAAAATAGAAATAACTATAAAAACAAATGCCAATAACTGCCAATACTCTTCAATAAAAAAATGCTAATAAGACCTAGTTCAAGTGGTTAAGAACCAAGGCGGGTATGGGAAAGGGAAGGATCCAAGGTTCGTACTATGTTACAATGGAAAGTGAAGATATGTGGATATGCGTATTTCCAATATATGTCCCATAAGTTTGAATTATTTTTTTGTGAAAAAATATAAATAACTATAAATAAATTCCATATGATTGGGATGAGAAGACCTTGCCTTCCCTAAATTAATGTCCTTTCTTTGAATTATAATTAATTTATAATTTTGTATGATAAGCTTTAAGTATCCTTCTTACATTAGTATTGGATGAACATACTTTCGGCTCTCATACAGATCTTAGCGAGGCTGACTTAGTTGAGGTCGGTCGTACTACTTTGCTTTTAAGAAAATTTGTTTTAAGAAAAACTTTAAAAACACTCAATTTAGATGAAAGAACACTTTTCAAAAAACACCAAAATAATGTTTTATGTGTTTTGAGATAATTGTTCTCGAAATTGATTCACTAAAAATAGTTCTAAATAACAGGTACCAAACAAGTCCTTAGCTTCCATATGTTTGGTTTCTCAAGAAAATAAAGATTTAATCATCACATTATCAACAAAACACACCAACAAAATATTATTACCATAGATTTTAATGGGAATCAAACCCAAAGATTTATCATCACATTATTAACAAAACACACCAAATAAAACCGGAAATGTAAGAAATTTTCAATAAAAAAGCAGTTGATGTGGGAGGGTTGTTGTAGGTCTGATGGAGTACTAGGAAAGAAAATGGGCACAAAACACCCAAGCCACTGGCTACTTAGTTGTCGGAGGGAAAACTATCGCCCAACATCGTCTTTGAAGGGGAGAAGTAGAGGAGAGAAATGGAAGAAATGGAGGATGAAGGACGAAGAAGTGACAAGACATTTATTCGGGTTACCTAACTCAACAATAGCCATAATTGAAGACTTCAATGATTCCTAATGCAAGTGGAACACAGCTGAATTCTTACGTTGAGAGCGAGCCGTGATCTAATGCCTTATTAGAGGAGGCTATATGAGCAGACAAATATCTTTGATTCCGATTCTGCAGTTTCTTACAGTCTCATATCACATGTCCAAGCTTACGACAGTAATAACAAACAACTCCTCTAGAGCTTGGTCCTTTGGTGTTATCGCCTGGACCACTATTTATGTATTGTTGCCTCCTTGAGTGACTAATGTTCCGACCAACAAGGGCACTGCTCATCTGGGCAGATGGAAGAGCAAGTGAGGAGATCTCTGTGTGGAGTATCCTACTAAAGGTCTCTTAAAAGGATGATATCTTAGGAGCTTGACGGAATGCGAGGCCTTAATTTGGATCATACTCAGAAGGAAGGGTGGCTAGGAATCCCGTCACTATCATCTATTCTCGTTGAGCATCCTGAACTTTTACATCTGGATTAAAGGGCAATAGCATATTAGGCTCCTCATTTCTTTTTATAGTCCATAAAAAATTCCGTGAGAGATCGATTCTGTTTCTCTGATCGATAAAAATCTTTACACAAATCCAATATATGAGAAATATTCCCCTTTCAAGAAAACACGAACTCCAAATAATCCATTAGCTCCTTAACAAACTCACAGTGTTTAATGAGACCAAGTACCTTACTGTCGATGGAATTCTGAATTTGTAGGAACATCACGAAGGCATCCTCATCCGATATATCTTTTGAATCATTATGTGAAGAAGCATGATATTCATATTAAACCCCGAATCCTACAAGCTTTAGCTTTTAGGAGAGTTAGTCGTTTAACATGGTATCAAGACCTGGTTTGGCGAGAGGTCTTGGGTTCGAGCCACCTCTCTGCAATTTGTCCACCATTTATTTATTTGACTCTGTTTGATTTGTTTGACTCTCCATGTGAGGGTATGGAGCTACACGTGAGGTAGGGTGTGAAGAAGCGTGATATTCGTATTAAACCTGAATCATTGCACATCGGGTTAGGAGGATCCTTAGTGAGATGACTAACCATATGTATGCTCCTTAAGTAGAGCCGAATTGTTTTATTTCAATCCAAATAATTAGGACCAGTCAGTTTGTCCTCCGTGTTTTGGAAATCATTGGGACAACTTCGGGCGCTTAAACATGCTTCTTACTTGGTGAATCACTCATTAGAAAGCCAAGGAAAGTAGATTAGGGCCAAAGAGTACCCTAGAAGTCAGAAACTCAAAAATAATGCAAAAACCCTGGGTAAAGAGAGTTGTTGAACACAAAAACACCAAAAATGCTTGGTCTAGGTACTAAGCAAGCCCAAGTGGTGAGGAAGATGTTGGTGGCGATCTAGGTGGGAGGAGGGCCTCACCGAGAGAGGAAGCCTCTCAGCGCCACTGCGCAGCGCATGGGAAGCAAGGCGGGAATACCAAATCTGCGTGTGGCTCTGCCGCACACTTTTCGATAGCCGATGAGGACTTGGTGGCGGCACTCATTAGCGGTCGATGCTCCCTATGTTGGCGATGTCATTTCACGCTCTCTCGAAATGTGTATTTCAAAAGAAATCACCCCGCCCCTCCCTATGAACTACCGAACCCTCCAACTTCTTCAAACAAATTCCAAATCGAGCCACTAGCTCGATACCATGTAGAAAGAATGAAGAGAGGAATTTGGGGAATGAATTCCTTGTATTTTCCATTGAATCATCATGTGTATATCTACAAGAGAGTTAGTCTATACAATAGGTAAGCCAATCTATCTTTCCTAATTGGTTACAACCCTACAAGTCAAGCTTCCTAATCAATTACAATCTTATATATAAAGTATGATACATACTATAACATCCTAGAAGTCACAATTTTTATTTTTTTCAGAAATCCACAGTTGTTGCTATAGTTGTCTTATAAAGAATTCATTTGTTATTGTTTTTGTTCATTATTATAAACATCAAAATTGTATTTGTGTAGCCATTCTAATTTAGTTTTTTGCATCATATTTAGTTTTCTATAGCCATTCATTGGTTGTTGTTTTGGTTCATTATTATAAACACCAAAATTGTATTTCTGTAGCCATTCTGTATCTTAAATATTTCAAAGATTACTAAAATCTAGGTGAGGATTCCATCTAATGTTTTATGTACAACATTTTTTAGATAGCAACGCTTGAACCAATGATTACAGGACTACAAGAAGCATTGCCAAAATCTATTGGACTTCTTCCTTTTGATGGAGGTGTAACAGGTACATGGTGGTAACAGTGTAGTGTTTTTTCCTCTCTTTGTTTTTCTTTTCTGATTGTGGAATAGTATTTTTACTTGTCATTTATTTTCTTGACTACATAGTGGTAATGAAATTATTTCCTAGAAATGTGGAATTATTTTATCTTGAACTGCACTTAGTGTATGAACTTAATGAACAATGTCATCTTTGTTTGGAAATAACAAATCTTCTAATGAATGATTGAATGTAGTGATACGGCCAGCCTTTTAAAAGGCGTGAATGAGGCGTGCATCAAGGCACGCCTTGAGACAAGGCAGCACCAAAAAGCTCCGAGATGTCTCCCAAAAAGCGTAGGGTATGGAAGGCACACGCCTTCTTTCTTGAGGCTTCTTGAAGGCGGAAAGGCGTACGCCTCACGGAAGGTGACATGACTTAAAAAAATAAAAATAAAAACCCTAAATCGGTGACATATATACGAAATCGGCGACATATCACTGAAATTTCTGGAGAAATATCGTTGAAAATTGAGGAAAAAAGAAAAAATGGCTTGAACCTAGAGGCTAGGACCTGGGTGCTGCCATAAAGATCTAAATCTGAAGGTTGGCTTTGGACGACTGTGCTAAGGTGGAAAAAGGGAGCAAGAAGAAGAAAAGAGGTGAAAATAGAGAAAAAAAAAAAAGTGGGTGTCAGAACTGTGGAAGAAAGGAAAGAAGAAGAAGGTAGGGAAAGAAGGAAGAGAAAGGGGCAAAATGGAGAAAAAAAACAAAAAGAAATAGAAAAGAAAGGTAAAATGGTAAACATTTTAAGGTTTGCCAATTAGAAAAAATACAAGAAAAGGCTATGGAGGTTCAACCCTTCAATGGCCCTAATATTTTTTTTAGAAAAAAAGTTCTTAAAAATATGACACTTGTTTCAAAAAAAATTATGGCACCGTACTCAACACTAATAAACACATTTTTATATGCTTTTATTTTCTAAAAGAAGTATACATCTAACAATAGCTTTCACTCTTAGAAACAAAATGATATATTTGTAGAGAAAAATAAATTTAATTATTTTCATTTTGTCTTCTGATTATTATTTAAAAAAATAATTACATAAATATGTGAAATAATAAAAATAAAATGTTAAAGATAAAATTATTTTTAAATTTATTAAAATTTAATATATTATAAATTATTTATTAAATTCTATTTTATTTTATTACGCCTCAACGCTTCGAGGCTTAAACCTCACCTCAGAAACATGAAAACGCTTCGTGTTATACTTTCTCCTTTAAAAACATTGGTGCTACCCTAATTGTATTCTTCAAGATAAACAGTTCACCCATGGCAATACAAATGATGAACCTAAAGAAGAAGAGGAGCCTCAGTGCTTAAGAAGACAAACCTATTGAAATCTCCACTTCTTAGAATGCCTTGACACGCTTGGCAATATGATTCATAATAACTAATAGTATGAATGTGTTCAAGATCACTACCTTTTCCATGTAAGGAAATCATCAGTTTCAACTATGTAAGTATGCAATTTTAGCATAAAGGCCCAAATCACAAAACTTATATCTTATTTCAAACAAATGCCCCTTTAATTTTGTTGAGGATTAGTTTCCTAATCCATTTAGGATTCTTTTCCTTCTCTCTTTAGTCTCTTAATTAGACTCTAACTTTGTTTCCTTTTTTTGCCCTAACACTAGAGTATAAATATGTATGTTCCCTCCTTTGTAAATTAATGAGAATCAGAGTATTCGTTTTCTCTCCACATGGTATTAGAGACATAGAAGAGTTTGAGAATACTAGGGTTAAGGTTTCATTTGTGTGGTCGGGTCGACCGATCACCAAGCCTCACGAAGCCCTGACCACCGTATTCGGAACCCCTGCCACTAGCAACCTTTTCGGCGAGATTTTTTCGGGATCTTGGGTTTCCACCCGATAAATACACAATGCACAGAAGTGGAGCTTCTATGCAGCAGAGTGAACACCTTGATCTACTTGAATATCTCAAACAATCTAAGGTGTGACCTGCATTTTGTATAACACCCCTTGGCACAGTGTTCTGCTTAATATACCGGAGGATACGAATCACAACATCCCAATGGCTATCACATGGTGATTGCAAGAACTAGCTAACAACACTCATTGGAAAGGAAATGTCTGGTCGGGTGATGGTGAGATAATTTAGTTTTCCCACAAGTCGTCGATATCTCCCTGGATCACGTAGAGGCTCCCCCTGTCTTGGTACGAGCTTGACATTCGGATCCATAGGAGTGTCTGAGTTTCTGATCTAGCATACCTATCTTCTAATATTTCGAGGCATACTTTCGATTCACTTAACCAGAATTTAGATTTGGATTATCTCGATCTGAGAAAATACTTGAGTTTCCGAAGTCCTTGGTAAGCGGTGAAGAATGTTGTTTCAACTTCTAAATACCATCTTGATCATTACTTTGTGATAACGATATCGTCCACGTAAGCAATCAAATAAATGCATTGCCCTGAACTCGTATGATGATAGAAAACTGAGTGATCTGCTTGATGAGTATCTTAATACATCACTGTTGTATTTAAGATACTCATCAACTGTATACTTAGTCTTGCAAACTCTGAACCCGCAATTAATACGAGGCCCGGAGCCCGAGGCTTGAGAGGTTGCTTTGGAGGCCGTATAATGAGCGACAGCTGCATACCAATCCACGTGCACAAACCCAGCGAGATCAGTGGTTGCTCCATATATAAGACTCCTCCTGCGCACAGGTCGCCGTGAAGACATTTTTATGTCCAGTACGTCTATTGAGATTGCATAGCAGCCATAGATAGGAGAAGACGAACAAAGGCAATCTTGGCGACAAGGGAATAGGTATCATAATAGTCGGAACCATAGACTTGAGTGTACCCCTTCTGACTAAGGGCATAAGATGATCACCGACCATCGAGGCCAATCTTTCTTGTATACACTCAACGACATCGATAGGTGTTTTGCACGAAGGTAAAATAGCAGGGTCCCAGTCTTGCCGATAGAGATGTAAACCTTGTCATTTCCTCGGCTTAGCCTTTGTTCCAATCAAGTTGGATAGAGAGCCTCATCCATAGTTTGTGGAACAGAAACAAAAGACTAGATGGAAACAAAGGCAGACTATAGGGAAGATAAACGATGATAAGTCAGGAAATTATAAATAGGATACGGGTTACGAGAGGAACGAATACCTTTCCAAATGGCAATGGGAAGTGTTGAGAGAAAAGGAATACATTGATTCTCATTAATTTACAAAAGGAGGAAACATACATATTTATACTCTAGTGTTAGGTAAAGGAAACAGAGTTAGAGTCTAATTAAGAAGAGACTAAAAGAGAGAAAGGAAAAGAATCTAAATGGATTAGGAGACTAAACCTAACACTCCACCTCAAGTTGGACATATAGGTCAAAAGCACCAAGTTTGTCACGTATATACTTTCTCCTAGGACCTCTAAGAGACTTAGTGAAGATATCTACTAGCTGGTCATTAGAGTTTACAAAACTAGTAGTCATGCATCCCGATGCAATCTTTTCTCTGGTAAAGCGGCAATCCACTTCGATGTGTTTGGTCCTCTCATGAAAAACTAGGTTAGATGAAATATGCAAGGCGGCTTGATTATCACATATAAGCTTCATTTGTTCATCATTCCCAATTCTTAGATCTTGGAGAAGATGCTTCAACTATATGAGTTCACATGTTGCTAAGGCCATAGCTGTACTTAGCGACTTTGGATTTGACTCTACATCTTTGTTTAACTACTTTAACCCCAGGGATATTAAGTTACCTCCGATGAACCTGAAATACCACGATGTAGAAACGTATATCGTGGGTGAGCACACACTTGATCTGCATGTATCCAGCTTAAACCTAGGTATGACCTATGTTCTCCTCCTGACACCACTTGACCCTAGGTTTCCTTTGATATAACGGAGAATCTGAACTTCTGACATCTGAGTGGTTATCCTGAGGTGATTGTAGGAGCAGGCTAAGCTAAACTACAGGAAACGAGATGTTAGCGGGGTGATAGTGAGATAATTCGGTTTACCTACAGAGTCGTCGATATCTCCACGGATCTCGTAGAAGCTTCCCAACTAGTCTGAAGTTTGACATTGATTCATGAGGTGTCTACGAACACGAGTCAAACATCTTGAATTAATGCGTCAATATATCAAAGGTATACTTCCTCTGAGAAATAACCACTCAGAATTAGATTGAGCTACCTCAATGCCTAGAAAATACTTGAGTTTCCCCGAGTCTTTTTGTCACGAAAGTGGGCGAAGAGTGTTGTTTGAGTTTAAAGATCTTGTCACGGTCGCTAAGCGTGACAATATCATCCACATTACTTGATCAAGTAAATACACTTTCGGTAGATGAATGATGATAAAAACGGAATGATTACACTATGCTTCTAATCATGCCAAACTCTGAACCAGGCTAAATTGCACAAGCGAGTTCGAGGAAATTGTTTGAACCATATAAGGAACAAGGTGTTGCACGCAACCGGATTCCCCTTGAGCAACGAAACCGGTGGATTTGCTCCATATAACCTCCTCGGCGAGATCACCATGAAGAAAGACATTCTTGATATCAGCGAAAAGAGGCCATGAGCATAGCAACCATAGAAAGAAGCGAGTGAGCGAGGCAATCTTAGTACCCAGGAGAAAATGTATCATAATGATACGAGGCCATAGTGCTGAGTGTACGCCAATAATCAAATGGGCCTCGGCTAGATCAATCGACCATCGAGGTCCCACCTTCACTATATAAACCCCGGCGGCTTGACCAACGGAGAATTGCCGGGGAGGAGAAGGCGACAAGTTCCAGTGTCATTGGAGTAAAACATCCATTTCACTCTGACCATTGCTTGTTTCGGCCAGGATGGAAGAGAACCTCGCTAGTGCTTTTAGGGAGATTGAGATAGAACAAGATGGAAACAAGGCAAAGGGTAAAGATAAGCGATGAAAGCTAAGAAAATTATAAGCGAATGTGGGTTAGAATTAGAATGGGTACCTTTAGAATGGCGATGGAAGATAGATCATCGGACGGTTGCGGAGCCGAGCGAGGGAGATGGCTAACGGTTAAAGAGATAAGTCGACCACGAGGCCTTGTAGGAGAATGAGTGATTCGTGCCCTTGATGAGGGTGATCAGAAATCAACAAAATTTGTATCTAAATTCCTCCTAACATCGTAGCAAAGCTCTTGCGATATACTTAGGTTCTAAGGGTCGAACACGGGGATGGGTTTCTTCGTACAAATGATTTACAGTGAGGTTGAAATGGTGAACAATTTGGATTTTAGGTTTTGTAAAAGCAGGGGTGTTGGTTGTTCACAAAATTTGAAACTAAAATAAGAAAAAAAATGTAAAATAGAACCCCTTGAAGTGTCGAGAGCCCTTTGGTTTAGGGTTTTAAAGGCGGCTTGACATGTCTCGGGTCTTTTTCCTCGCGTTGGGGATGATGACATATAGTCATTTCGGCGGATCTTCATTTGGCTTTAAAGCCCTAAACCACCAAAAACTTCCCTTCTTGAAACATAGCATTTAAGCGGGCATAAATGTCACTGCGGTGATAACATATCTCAAACCTACCTACGGTAACTAATAGAAGCAACTAAGCTGGATAACGAGGATCTAGTGATAAGCATCCACTTTGTAACCAAAACGCAAATACTACGTTAGTGGTGTGCTAGGAAGATTTTAACCTAAGGTGAGAAGCCGAGAGCATGAATACCACATGCTTGCGCTGCTGAAAAACGAGTAGAACTGCGACTTACCTCAAAGCGGTACCCGGTGGCCTTCTCTTCAGGAGGAAGAGGTCCCAGCCAACTATCCTTTTGAGTTGTCATCCTCGGAGGAGTGTTTGGTAGATTTGGGAAAGGGAAAGGAAGAAAATGGGAGAAAATGAAGCGTAAGGAAGCTGGCACACAGATCTCTCTATTCTTAGAGTGATTGATTGTTACAGAAACCTTGACTCCGAAACATATACGGCTCCGAGCAAGGGAAATTACAAAAAAACTAAAACTAAAGAAGCTATTCTGAGGGATAATATGGGAAGAAACAAAAATTGAAACAAACGAGGGCCACACCGACATCAATGCGAAGCGAGGCGGCGGGATGAACAGTGGTTGGCTGGAGGCATGAACAGTGCTGCAGGATGCAAATTTCGCAATGCTCCATTTTTCTTCACTTTTTGCTCTTCTTTCCTTTTGGGATCTGATCTGCAACGATGAGTTCAACTCGGGTTCTTCGTGTTTGAATTGACTCGATAATTTTGGCTTGGTTAGCTCGCAAACACTGCAAAATTTTCCACAAAATGCGATCAGTAGAATAGCAGGGACCTTAATGTGCAAATTCGGTTAATTACGTTGATTAGTACGCAAAAAGTGCTCAAAACCTTAAATAAACAGGGTTCAAAATAGCATTTTTTGGGCACTAATCAATGAGGCCGGCCAGTATAGACCTGAAGCGATCGAGTCACGACATCTAGAGGTGGGGAAGGGAAATCGGGAAAGGGTAAAACAAGAGGAATAGATGGAGCATCTGGAAGCGAAGGGCGCATTGTAAGAGGAGGAGGAATCTTTAAAGAGGTGACATCGTACGAGGAGATAAAGTAGCGATTAGTATCGGAGAATAACAACGATAACCCCTGCAGGCGAGAATAACCCCGAGAAGACACACTTCGTGGCTTTGCTTGAAAGTTTGTCTTGCGAGGTGAGAATATAGACAAAACAAACACAACCCAGACACGAGGAGGGAGATAGAAACGGAGGTTGAGTAGGTAGTATGATAGAATGAGGGATCTGTTCATGCAAAACAGAGGAGGGCATATGATTAATCAAATAACAAGCAGCTAAGATAGCATTATGATGGAGGAGGAGAGTTCGAGCTGTCTCAACTAAATGACGATTCTTAATCTCAGCCACTCCATTCTGTTGAGGAGTGTAAGCACAAGATGATTGGTGAAGAATCCCATGGGAAGACATAAAAGAATGGAATGGCGTAGAGAAATATTTTTTTGCATTATCACTTCTTAAAATACGAATAGAAGTATTGAATCGAGTGCAAATTTCAGCATGAAATTTTTTAAAGATAGAAAATAGCTCAGCTCGAGTTTTCATTAAAAATAACCAAGTACATCGAGAATAATCATCTATAAAAGTAACAAAGTAACGAAATCCTAAAGTAGAGGGAGACCTAGAAGGACCCCCGAACATCAATGTGAGACGAGCTCGAAAGGGCGTATTCAGGGATCTAGCGGCTTTGGGAACAAAACATTATGTTTCCCGAGCTAATAGGACTCACACTCGGCGAAGATAAACTAAAAATAAGGGAACCTGACTTAGAAACTTGGAGAGAAATTTGGGATGGCCAGAAGACGTCTGTGAAAGAGGAGGAGGCTTTTCGTTGAAGTGCAAGTAGTGGAACAAAGCGGCTGAGGAATTGAAAGAGACCTTGTGACTCATGTCGATGCGATACGTCTTCCCCGTGCGCCGATCTGCAGATTCTGATGTTGTGTGAAAAAGTAAGTGCACAATGAAGATCACCAGACAACTTACTAATGGAAATAAGATTAAAAGGAAAATTAGGAACATAAAGTACAGAGGTAAGGGGTAAGAAAGGGAGGGGACAAACAAAGCCAATGCCTTTTGATATGGTTTGAGAACCATTAGCTAAGGTAATTGTAGGTAAAGGAGACGGAAAGGTAAGAGAAGAAAAAAGGTCTTTATTACCAGAGATATGATCAGAGGCTCTAGTATCGAGGATCCAAGGTGCAGATGAATGTGTAAGGCAAGTAGAGACATTCTTAGGTCTGAGCAACGAGAAGCTTGATGGAGGAAGATTTGGTACCTTGGAGTGAGGGCGAAGGTACTCCTCATGTATTCACTAGGCATAGGGTATTTTGAGGTGGATGAGCTGCTGAGACGAGAACTTCCGAACATGTTGAATGATTAGAAGACTGAGCCAAATGAGTAGTATGAGGAGGTCGGCCATGTACCTAATAGCATCAATCACAGGTGTGTCCAAGCCTATGGCAGTATGTGCATTGAGGATGTTGTCCTCTACCTCGGTTGCTACCGCGTCCACCTTTGGAATCACCTCGAGAAAGAGACTTAGAAACCATCCGCAAGGAGTGTCGTGTAATCTTAGATCATGGGTTGAGTGGCGGTGGAAGTGTGGCGAAGTGGCAAGGCAAGACCTCATCAAAGTTTGGAATAACTGCTCCAGTGAGTATCTGTTCCCGAATGTTCTCAAAATCTTGCCCGAGGTTAAGCAGAAGAATGATCATAAAGACTCGATCCATCTTGGACAGGGAAGTCTCAGTATTAGTAGACTTTGGCAAAATAGAGATAAGTTCATCCTTAAGAATGGAGACGTTCGTCCACCATAAGAAAGATATATCCATATTGGTACATTTCAAATTGGCGATGGAGGATATTACCGTGAGCCGGTGAATATCATTAGTGTACGAGTTTCTTTACGATTCAGAGATAGTGTAGCAAGTTTTATAGGCCCCGATATTATATATAGAGACTTGTATGAATAGATTGCCGAAGAATATTGCAAAGTAAAGCATCGGTTTTTTTCCATTGAGTTCGTTCATCTTCAGGAATAATTGTGTTCGCAGTAGTAAGATGATCCTCACATCCATTACCAATAAACCAAAGGTCGGAGTGCAGCGATGGCGATAATTTTCACTCCTGTGAGGTTTATCGAGGTAATCATAGGAGTTCTGAATCTGAAAATTAAAAGTCGACCTTTTTCGGCCATATAGAAGCTTTTCAGCCATGGAATTACAAATCGGTAGGAATCAATAGTCTGACTCCTAAGGTCTGAAAATGTCGTTGAGGCTCGGAGAAAACACAAAAACAATGGAGATTCGAGGCGACAGCTTGATAACAGTGGCGGGAGAGAAAATTAAAGAGAGAGAAGAGGGCTTTTGGGCGACCGGCGTGTTGGCGTGGAGTGGATGGATGGACTTGTCGGCGACGGGGCCTTTTCTTTGGAGGAAGGCGTGTAAAAGCCGTTAAATCTTGCCCATAGCCGACCTGTTGCCATTGGGTGGGAGATCGGTGGGTTGAGCTCCTCTCGATCACTCAGCCTGCCGGCGGGGCTTTTGGAAAGGTAGGTCGGAGGGAAGGCGGCTCCTGTTGGTGTGCTCTTTGGCTAGGAATAAGTCAAGGCTTCATGAATAAAGTTTTACGCGGCAAAAGTTTAAGCGACAAAATTACTCTGACGTGGTTTTGGCCAGTGAGGCTTTGTGATTGTGGCAGGCGGGATTGTGACCTTGTCTTTGGATGGGTTGCGAGAATTGACCACAAGTAGTACTAACCTTAGTATTCTCGAAACTCTTTATGGCTCACGATATCATGTTGTTGAGAAAATAGATACATTGATTCTCATCGAGGAACAAAATTTCGAGAAATTTTTTAAGTAGAAATATTGATGAAATTTCGGTTATTGGTGGAAGTCGATAAAGATATCTCCATAGATGGTCGATATACCAGAATTCGATGATTTTTGATTTTGTGAGAATTTCCGATTTTTCCATATCTCCTTTTATTTTCGTGTTTGCAAAAATGCGGAAAAAAAAAATGCTTTGCGGGGTTTTAGTTTCCCGCGCAGAATGCATGGAAGTGGCACCCTCTAGCCACCAATCCAACGATTGCACTTATATATAGTGTAAATTTTTTTTATATTCTCTTATTATTTATTTGTTCATAATTCCTTCCATCTGATTATAATATTTTATATTATTTTTATTTTACATTATAACTTATAATATTTTTAAATCAAATATTAATTTGAAAAAGAAAAGAAATAAAATAATATCATTTAAAATTTAAATTATAATATCAAATATTTTGAATGTCATAAATTATCTACGTAATATTTATAATAATAGCAACAAATAAATAATATATAGCACTAACGTAATAATATCTTAATAATATATTAAATATAATATATTTAATTTAATAATTACTAATCCATTTGATTTTAATCTACCTTAATTAAGATATGAATCATTTTTCATCATCTATATAATTAAAATATGAAAAATTTTAATCGAACCAATATTTTTTGTAAAAATATCCGCGAATATTTTATCGATATTTAAGAATCTTCAGTAAAATCCGATTTGGATATATCGTGTTTCTTGATATTTTGATCCTTGATTCTCATTAATTTACAAAATGATGAAACATACATATTTATACTCTAGTGTTAGGGAAAAAGGAAACAGAGTTAGAGTCTAATCAGGAGACTAAAGGAATGAGAAAGAATCTAAATGGATTAGGGAGACTAAACCTTAAAGAACAGCGGGAGGCAGGTAGGGTGAAATTGTTGAGCGGAGGGAGGTGTCAACAGGAGATGAGGGTGGGAGCGGAGACTGATATTGGAAATGAAGACAAGAGTAAAATCTCAAATAGTTATTGAGTAAGCGGGTGCCTCAGTGAGTATCAGGGTTTGGAGCAGGAGGAGTGAGATCATGATATCAGGACAGCAAGGTGGATTTGATGGGGTGCATAAGAAGAGTTCACAAAAAATGTGAACATGACTCTTAGGTCAAAGTATCAATATTACTCATGGGAGAGGAAATGGAAGCAACAGCACTAGTTGGCAGAAGAAATGTGAAGGATGACACAGTGAAGCTTTATTTAAGCACTGCATGCAGGGTTAAGGGCTCATTGAGCAGAAATGAGCATGATAAAGGACAGGAAGACATGGAGTTGGTTTGGAAAAGAATGGAATGAGGGATTTTATCATGTAAGACGAATGACGGCATACGATTGATCAAATAACAAGTGGCTAAGACAGCATCCCCCTAAAAACGTTGAGGAACCTTATGATGGAGTAGGAGAGTGGGAGCGGTTTCAACCAAATGATGGTTCTTGCGCTCAACCATTCCATTCTATTAAGGAGGGTAGGCGCGAGTGGGTAATGAAGAACCCAGAGGACAAAAGGAGAATGGTCCATAAAGATATTCCTTGGCATTTTCACTTCATAGGATACGAATTGAAGTATTAAATTGAGTTCAAACCTCAACATGAAACTTCTATTAAATGTAGAATAACTCAGCTCAAGTTTTCATTAAAAAGCCAAGTACAACGAGAATAATCATCAATCAAAGAAACAAAGTACTAGAACCCCAAGGTAGACTCGGTTCGAAGGACCCAAACATCGGTGCGAGGCTGAGAAATGAGACTTTGTCCGTTAGATCCTGGTAGCTTGGGGAATGAGACTCGAGTATGTTTATGACATGACTCACACTCAATTGAGGACAAACTAGAAAAATGAGGTACCATTATCTAAAACTTGGAAATATTAAGATGACTAAGGCGACTATGAATAAGAAGAGGAGTATTTATGGAAGTGCGGCTTAGTGGAAGATGAAGCGGTGAGATGAAGAGGCACTTGAACTACGCATCCTATGTGTCGTCTTCCCATTACTCTGTCTGCAAATGTGATAGAATTATCAAAAAAGGTAATCAAACAATTAAGGTCACGAGTTAACTTACTGATAGAAATAAGATTAAAAGGAGAATCAGGAACATAAAGGATAGAGTAGAGTACGGAAGGGAAGAGGACACTTTGTCGAGCCAGGTTCAGCCGGCCCGTGGTTTGAGATCCATTAGTTAAAGTAATTATACGTAAAGATGATGTAATAGTAAGGGAAGAAAAAAGATCTTTATTATCGGAGAGATGATCAGAGGCTCCACAATCAAGAATCCATGGACCAGATGAATGTGAAAGGCAAGTAGAGGCATTACTTGGTCCTAGCGATGAACAAAATGGATGAAGATTTGGGCACTGAGATGAGGGTGGAGATACTCCTTATACTCATTGGCCGTGGGAATACAACTCGAAGGTGTGGATGAGCTCACGATGGCCATAGAAGTGAAAAACCAACAAAATCAAGCTGAGATCAACGAGAAAACAAAATCTTAGGACTTAACACAGGCTGGCGAAGGTGAGAGAAGCTTTGTGGAGGGTGTTGGGTTGTGAGAAAGCAGAGACAAATTAGAAAAGTCCAGAGAAGAGGACTACCATAGAAAAAAAATGGGAAAAACACGAAGATGGAGACTTTAGATGGAAAGGAACCGGGGAGCGAAGCCGTTGGTGGAGGAATCGGTGATCGGAGGGGTCACTCCGCGCGCCCTCCGCGGCGCCTCACGTCTTGCGGTGCATGAGGGAACAACTCTGGGAGAAGGAGGCGTGGTGACGTCGCAGGAGCTTAGTTCTTAGAGTTCTTGCCTGGTGGACTCGATCGGGCATGGGCGAGTTGGTAGGTGGGGTATCTCGCCAATAGGGGGTTAATCCTTTGGAAAAGTATCTTAGATAGTGAGGGTCGATGGTGGCGAAAGAATTCCGATGCTTTACTGCGATGAAATTAGGTAAATTTGAAAGAGATCCATTGCCCCAGATGAATGTCGGAATGGAAGATATGAAAAAACCCTAACCCGAACCTTCCATGGCTCTGATACCATGTGAAATGAGAGAAGAAAGAATGTTTTTCTGTATTGAATGAGTGAGTTACAAAATATAGAGACACGTATATATATACAAAATAATGGAACAAAAAAGAAACAAAATAAAGTATAAAAGGAAGGAGGATAATAATGTACAAAAAAGGTAGGAGATAAACCAAAGAATCTCTAGGGAATATTCTTTGATTCTCAATAGTTATCAATGAAATACACAATTTTTTCTTCAATTAACTCTGATTACAAAATATAACTAAAAGCGTCATTCTTTTAAAGTTATACTATATTTATAAACCATTATCTAGGTAAAAAAATGATTTATAGGCTGCTTAATTGTCTTTTTGCCCTTGGAATTTTTAAAATGGATGCATGCATTTTTCCACTACTTGTTGGCTGGTTTTTTCCGTAGTTTTTGTTACGGTTCTTATATTTTTTCCCTTTTTATTTTCGGGTTGTATGGGAGGCTTGTTAGAGAAAATCTTAGCTGGGGATCGAAGCCAGAACTTAAAGTAGAGGTACTTCGTGGAATCAAGGAGATCGGAAGTGTGTTATATTGGATGGGGCTTCTTGATATTGTATTGGTAGGCACCTTAAATTCATTCCTGTAACTCACACAATTAATTAACGGGATGGTGACACATTTTAGAAGTGTTTTAAAATTGGTCACATGCATTCGGATGTATTGTTGGATTATCCATGGTAGATTTTTATATATATTGTTATTTTTTATTATTAGTTATTTGTTTATTTAATTTTTATCTACTTTTAACTTTTTCCTTATTATTCAAGGGTACGAGTGTTATATATTTATATATGTAGATAGATGGATATGGATAAGAATATATATAGAAATCTATTTCAAGCCCACAAATCATAAGAGTCTCTGGCAAGACATTATGACCACTCAAATCATGGGGATGTCTGTCCAGAGCCATAACCTAATCCATAGTATTTATCTTTGATGCGCTTTGTCACGATATCTGGTTGAAACAGACATGGATTAAGTCACCCTTGTAAAGTTCAATCATATAATTTCTCAGCCTCAAAGTAGATTGACAAGATAAATGACATTTATAACCCTCATGAATTCATTTGAAAATGGCTAGGCATTTTCTAGTCTCACTTGTCAAGGGGCCCATGGATCTCTCTAAAAGGGGACAAATCCCTTCGCATCAACTTATATCCCTCCGCATAATTCATTCTATATTCAATTACAATCTGCATTATCCACTATTACATTTCGGACATTGGACTATTTCAAAACATAGAGCTCCTCATGTAGGGACCTATGGTGATATCAGGTGCAAGGACAAAAACTAAAACATCACTATGGTGAAAATTGCTTATGACATGCAATCCATGTAGTCTCATAGCGGGCCAATCCCACACAATGTTCGCTAATATGTAACTATGAGTTGACTTGATATCATATATCCATAATTAGTAGAAAATGATCATTTGTCATACCACTTCATACCCAATCTTGGTTCATTATTCCACCCAGTAATGGCGACTAGGGACAATTTAGAATATGATTCCATGTCAACCTTAGGGTTCTACTATCAAGTCACGCACTTGATGACCATAAGTTGAATTAACTATTCATGGATTAAGATGACTCTTAATGAAATGTAAAATAACAATAATTACACTTTTTTTATTAAACAAGCCGGTTAATGCAGCTTTTGCCTGGGCATATCACATTACACTTATCTCATTAGAATAAATGTAGAATATCTTACACCCTCCCTCAAGTTGGAGCATATATGTCACATATCATATGCAGCAAGCTTGTTACAAATATATTTAATCCTATGACCTCTAAGAGATTTAGTAAAGATGTCTACTAGTTGGTCATTTGAATTGAAAAAACTAGTAGTCACATGTCCTAATGTGATCTCTCTAAGGAAGTGACAGTCCACTTCAATGTACTTAGTCCTTCCATAAAAAACTAGACTAGATGTAATGGCTCAAGCGACTTGATTATCATATATAGGCTTCATCCTATTCAGTTCCTTCACAATTCTCAACTCTTGGAGAAGTCGTCTAAGCCATATGAGTTCTCATGTTGGCATAACCAAAGCTGATAATTAGCTTGCTTACTTAGTCTAACCACTTCATCTTGTTTCTTACTCTTCTAGGATATTAGGTTACCTACAATAAAGACAAAGTACCTGAAAATAGAAAGTCTATTTGTGCATTTTGCATTTGAGCCTGACTTAGTATAACCTCTGTTCTCATAGAACACATGACTGTGTTTTAACTGATATTAGAAGAATGCGGGTCATAGCATCCTAATAGTTTGTCTCGGAGTGAATCACGAAAATTATTTGATGACACTTGCAAGAATAGAAATGTCAGCCCGAGCGAGGTAGTTCAATTTACCTACAAGTCGTCAATATCTCCTAAGATCTCCTAAAGTCTCCCTTTATCCTGGTGCAAGTTTGATGTTCAAATCCATGAAAGTGTCTAAAGGGGATGGTCTAGGAAAGGAAGGGAATGAGGAATTTGATCATGTATTACAAAGGATGGCATATGGGTAATCAAATAATATGTTGTAGAAATCGCATCCCCGAAAACGAAAAGGAACGTGACTATAGAGTAAGAGAGCTTGAATTGTCTCAACAAGATGCGTTAATATTTTTAGAACCCCTTTCACCTCCCACTAAAAGGCCTTATAGCAGGAGGAAGGTTCCTCCATATATATTCATTCAATTAGACCATGTTCGGTAGATTAATGGGTTTTGACCTCCTCACACAGGGGTTGGGTTTTTTTCTTTTCTTTTTCCCGTCCTTCTAGAGGAGCCTCCTCCACCGTGATCCAGACATCTGGTCAGCTCTGATACCATGTTAATATTTTTAGAACTCCTTTCACCTCCCACTAAAAGGCCTCATAACAGGAGGAAAGTTCCTTCATATATATTCATTTCAATTGGACCGTGTTGAGCCGATATGGGACTTCCAACAAGATGGTGATTATTACATGTAGCTACTCCATTTTGTTGAGTATTAGCATAAGAAGGCTAATGAAAGATTGTATGTTTGGACATAAAAGAAGTATATGGTGCAAAAAAATATTCTCTATCATTGTCACTATGTAGTACATGAATAGAAATATTAAATTGAATTTTGATTTCAGCATAAAATTTTATGAAAATGAGAATGGAGCGATATACTGGCAACAATCTAATCCTAGCGGTCTCAAGATGCAGAACAAAGGCGATGGGTGAGAACCATGAGAAGAACTTGTCAGAGCTATAATTACTTCGACATCGGTAGGAAGAGGCATCAAGGTTAAGAACTCCTTAAGTCATGCAATCAGCCAATATAAATAGGTAGACATAGCTCCTGTTGTCTAACACTTACAATAGTGGAAACTACCTCGTAAAGACAATAGATACCATTCGTGTATAAGCTTTTCGCTTAATTACAAAATTTATAAATTTTGGGATCGACTAATGGCCATGGCACACTGCATAATTAGGCACTATCTTCTTTCACTGCACATGGTCAACATCGAGAATATCGGCCTCCTAGGTAGGAAGATGATCCTCATTACCTAGATCCATAAACTGGAGTTCAATAGTTGCAAGCCAAGAAAAATAATTCATTTCCAATCAAATTTTCTAAGGTAATTTTAGGAGATCCAAATAAAACATGAAGCCAGATGGAGGTTTTAAATGACCATGTGTCTTTGGATGGAAGGTTGAAGCATTTTCTAGAGCCAAAATGAAAATTGGCTGAATTATTCATTTTATTTATCTCAAGGGTATAAATAAGAGTACTATGACCATTTTTGGATAGTTAATCAAATCAATCTGCTAATAAAAGGAAACATAATCAATCGAATAAATCTTGATTTATATGCTAATTCTCCGCTAAGTTGGTGCATATATATCTCTCATACTTGACTTGGATAGCGAAGCATAAAATGGTCCGCTAACAATATTTGGTCATTATATTTCAAACTATTGACACTCTTGATATAAGGAGTTGTTATTTGGCTAGAAGTCTAAGTTGTCCTTGTTGTAGTTCCTATCGAAACCAATATGCTTAGTTACATCGTCTTTATCTTTGGATTGTTTTACTTGATCTCGATAGTTGTTATTGTTATCCTTTGTTGAAAGAGAAAAGGAATACATTGATTCTCATTAAATTACAAAAGGAGGAAGCATGCATATTTATCTTTACAGTGATATAAGGGAAAAGGAAACGAGAGTTAAGAGTCCCCCAATTAGGAGGTAAGAGAGAAGGAAAATAATCCTAAATGGCTTGGGAAGTAAACCTTAACACTCACTCAATTTGGAGCATATAGGTTAAAAGCACCCGAGCTTGTCACATATATACTTTATCCACAGGACCTCTAGAAACTTGAAGTGAATATATACGTAGTTGGTCATTAGAGTTGACAAAACTAGTAGTCATGCATCCTAATGCAATCTTTTCTCTGATAAAGTGGCAATCCACTTCAATGTGTTTGGTCCTCTCATGGAAAACTGGGTTAGATGAAATATGCAAGACGGCTTGATTATTACATATAAGCTTCATTTGTTCATCCTTCCCAAATCTTAGCTCTTGGAAAAGGTGGTTCAACCATATGAGTTCACATGTTGCTAAAGGGCCGTAGCTCGGTACTTCCGGCATTGCTTGAATCGGGCTACTACGTCTTGTTTTCTTCTTCTTCTAGGATATTAAGTTACCTTGATAGACACCGCAAATACGATGTAGAAACGTCCCCATTTGTGAGTGAACACACTTGATCTGCATGTGTATCCAACAGCGCAGGTATGACCTCTGTTTTCCATATGCCTACTTGACTGGTGTTCCTTTGATATAACGGAGAATCTGACTACCTGACATTCGATGGGTATCGCGAGGTGATTGTAGGAGCGGCTAACTACGGCTCACGAGAGCTTGGATGTTAGGTCGGTGGTAGTGAGATGGATTTAGTTTACCTACAAGTCGTAGATATCTCCACGGATCTCGTAGAAGCTCCTTGACTTGGTCTGAGGTTTTGACATTCGGATCAGCAGAAGTGTCCTCTGAGTTCTGATCACGATACCGGTCTGTCAATATATCCAAGGTATACTTCCTACGAAATAACTACTCGATTGGGCAGGCTACTCGATGCTGGAATAATGCTTGAGTTTCCCGAGTCTTTTGTGCGAAAGTGGTTAAGAGGAGTGTTGTTAGAAGTTCGAATCTGTCGCAGTCATTTGCGCGTAATGTGATATCATTACATAAACAATGTCAGTAAATACACTTTCCGGTAGATGAATGATGATAAAAAACGAGAATGGTCTCACTGGCAGCTTCAAATCATGCCAACTCTGAACCATGAGTTAAACCCGATTAACCGGCTCGAGGGCAATTTATTTGGGCCCAATATAAGAGCAGAAGCGTAATTTAAATCTCAAAACTAGACTCCCCACGAGCAACAAAACCCGGGTGATTGCTCCATATAGAAACTATCTACTCCCACAGCGAGATCACCCGTGAAGAAAGATATTCTTGATATCCAGGCGAAAAGAGGCTATGAGCATAGCGGCGATTGAAAGAAGCGAGCAGAGCAATCTTAGCCCCGGAGAAAGGTATCATAAGCATGAAAATTACGAGCCGTATTCGCAGAAGTGTGCCCTTGGCAACCAAGCAGACGTGGAGTGGTCATCACGACCATCGAGGTCCCACCTTCCTTTATGTAAACCAGTAATGACCAACGAGAGACTTGCCAGGAGGAAGAGTGACAAGTTCCCATGTGTCATTGGAGTAAAGGCATCTTATTTCCCTTAGCCATTGCACATTCCGGCCCGGATGAGAGAGCCTCGAGTAGTGCTTTTAGGGGTAGAAGACAGGAAGACAAAGGTGAAACAAGCGCCAGTAGGGTAAAGATAAATGATGAAAAGTAAGAAAATTATAAAACGGGATGTGGGTTAGAAGTAGAGCGGGTACCTTCCCAGGAATGGAAATAGGTAGATCATCGAGCCGATTACGAACCCAGGAGCGGAGATGACTAAATATAAGAGATGAGTCAACCACGAAATTTTTATAGAAGACGAGGGCGAGTATAGACCTGAAGCGGTCAAGTCACGACATCTGTATGTGGAGAAGGGAAATCGGGAGAGGGTAAAACAAGAGGAATAGATAAGACATCTGGAGCAGAAGGATGCACTGCAGAGGAGAAGAAGCAGGAATCTTCAAAGAATGTGACATTAGTAGAGATAAAGTAGCAATTAGTATCGGGAGAATAACAACGATAACCTCTCTGAAGGCGAGAATAACCCAAGAGGACACACTTCGTGGCTTTGGCAGAGAGTTTGTCTTGCCCAGGAGTGAGAATATGAACAAAACAAATACAACCAAAGACACGATGAGGGAGGTAAAAGAGAGGTTGAGTAGGTAGTAAGATAGAATGAGGGATCGTCATGCAACGGAGGAGGAACATAGTGTATGTGTCAAATAACAAGCGGCTAAGATAGCATCCCGAAGCGTTGAGGGGCCTTATGATGGAGGAGGAGAGTGCGAGTCTCGATTAAATGTCAGCGATTCTTAAACAACAGCTCCGTTTGTTGAGGTGTAAGCGAGATAATTGGTGAAGAATCCCATGGGAAGACATAAAAGAAGAAAATGACATAGAGAAATATTATTTTGCATTATCACTTCTTAAAATACGAATAGAAGTATTGAATTGAGTGTGAATTTCAGCGAAGTACTCCAAAGATAGAAAATAACTCGACTCGAGTTTTCATTAAAAGCCAACTTGAGTACATAGGGAATAATCATCTATAAAAGTAGCAGAAATGCGAAATCTAAAGTAGGGTAGGCGTAGAGGACCCAGGCATCGATTAACAGACAGCTCAGGAAAGGGCTTTGTCAGGGATCCTAGGCGGCTTTGAGAGCAAGACAAATTATGTTTGAGCTAATAGGACTCCTGCTCGAGCGAGGAATAAACTTGAAGAATGAGGAACATGCATTAGAAACTTGGAGATGCTTGGTTGGCAGGCAATGCGACGTGTGGAGGAGGAGAGGGCTTCCATGGAAGTGGTAGTGGAGATGAGGCGAGTTGAGGTGAAAGAAGCCTTGTGACTCATGTTGATGCGATCATCTTCCCGTGCGCCGGCCTGTAGTTCTGAGGTTGTGTGAAAAGTAGAGTACCTGATAGAGGTCCTGGAGTCAACTTACTAATGGAAATAAAGTTAAAAGGAAAATTATGAACATAAAGTCTGAGGTAGCAGGCGAGGAAGGGGGCTTAGGCATGAGCCCAGTACCTTTAGTTTATGGTTTGAACCATATTAAAGTAATTGTAGGTAAAGGAGACGAAAAGGTGAGAGAAGGAAAAGGTCTTTGTGCAGGAAGATATGATCGGAGGTTCAGTAATCAGGTGCGAGATGAATGTGTAAAAGTAGTAGAGACAGTACCCAGGTGCAGGCGGGTAGAAACGATGGAGGAAGATTTGGGTTTGCTTGGAGTGGGGCGAAGGTGTTCCTCATATTCAGCAGGCGTGGAGAATGACCCCCTGAGGTGGGGATGAGCTCCACGGGATGAGAACTTCGAACATCTTGAATGAAGCGAAGTGACCCTGAATGAAGCGTCTGAGGGGTCGACCATGTAGTGATGAGCATCAATCACGGGTGTGTCCACCTGCAGAACCACCTCGAAAGAGGCGAAAAACCATCACATAAGTGTCCGGTGTAATCTCAGATCGCATGGATTGGTGGCGGTGGGGTGTGAAGCGAAATGTAGAAGCGAAGCCTCATCAAGGGGTTGGAATAAGCGCTCCCGGTGGTATTTGTTCCAGATGTTAAAATGCGAGGTTAAGCGAGAAGAATGATCATAAAGACTCGATCCATCTTGGACGAGAGTCTCGGTGTGTGGAGCTTTGGCAAAATAGAGATAAGTTCATCCTTAAGAGCGGACATTGATCACCGTAGAAGATATATTCATACCGAGTTGTTTCAAATTGGCGATGGAGGATATTACCCGGTAGAGACGTTGAATATCATTAATATATAGTTTCTTTACCTGATTCCAGAGAGTGTAGCAAGTTTTATGGAAGCTGATATTATATAGAAGTCTTGGCGTCAATAGAGTGCCCGAAGAATATTATAAGAAATAAACATCAAATTTTTTCCATTGAGTCGTTTATCTTAAGAATACTTGTATCGCATTAGTAAGATGATCCTCACATCCGTGCCAATAAACCAAGGTCACGGAGTACGCCATGTTGATAATTTTCACTCTCACGTGAGTTTATCCGAGGAGTAATCATAGGGTTCACGGATCTGAAAGAATTAAAAGTCGACTTTTTTTCGACCATAGAGATTGAAATGTAGGAATCATGGATACAACTCCCAAGGTCACGAAAATGTGCGTGAGCTCGAAAACAGCAATGGAATTGAGACGAGAAAAAGAGCGATGCTTGATGCATTTGAAGAGAAAAAGCGAAAGAGGAACTTCAGACGACGGCGGGGGCGCGTGGAGTGGATGGATGGGCTTTTTCGGAGGGCGGGCACTTGCTAGAGGGGCGACGTGTAAAGCAGTGTTACACACGCCGCCGTGTCTTCGCGCATGAATTTGTTGTCGGACCAGGAGATCGCGAGTGTGAGGTTATTTTCAATGAAGCTACGGAAAGGTAGATGGGAGGGCACTCTGTTGGTGTGCTCTTGTCCCGGAATGGGAGTCATTTGGAAAATCTGCGTCGGTAAAGTTCGGCATCAAGGTACTCAGCGATGGTTTGGCTTCGTAGACTTTGTGGGCGTACGGCCGGATTGTGACACGGTCTTTGGATGTATTGCGGAATTGACCCTGCAGCGAAACCACAACCTGAAGTATTCTCGAAACTCTTTTATGGCTCACGGTACCATGTTGAGAGAAAATGGGCCGCATTGATTCTCATTAGAAATTCTGAAAAGGAGAAACATACATATTTATATATTACTCAGTGTTGGGGAAAAGGAAACGAGTTAAGTCTGATGAGGAGACTAAAGAAGGAAAGAAATCACAAATGGATTAGGAGACTAAGCCTTAACAATCCGCAAAAAGCCTTGTATTGGTTTCTTAGGACCCGAATCAGCTTCATTGAAGAGAATTCTTTGCCCGAGTAAACTCTGTAGTTGCATGATGAAAACCTGATATTCGAAACACGCAATGCTGATGAGACCACAGGTGCTTTGTACACTCCTCGAGTCACTTAATTACCTCGCCAAATAATGCATATCTAATGTGGACTTCTATCCAATTTGGATCCTTGAGAGTCGAATACGTGCATTTCCACCAAATCTCAGAATGTCCATGTTTAGAAACAAGAGAATTCCTTTGCCTAGGAAGACTTAGAGATAACTAACTGGATACGAGACAGCAGTCATGTGTTGAATTACTTGGGTTATGCATGAATGGACTCACGAAGCGCTCTTCATAAGATATCAAAGTTTGGTGTGGGTTAGATGTATCAACTCCCACTGTGATCTTTGATACGCTCTGCATTTGTCGGGGAATGATCGGGATAGACTAACAAGCCATGATTTACTTCAATAGGAGTATTTATAGGCTCGCAAGCGCAGTTATCTATCTCATTTAAAAGATCTAGTGTATACTTTCATTGTGAGAGGAAAAGTCCATGCTTAGAGCGAAACCTCGGCTTAAAAGTATTTAGAGTTCCCAGTCCTTCATTTCAAATTCCTTGGCAGAATGACTTTGGAGCTTCTCTGCTTAACACTAGAAGCGCTGCACCTTAACAATTTATGTCATCAACATAAACAATAAGCAAAATAATATCATCACCATCTCTGCCAAAGAAGGCGTGATTTGTCATTGCTTGTTTATAACGAAACCCTTCATTGCGTTGCTCTGACCTACTAGAAAACCATGCTCTTGTGACTACTTGATCAGTATAAGGCCTTTTGTACACTTTGCTTTGCCTTCTTTTGTTTTAAATCCTAAAGGAAGATCCGTATGAAGCCTGCTTCTAACAAATCATCGTGAAGAAAGACATTTTTACGTCATTGTATTGTTGAGGCCAGTATGATTTTGATAGTGTTCATTTTTGCTATAGGAGCAAAGGTCTCTTGATAGTCAATCCATAAGTCTATATATATCCTTTGGCGACCAACTGGCTTGCATGTCTATCGATTGTCCCATCTGACTTGCTTCATCGAGAAAACCCACTTACATCCTATTGTCTTCTTTCCCATGGGAAGTTCAACCATCTCCCAAGTAGAGTTTTTCTAGAGAGCCTTTATTTCTTCTACCATAACAAATTTCCACTTAGGATCTTCACGAGACTCACGAAATGTTAGAGATGAGGAGCGAAAAGACAATTGAAGAGCAAAACCAAGATGAGCCTTAGATAAACGATGATAAAAGACAAAGTCAGAAATAGGTAAACAACATTGGAGGATGGTTTGAGAAATGAGCACATGCGGTTCGCTACATTACCAAGGGGATGTAAGCCTACTTTGATCAACTTGAAGTTCAATGCGGTGGGCTGAATGTTAAAGGTGAAGAATTTTGTACGTCATAATCAATCCTAGATGATTCATCCGATGGCATGGTAATATCATCGAGAAGCGTTAAGACAGGAGGGGTATGCGATGGTATCTTTGCTCTTTCTTGAATAATATTTAAATTAGAAATAATCGGTCACGGTCTCTTTTCCTTGTTTTCTTTGTTCAAAACTTCGGCTTTCATGAATCATCGATTCAGTCCTCATTACTTAGGAAATTACCATACTCTTTTCTTGCTGGCCACGGTCTTTCTCTTTCGCCTGTTAATCTCCCCAAGAGGAACCGTGTCACATCCTTAGAAAAATAAGATTCACACTCATTGAATTGAACATCCATAGAGACATAAGTATTTCCTTGAAGGAGGTGAAGCATTTAAAGCCCTTTTAGGAGTTGAGTAACAGACACATTTAAGAGCCACGAGGATCAAGTTTATCCCTTGAATGAGAATGGACATGAACATAACAAATCTGACGAAAACCTTTGAATGAAAGATTCAAAACTAAAGGAATAGAGTGAAATGAGATAACATTACACTTAAGGTATTTGATAGTCAACAAAAAGCAGGACATTCAATTATAGGAAGACATCGGTCATGCGAGTATCGGCCCGAACGTTTGGGAACATACGTAGTGAAGCATAAAGCCTGACCGCTACAGAATGTGGCGGTTTTACGCCTCATTATACCATTATGTTGTGTGTATGCACATGTTGTTTGATGAAGAATTCCATTTTCTTAGTGTAAAGAACAAGGAAGAATTGGAGGAAGGAATTCCTTGTGAATTTCATTGATCCATTGTGAATATAACACACGAAAAGTCAATCTAACAACTCTAATAGATTACAACTCTATAAAATAAGTTTTCTAATAGGTTACAACTCTATATGTAAAGTAGATATCATTAAGTTGGAGCATAGATATTTAATCATGTCCAACTTGTTACATAGATATAATACTGATCCCGTTTAAAGCCTTTGTGAATGCTCGCATGATTGTGTTCAATCTTAGCGTATCACTATAGAAAATCGAGTCGAGTTATATTTTCTCATGAACGAAATGACAATCTATCTCAGTATGTTTGGTTCGTTCATGGAATACTAGCTTATAAGCAATATGAAGGACAATTTGGTTGTCACACCAAAGTTTTGCTAAGACTAGTGTCTTAATGTCGAATTCCATTAAGAGTTGATGAAGCCACATAATCTCACATACAGTACATTGTCATGGCTGATAATTTGGGCCCTGCGCCCCAGATGGGAGATAACACTTGTTTCTTAACTCTTTATGAGACTAGATTCCCTCGACAAACTCTGATACTGAGAAATTGGACCATACGTCCTCCTTAGATCTGCTGAATTGACATCAGAAAGGTAGAAACATTTCAGTCCCATTATCTGTGATTACTATAAAATACCAGAATTCAGGGGCTCGTTTTAAAGCAACATAGAATATGTTCTACAATTGCTTAATGATCAACGGTTAGAAGGCCTGTATTAAGCACAACTCTAATAGAGTGTATGCAATATCATGGCGATGTTACGATAAGGTAGTTTAGCTTCCCCAACTTGGCCTTCCCTAGGAAGATGCGAGGGCTTTTATGCCATAAAGGGAATGACATGGGCTGTGCAATTATCTTATTTCCAAGCGATAGATCCAAACACATTTCTTTGAGATAAGAAGATTCTACGTTTACTCCTCCTCTTCACGCCCAGTATTTTAGCATCTCTAAGTCCTTTGTGTGGAATTTGGCCATGAAGGACTTGAGTAAGTCTATCTAGCTATACCATTTCTATTAATGATATCATTAACATACACAACTAACAAAATGGTTTATGCTTGGGAATTTTTGTAAAAGATAAAGTGATCGGATTTCCTCTTTTGCAGAAATGAATTTCTCGAAATCACTTCACTAAATTTGTCAAACCATGCATGTGGACTTTATTTTAAGCCTTATAATGATTTTTTGAGACGACAAACTCTACTGATCCACGAGCAACAAGCTGGAGGGATTCTTAACAATATAAACTTCTTCTACTTGAGGAATCCCGTGAAGAAAAGCATTTTAATATCAAGTTGGTTAATGTCAAAATGTGATTTGATGCTTAAGTATAAATGGCCAGAGATGGAAGTCAACTTGACAATAGGAGAGAAGTGTCAATAATCCACCCATAAGTTTGGGCATATCCTTTACTAGCAACAACCAGGCTTTCCTCCACGGGTTGTAGATCCGTGACAAGCCTCACTAGCCATATTTGCAATCAGGCCCATTTGGAAAGGGTCTTTCAAAGATGTTGAATCCAAGCATTAGGATCAACAATTTTTATTTAATTAGTCAAGTTGGTTAGTTCCTAGTTAGTAGGATATGATATTTTTGGTTAATTTTGTTTTGATTATTATGATTATTTTGTTGCATAAGTTTAGTATATTTTGTTATTTTCCCGGCTTTTATTGTAGACAATTTGGAGTTTGCAGCGAATAAAAAATTTCCAAGTTTCCCTGCCACCTTTGTAGCTCTCATTTGTCTCTTCTCTATAGTCAAAGGGTTTTCTAAAAACCAACAATTGGTATCAAAGCTTTATTCTTGAGGGATCTATGAGTATTTGTGTTCCAATGGAAGGTGTATCCAACTTCTCATAAATGGGCTCCACGGTTTTATAGAGCAACTATGGAGATCTAAGCGATTCATATGGAAACTTATGCGGAAGCATTGGATGCGTAGGAGGCAATTGAAGAAGATTATGAAGTTACGCCTCTCGGGAAACCTACTTTGTACAAAATCAAGGCCTGAAGAAAAGAACAAAGAAAATCAAAGGCGAAAGGCATGTCTTTTTGCGATAGTCTGCCCAGTGATTTTTACCAAAATTATGTCTCTAGAATCAAGCTAAAGGCATTTGCTTGAAAGAAAGAAGAGTATACGGGGAGATGAAAGAGTAAATCTAACCACTCATACGGGAACTTAGTTAATTATCATTTGATTAGTGGTATGTATGGATGATATCGTTATCCTTTAGGGTGACTCTAGGGTATCCTAATCTCTTAAAGTCATTTCTTCGCCTTGATTCCACCCACCCAAAGGTTTTAGGGATGCTTTCGGATGTTCTTGGGCATTGAGTTATGCGAGCCCGAGCATTGAATCTTCTTATCTTAAAGGAAATATGTGCTTGATCTATTGTCTAATACTAGAAAGTTAAGGGTAAAACCATGCAGTTCTCCTATGGCTTTAGACGTACACCTTACTAGATAAAAGCTGAGGATCTTGAGAGATATAGAAGACTAGTTGGGAAGCTGAATTACCTTACAGTAACTCGTTCTGATATTACCCACTTAGTCAGTGTTGTAAGTCAGTGCATGTCTACTCCAACAGTCGACCATTGGGTAACTGTAGAATAGATTCTATTTTATTTGAAAGGAGCGTCGGGACGAGGTATTCTATATAGTAATCATGGGCATAATAGAATTGAATGTTTCATAGATGCTGATTGGGCAGGGTCAAAGGAAGATAGGAGATCCACTTCAGATTACTGTGTCTTTGTTGGTGGAAAAGTAATATCATGGAAAAGTAAGAAGTAAGGGGTTGTTTCCTGTTCTAGTGTAGAGTCTGAATATAGAGCAATGACATAGTCCGTGTGTGAGATCATATGGCTTCATCAACTCTTGATGGAAGTAAGCATTGAGATACTTGTCCTAACAAAACTGCGGTGTAGCCAATCAAATTGTCCTTACATGTGTATCTTGTATTAATGAGCAGACTAAACATATTGAGATATATTGTCAACTTCATTCGAGTGAGAGAAAATATAAGCTCGGCAGTTTCTCTGAATGAAGTGGAACAATTGGGTGATATATGCTGCGAGCGCTTTAAGTGAGGACCGAGTTAGTTATCTATGTAACAAGCTTGGCATGATTAATATATGTTGAGAATCATGGAATATTCTCTAGATATTCTTTGATTTATCTCCTACCTTTTGTGTACATTATCCTCCTTCCTTTTACACTTTATTTTGTTTCCTTTTTATTCCATTTATATATATATATATATATATATATATATATATATATATATATATATATATATATATATATATATATATATAAATTATGCAATCTTGTTATTTAATACTCATTTCTTTCATTGATAAAAGAAAAGTATGCTTTAACCTCTCATTTCATGATTGTCAAAGCCACGGTTGATTACAGTTGAGAGCCGCTACCGGTGGGCGCCTCGAGTCGAGATCTTCTCCGTCGGACTTTGCAAGACGGATCTTCTCAATCGGATCTTCTTTAGCGGATATTCTCAGTCAGATCTTCTCCATCGGACCTTCTCCAACAGATCTTCTCTGGCGGATCTTCTTTGGTAGATCTTCTCAGTCGGATCTTCTCCGTCGACAACCGTCGGATCTTTTACGCTGGCCCTTCTCTTCTCGGTGGTCTCGATCAGATCCCATCAACTCCGTGGTAAGGCTGAGTGTTGCATTGTCGTCGACATTGGACCAGGTCAGTACATGCTATATGACTTAGTGCGTATGACGTCATCTTTAGCGAGGAGGAATGATGGAAATCATGGAATGTCTACAGATATGCTTTGATTTATCTCTTACCTTTTGTGTACATTATCCTCATTCCTTTTACACTCTTTTTCTTCCTTTTACCCTTTATTTTGTTTCCTTTTTATTCCATTCTTTTGTATATATATAGGTGTCTCTATACTATATAATATTCACTCATTCGTAAAGAAAGTATTCTTTCTTCTCATTCGCATAATTAAACATATTGAGTGAATTTGTCACTTCATTCGAGAGTAGATTGCCTCAGGATACATAACTACTAGTTTCGTCAACTCGAGTGACCAACTAACATACATTTTCACTAAGTCTCTCCGAGATCCAAGGATTCAGTTTATTTGTAACAAACTTGAGATTAACGTATAACTATATCTTTCCGTCTTGAGGAGTGTTGAGAATGCGTAGGATATTAACTAGAATATCGGCACAATTTCTATTCACTTCGCTCTGTCTGATATTTTCCTTCATTTTTGTACTTGATTTATTTCCTTTTTATATCTTCCTAATGTATATAAGTAGGTAGGGCCTGTAATGTTCAATTCACTCATTCAATCAATAGGAAAAGCATCATTTTCTTATATTTCTTCATATGGTATCAGAGCCATGAAAGGTTTGGGTTAGGGCTTCATCATGTTCTCAATTCCGGCAAACCACTTAATGGTTGTCTTATTCTGGCCATCACAACCATCATCTTAAGGCTCGAATCCTTCGCGTAGTCGGACCTATAGTGGGAAACTCTCCGGTGGAGCTTTCCTCTGACTTCTCCATTCTGACCAGCAACCCCACCATTGGGTTCGTCATAGCCTGATCTACATGCCGGCAGCAACCCCAGCGACAACCAGTGTGTCACACGTTTCCATGCGCGTGACTTCTCCTCCTCGGTAGCCATAGTCTCGGCCCGGCTACCTTTCAGCTTAGGCATCCACTCGCGATCCCCTCAGCCCCTTGGTTTCTCCATTTGAGGCTTGCATTTGGGATTTTGCCCTCTTTTCTCTTAGGCAGACTATGAAACCTAGATTTCTACATATTTCATTGGCTACCCTCTTGCTCTGATGATTGTTGCTCTATTTTGAGCCTGGCATCACATCCGCGGCTTTTCTCACATTTACGATTGCATTTTTGGCCACAGTATTTGGTCTTCTTGCTGATTTTTCGATTTTCTCACTATGGCTGAAAAAGGCGAGCTTTCTTTGTTTATATCTGAGCTTCCCATGATAACTATCAATCTCGACTCAAGGGAAGTGATAACTTCTCGATCCCGACGATTACGTACATTATGGTTTCTACTTTGGAAATGGTGTTAAGACCGCTCCCGACCTCTACGGATTTTAAAGTATTTAGAAGAAGATAAGCGTCCTCGGTCGCGTAAAACATGGCCAGCTTTACTATGTAGCACATTCTTCACCGATCCATAGGCAAACACTTAACAATCTTGGGGATTATCAGAAATGTCACCCCTTTGGACCGAAGTAAAGAATTTATATACCAATGATGTTCAATGCCTCTACCGTGTCATCTCCTTTGTTGATAGTTTGGAGCAGCCTAGTATGGAATTATCTTCCTTTGTTGGGCAAATGTCTGCATTGAAAAATGAGAACCGGCTTTTCGAGACAAAGACTTTGGGAAACTCAAATGCTACAGGGATTAAGATAGCCCGGTCCCAATTAGGTGTGGTTATGTCTCAAAGGAGTATGTCTTTGATATATTGGAGAAATGGTTTATTTGGGGCGTAAAAGCACATAAGCGCTCTGTGGATGCGAATGTCGAAGCTTGTACCTAGATAAGGGAGCCTACGAGATCGAGGAGATATTGATGACTAATTAAGGAGGATTAAACTACCTCTCCATCCTTTCGGCCAGGACATTTCGCTCACGTAGTGTAGTTAGTCGGTTCTGAGTCACCGTATGATAGTCCTTTGGGATCTTTGTGATCGAGTATCTCCGTTATATCAAAGAAACACCGAGTCAGGGGGTGTTATATGAAAACAAAGGTCACACCCGTGATTGTTGATATCAGAAGCGCATCAGGCAAGCTCGCTTACGTACGCATCGCCCATCCCAGACACGTACACCAGACGTCCAACCGGAAAGAAAGATGATGGTCTACTTCAGTGTTGAAGCCGACATCGAAAGGCGGCTTTGGCAACGGCGAACTCAGATAGACTAAACAACTTTCAAGAGCCTAAGATTTGGGGAAGCGATAGACAAATGACTCTCGTTTGATAACCAAGCACCCATTGTCCCAAACCCATCTGCAGACATCCACCATTCAAGGTTGAACTGGCCACTTCATTCGAGAGAAGATCATTCTCGTGGATACATGACTACTACTTTCACAACTCGGAGCCGACCAACCAACATACATTTTCACCAAGTCTCTCCGAGGTCCAAGGATTCGCTTTATTTGTAATGCTTCCTGCGCATATAACCTATACGCCTCCACTGGCGTGAAAACAGAATCATGCGACATTCTTAATATCCTCCGAATTATTCTCTTCCCTTTCCTATACAATATTTTTCCTTCCTTTTGTACTTTTTGATTTATTTTCTTTATGTCTTGATGTATATAAGTAGGTAAGGCCTATAATGTTCAATTCACTATTCAATCAATAAGAAAGCATCCTTTCTTATATTTCGTCACAGATCTTCTCCGACCGATCTTCTGGCAGGATCCCTTCTCTCGCTGGGATCTTTCCGCTCGACCCTTCTCTTTCTCCTAAGGACCCTCAATCCGATTATAGCAACCCATCATGGAAAACCCTGGTGTCGTGATTGTCACGCAAGACGATAGATTAAGTATACTTTATTAACAAGCTCGTGCATATGAGACCTGGCGTTCCAACTCGAGGAAGAGTATTAAGAATCGCGGAATATCTTCTAGGATATCTTTTCGATTTATCTCCTACCTTTTGTGTACATTATCCTCCTTCCTTTTACACTTTATTTTCTTGCTTTTACCCTTTATTTTGTTTCCTTTTTATTCCATTTTTTTGTATATATATAGGTGTCTCTATACTATGTAATACTCACTCACTCATTCAATAAAGAAAAGTATTATTTTCATTTCACAAATATCTATGCTTCAACTTTCGAGGGGAGCCATATAAGATATATCAACTTTTTACGTATTATCAGAATTTGTTAGGAAACTTGTCTGTATAAGAGTTGCAAAAATTAGAAGGCTATTGTCTTACCCACGTGATGTTCTAACCCTTTTGTATATGTACACGTGATGCATCAATGAAAATTCACAAGGAATTCTTTCCTCCAATTCTTCTGTCTTGAAGAAGAAGAAGAAGAAAAAGAAGTGGAAGAGTTTCTTCCCAATGGCTTTGATACCAAAATGAAAATTTGTTGAATTATTCATTTTATTTATCTCAAGGGGAGAGTTTCTTCCCAATGGCTCTGATACCAAAATGAAAATTTGCTGAATTATTCATTTCATTTATCTCAAGGGCATAAATAAGAGTACATGTGACTATTTTTGGATAGTCAATCAATCTAGCTAATAAAATGAAATATAATCAATCAAATAAATACTAATGTATATGCTAATTATCCATATTAGGGTTTCAAATCGAGACTAAAGATGGATAACCGAGGTGCTGGCAGCCATTAGAGATCCAAACAATGGTGAAAGTTGCCTGGAGAAAAGGCAGCACAACTCTAAGACACTTGCAAGGCTTGAGGATGGGGCACCGGGCCACAGATGAGAGCGACATAATTCAGAATGAAATACAGTTACTAAAAGAGCCATGGAAGTTGATTACACTACTAAGCCCTAATTTTGAGAACTGCGGTTTTTCTCTTTGGCTCTAATATCAAGAGAAGAGAGAAAAACTAAACTTTGCATTGAAGTAATTAATCTCATAATAAACTTATATATATATATATATGGAGACAAAAATGATAAGGATAAATGTACCATATCGAACCAAAACTAAAGGTCTTTGAAGCTATACATAGCTATTGCTTTTACCTTCTTTATGCCGCCAACTAAGCAAAGGTCTTGAACTTAGATGAGAATTTAGATTTGTAATCGAGAAGAAGGGGCTAATCATATCGACCTTTATAATTCAAATCAAAATTTTGATTTAGTGTATAGAGAATTCATCACAAGATAGTAAAGACCCTTTTAATGTAAGAATTCCATAAAAATGGTTATGCATTCAATATGTACCAGAAAAAGCCATATGTTATACATTGGGTACTGAATTGTCATGGTTTTGCTTGATTTACATGTTATGTGATAATATAAATACAATTTTTATAAGTAGAGCATATATTGATGCAAAGAAACAGCCATAAGAAGTACAGGTAGAAATTTTAAAGGAAATGTTGGTTAAAAAGTAAAACTGGTCATGATGGATGGGGCATTATTTAGGATGAGAGAATTTAAAAGTTCAAGAGAATACACATTCTCATATGTTATATGGTTTTCAATTGCACTAAAATAACATCATACTAATAAAAAATATTCTAATCATGTTACGGTTTGTCAATATAGCAACACAGCAGATTGAGCAACTGAATTGTGGAAAAATAGAAATTAGTGATGACTAATTGTAACTTCATGTGTTTGACAGAGAGAAGTAGATACTACACATTTCATGCAAACAGCACCTTGGTTGGGCTTGATTCCTGGTGGATGACAAATATTGCAAGGTCAAGAGATTCTGAGACAGTCCTGTTGTCACCTTGTTTACATCTGCCTGCATTGTGTCTAATCCCGGATGCTTAGATCCAACCTCCTTCCATACCCTATCAAAACAGGCAGAAGCTGCCAGGTAATGTCTGTAATTCAATCTTCTGATGTACTACTGCTAAATAAGTTCAATGCTTTTATATTCATCTTTATGGGAACAAAGTGTCATTATTCTGTGGCAGATCTGTTGCAAGTGCTAATAATGAATACTGAAGTGGTTGAATATGCCCTTGCTTTTACAAGTGCAACATTGGATAAATATTGTAGTAAGTGGAGTGCTGCTCCAAAGACGTGGTTCCTGGACATTACTACTTCCAAAGGACTTCTATCGTGTTATTCAGTGGCCTTCAGATTGTAATGAACAAACTCATGGAGCTCCTTTTCCCCTAATAATGGATCTGAATTGATATAATTAGAAGTCAATCTTTGTTCCAGTTAATATTTGTCACATTACCGTCATGTTAAATCTGCTCTATGTAAGCTTGCAACAAGAATTATTTACTGTGTCATATCACTACAATAGAGGTGATTAGTTCTTGGTTGAGATTTCTATGGTTAGAGATTTTCTATAGGCCACATATTGTACTAAATTCTAGGAACTAAAATTTGGTAGTTTTTTAAGGAACCAATATTCGTTCCAAGGTTTTAATTTTTTCTATTATTTACCAATTTATGCTATTTTTAGAAAAAAAATTCTTCATATCATTAAATGAGTAATTTAAGCTCAAAAGAGTTGTATACATATATTTAGGCTGTATGGTTGTCTGTAGATTCTGTTTCACATGTCACTATCCAGTTGCAAGAAACTAGAGTGTTTGTGTATGGATATTTTAATAATATAGGGGAAAACAATAACTTCTTTCTTATGAATATGCTTTCCTCTAGGGCTAGGACTACAGTTTGTTATTACAAGCAACTGCCTTATTTATGAAAGGTGTAGAGAGTATGCCTCTAAGCATCTCTCCCATTTATATAAATTGGTTTGAGATCTGTTAAAGGTATGATATTCATATTAAACCCAAATCCAAGCTCTAGCTTTTAGGAGAGTTGGTTATTTAACATGGTGTCAAAGCCTGGTTTGACAGAAGGTTTTAGATTCGAGCCACCTCTTTGCAATTTATTCCCCATTTGTTGATTTGAAAGTCCATGGAGGATTCTATTTGATTTATTTGCTTCTCCACATGCGGGTATGGGGCTACACGTGAGAGAGGGTGTTAAAGGCATAATATTCATATTAAACCCAAATCCAAGCTCAAGGTTTTAGGAGAGTTTTTCATTTAACAAGATCAAACTACTGCTTGAATATCCCATGAAAGGAAGGGAAATGAATAGTTATAGCTTCTTGTATTTATAGAACTGTAGTTCTAGAAATCGTAAGATCATTGATAAAATCAAAATTCTTACCAAATTGCATGTGTTTAAGGAAACCTCCAATTTATGTCTTGATTGAAATCTTTACATGTATTATGAGGCTTTGCAACCTTTTTAGTAAGGCATTCACATATAAAATTGAGATTTTGTTTTTTTCCACCTGATTCAGTCTTCGTAAAATTTGAAATATTGGATACCCTTCTTGTTGCTAATCTTTTCACTTTACTCAACACTAGGGATACCTGGAGGAGTCTGTTCAATTACCACCAAACAACCATGAAATATTGGGTGATTCAGTTGCTTGGGGTGGTTGTACAATAATATACTTGCTGGGGCAACAGCTGCATTTCGAGCTGTTTGACTTTTCATATCAAGTTCTCAATGTTGCGGAAGTGGAGGCTGCATCACTCCTACAAACGCATAAGAATCCTCATCTTGCCCAGGTATCATTTTTACGTTTTGTTGAAAGAAAGACAAAAGAAATGGAGGAATGAATTCCTTGTATTATTCATTGATCCATTATGAATATATATATACAAAGTCAGTCTAACTTTCCATTAGATTACAACCTATAAGGCAAGTTTAATAATAAAGTTACAACTCTATATGTAAAAGTAGATATATGCTATAACACTTCGCCGGGAAAGATGATATTAATTACGCCTCTAACTTTACATAAATAATCGACCCGATCCCTAATTAGGCCTTTGTGAAGGTATCACCCACCATTCTTCGGCCTTCACATCCCATAGAAACTGCTTCAGTTGTATTTTCTCACGAACCAAATGACAATCTATCTCAATATGCTTAGTCCGTTCATGGAACACAGAATTAGAAGCAATATGAAGGGCAACTTGGTTGACATAAATTGTGAAGTTTTGGCCGACCAGTGTCTCAATGTCGATTTTCATCAAGAGTTGATAGCCATGATCTCACACACAGATCGGTGGCACGCTTCATATTCAACTCGCACTAGATCGAGAGACAACACTCTGTTTCTTAATCTTCCATGAGACTAGATTCCCTCTAACAAACACGGTACCCCAAAGTGGACCTTCTGTCTTCCTTAGATTCTCGCTCGCACCTTATGTCGAAAAAGCACTCAATTGGCGTTATGCCAATGATTATATAAAATAATTACGTCCTCACTACTTGGCAACATAGAATTTGTTCAACGCCTAATGGTCACCGCCTGAGCGGACATGTACCGACTTACAACACTCGACCGAGTGGGTGCCATCAGGACGAAGTTACTATAAGTTAATTCAACTTTCCCAACTACTTTTTATATCTCAAGATCCTCAAATGTTTCACCTTCTCTCGTAAGGTGTATACTGAACTATAGGAACTATATACAATTCCTCAACTTTCCGCCTTAGAGACAATAGATCAAGCACATATTTCCTTTGAGATAAGAAGATTTCATGTTTGTTTCACATAACTTCGATGCCCAAGAAGTATCTTAGCATCCACCAGTCCTTTGTATGAAATTGGCTCTAAAGAAAGAACTTAAGAGATGAGATGCCTTTAGAGTCACTCCTAGTGATAACAATATCATCCATATACACTAATAACAAAATGATACCCGAACTATAGTCCTATAGAGTGGTCTATATTACTCTTCAGATGCCAAATCAAACGACTTTTCCTGAATTTTATCAACCACACACAGGAACTCTATTTCAAACCATACAAAGACTTCCGAAGACAACAAACTTCCCCAGCTCCCCCTGAGCCACAAACCATGGAGGTTACTTCATATACCTCCTCCTGAAGGTCGCCATGAAGAAAGGCATTCTAATATCAGATGGTGGGAGATCCCATACAAGTTGCAGCCAAGGAACAAAAAGTCGAACATGTCATCTTAGCAACAGGGAAAAGGTGTCAAAATTGTCCACTTGCTAGGTCTTAAGTGTACCCTTAGCCACAAGTCGTGCTTTCAATCGAGCAACTAAACCATCAGGATTAACTTTAACTGCAAAAACCCAGTGGCATCCAATGGCTTTCTTTCCAACAGGTAACTGTACCAAGTTCCAAGTACCATTGTCATCTAAAGCCTGCACTTCTTCCATCATAGCACTTTGTCAACCAAGTTGTTGGTAAGAGAGAGAGAATCCAGTGATGTAATAAAAGAATAGGAATGTGATGACAAATGGTTATAAGAACAAAATGAGAAAATCGTAAAGAACACACCGACGCTACCTTGCTACGAAGAGCAATAGGAAGATCATCACATACTGGACCAATGTCGAAGTTTGCAAGGTTGACTCGAGATCAGCTTGGCATTGAGAGTGCATCAAGTAATGGGAGAGGTTTAACGAATGGGAGCTAGAGTAGGAACCTAAGGAAACATAATAAACTAATAAATCATCATCTTCCCCCTGATTCGTAACAGAAGATGGAAGGGAAAACAAGGTAGTCTCAAAGAATGCAACATCGGTAGACACAAAGTTACGTCGAAGAATGGGACAATAACACCTATACCATTCTTGAACACGAGAATATCCCACAAAGATACACTTTAAGGACTTTGGATCAAGTTTAGAGACTTAAGGACGGTCATCTCGAACAAAGCATTTGCATCCAAATACCTTGGGATCAATAGGGAACAACAGTTTATTTGGAAACAACTGGTGGTAAGGAGTAGCCCAATTAAGAATCGATGAGGCCATCCTGTTGATCAAAAAACAAGCAATGGAGACTATGTCGGCCCAAAAATGTTTAGGGACATTCATTTGGAACAAAAGGGCCCGTGCAGTCTCAAGAAGATGTCTATTCTTTCTCTCAACTACCCCATTCTGAAAGGGTGTATCAACACATGAGGTCTGATGGAGAATCACATGTTGTAACATGAAGGACTGAAAAAGTTTCGACAAATATTCCCAAAGATTATCACTTCTCAAATGTTCAACAAAGACACGAATCAGACGAATTTCAGTACAAAAGGCACTAAATGAGAAAAGCTCAAACGGCTTTTATTAGAGTTTATGACACGACTTATCCACAGCCGAACAAACATCTAAACCTAGTCGAGACACACTGACAAGGACCCTAAGCATCATTTATTGACTCTATGACTCAAATGCACACGATGGAGCTTAGCATATTAACACGACTCACAATTCGATGAGGATATAGCTTCTTCAACAAAGAGAGAGAACGATGACCCAACCGACAATATAATTTGAATGTGATAACAACTCCAGAACAAGCAACATGTGTTAGTACCTCCGTTTCAAGGATGTAGAGACCCCTAGACTCACGTCCTCTACCAATAACCCGCTTCGTCAAAAATTTTTGAATCAAACAATACCAGAAAAACGAGATATCAATTGTTGCATTTGCTTAGCCACGCTGGTAAATTAAATTAAAAGAGAATTATGGTAAACTCATAACAAAGGTCAAAGTGATTGAAGGAGTAGGATGAATTGTCCCTGACCCAAGGACACAAGATGTTGACCCATCTACAAGGGTAATAGTAGAGGTAGAAGGGTGAAACTGAAACGTAGTAAATAAACTGAATATTACCCGTCATAAAGGCCGATGTTCCGTAGTCCATGACCCATGCGAGGAAGATGAAAAGAAAACATGAGTTGGTTTTACTCTAACTCGATGAGTAAGAGCGATAGAAATAGATGCAGACTTAAGTGATTTCTGGTAATGAACAGACTAAAATGTTCGATTTTTATTTTGTAACTTCTTATAATTCCGGCGCATGTCCTAGATTATGGCAATAATGACACACAACTCCTCCTAAGGGTTTCGTTGTCATAGTAGGAGATCTAACTCGAACAAGCCTCTGAAAATCCAAAAATACCAGAAAAATAGGATCTTGCAAGAAAAAGAACCACCTCTCCATGAAAAACACCACCTTAATGGATTTTATCCCAAAAGAGCAAGCACCTCTCTTAACTGACAAATCTCAAAGGAATCAAGGAAAATAGGAAGAAAACCCTAGAAAAACATGCGGTCAAGTTTGACACAAAAATCCTTTGAAAAACATTGTCATAGACGAGAAGGGAAAGGTGGTCGAGGAGGAGACGCTTGCCGTAGTACTTCAAGCGCTGGCGCTGCGGAGAAATAAAGATGTTCATAGAGAAGTAGCACGTGGTGCATGGCGATGGCTGGGGAACCGTTGTCGAGCCTTCCTCCGGTGGGTAGACTGCTGCCTGGGATCCAAGTGGGGTGGTCACGACCAAAGTTGAGATGCCTGAAGTGCGCCCAAAGTTCCGTCACACGCTACAGATTCTTCTCAAGATTTTTCCTAAAAAAAATTTGGTTTTCTAAACAAATTAAGCCTTAGGCTCTAATACCATGTTGAAAGAAAGACAAAAGAATTGGATGAATGAATTCATTGATCCATTATGAATATATATATATATATACAAAAGTCAATCTAACATTCCTAATGGATTACAACTCTATAAGACAAGTTTTCTACTAGGTTACATCTCTATATGTAAAGTAGATATATGCTATAACACTTTATCTCTGGTGAACGACTAACTCTCCTAAAAAGTGCAAGCCAGGATTTGAGTTTAATACGAATATCATGCCTTTAACACCTTTCCTCACTCACACGTGCAGAGTCAAATAAATCCAAATAAAGTCCTAGCTGAATTTCAAATCAATAAACTGTGAATAAATCAAAAGAGCAATAACCTGGGGGATCCCTATCAAACTAAGCTCTGATACCATGTTAAACCTTCAACTCTCCTAAAAGCTCAAGCTTGTATAATTTGAGTTTAATATGAATATCATGCCTTTAATACTATCTAACTATGGAAAGAAACTTTTATCCACCTGATATCCATTCATTTAGAGATTTGAATTCCAATCATTGCCTCGTCGGCCTACTAATGGCTTAGCATATAATTTCTCAACATTGATCACAAAAAATGACGTGACATCTACCACTTTATCTTGATAATATAACTTATCTCTCTATAAGAACGCTGTTAAACATTCTCCATTACTTTTAAGCCTCTTGTCCCTTTCATATTCGCATATGCACTCTGTTTCTGGGTAATAGAGACTGTCTAAAAGATACGAGCCCCTATCAAATTTGAAAAGAACCAGAGCTCATTTCATATGGGTAATCTTTTATTAGTCAAAAGTTGGTAAACCTTATAACCATCCAGTTTCTGAACTTCCTGGCATTAATCCTGCCTCTTTTAAATACCAACTAAAAAATTGGATGGATGGTTGAACTGAGATACAAGTTCTTGAAGGATGATAATCTCTAGTTATGATAATTCTGGGAGTTAAAAGATTCAGTTTGTTTCTATAAATCCATTACAGCAACCAGCAAAGTTTGTTATCGGAAACAACATTATTGCCAACATTTTTCTGGAAATGATTTGCCAACATTTATGGTTGGTGTCCATCTGTACTTTGTTTTAGTGAAGCATGATGAATATTAATGGATCAACTCATTAATCTTTGGAACTCTTCCTAGGTGTTTCCTTCTTTTTTGTTTGTAACTGCATTTTCTATTCTAAACAGGGCTGGAATCCATATTAGAGGCTATGAAGAAAGCAAGGAGCAAACAACCATGTCTTCTCCATGCTGAAGGCCCGATGCCCTGGAAGACAAGGTGGCAGTTATTGCCAAAGTGGCGCCCTCTTCCACTGCATCAAATTCAGTAAAACACCGTCTCGGGTATTCGAAACATTGCCCCAGAAAGGTGCCTGAACCAGTAGACTCCAGATCTTCAATATCTGTTCTTGATTTCTTCTTGTATGAGTAATGTTAGTGTCCTGAGAGGTATATTCTGCAGAGTTGGAAGGCTCTTAATCTTTTAAGAGTTAAGATGCATGTTGTTGTTTGTTTCTAAATGTCTTTTTTTTTTCTTTTTTCTTTTTTAATGTTGAAACTTCTGTTGTCCAATTAGAAATGAAAATTTGTACCCAACTGAATGAAGATGAAGAGGGATTTTGAAGATGAGACTCTTAAATGGAAGGGTGGTGGTAGAATTCTATGAAGAGAAGAGAGAGGAATCCTATTATAGAAATAAAAATTATTATTATTTACAAAATCTGCTATTGAAAACGAACTTGAGAATTACACAAATTTATTGTGGGTTTCCATTGAATATGATCATCATGCCGGTATCAAAAATCATACAATTCTGTATAACTTTTTAACAAAATTGACCGTGTTTGTTTATTTAATTGTTTTAAAATTAACCTGTAATGATATATTTAACCCACACTTCAATTTTATGTATAAAAAATTATAAAAGTAAACTCATTTAACTTTAAATATGTATTGATTCGATAAGTTTTCTACTTTTATTTTTGAAATAATAGAAAGTAATATTAATTGTTATATCAAAAATCATATAATTCTGTATAACTTTTTAATAAAATTGATCATGGTTGTTTATTTAATTGTTTTACACTGACCATTGATGATTCATTTAACCCACATCAATTCTTATGTATAAAAATTATACAAGTAAACTCATATAACTTTAAATAAGCATCAATTGATTTTTTTCTACTTTATTTTTTAAAAAAGAAAAGAAAGTAATATTGGATTGGATATATTAAAAAGTATAAAATCTTATACAAAAACGGATAAGTTTTACCTTTATCATTAAAATTTATCAAAATTTATTAAATTTGAAGTAATAAAAAATTTTAATACACTCTTTAAGGTAAGAATTATTCCCATTGGGGAATTTGAACCCAAGACCATCCTCCTTATCCTCACAATTTTTTTAATAATTAACGTTTTACCACCTGAAGCAGACATTTAAAGAATAATAAAAAAAAATTAACACTTTAATTTTTCATGTTTAAAATCATTAAATCTTTCTTAATGTGTCTTAGAATTACGATTGATTTCATTTTTAAATAAAAATAGTCTAATTAGAGGATCACCTAAGAGACATGGTGGAGGTAGGGAGGATTGGGGTCAGTGAACAATCTTTTTTAACATAACAAATTCACACCAAAAAGTTTTGCACTAGTGAGAGCATATATAAATTATTTACTAGACTATACCTGCTATGTCAACATTCTAAAGTTGCATTTTAACTCCAATGTTCATCGTTTACATTAACCCTTCAAGTATATGCCTAATTGAAATTTTAACTATTCAATAACTCATTAATAACAATAAAATATCTTTGAATCTAACTTAGTTAATGCTCACATAAAACGGAAAGGCTAGCTTGAATAACGAGGTGAACTAAATGGAGCCTTTTTCTAAATAATACCATTATTATAAAAATGTTTTTTAAAATATAATACAATAATAAATATTTCTAAAACTTATTGTCAGCTAAGTGTCTAATGGATGTCATGTCTTCAAGATATGATTTTAATATAAAATTATGAAATCATGTGTTCAAAACATAATTCCAATGTAAAACTATGAAGTAATGTGTTGAAGATATGATTTCGTCAAAATTATAAAGTCTTATGTTGATGACAATACTTACTATAAATCAGAAAAGACGTGTGTTGAAGACACGATTTGAATATAAAATTATAGAATCATGTATTGAAGACAAATTTTAATTAAAATTATAAAAGCTCATGTTTTGGAGTAATTACGATTTGGGAAAAATAATGTTTTATAATAAGATACAATTTCAATATAAAATTAAATTTTAAATAGAAAATCAGAAATTATGTTTTGAAACATATTTGGAAATATAGAAACAAAGAAACATTTGAAATTTTCAAAGAGACTTTTGCTTTTATATCACAGTTTTTTTAAAAAAAAAAAATTATAAACCATCTTATAAAGGCTTGAATTAAAGCATAAACATGTGTTTGACTATTATTTTATCATAAAAAAAGTTTTGAAGAAAATAAATATGAAGCCATTTCCCTCTATTCTCTCTTTTCAAGCCCTTTCTTCATTAGATAGAGAAGCGGTTTTTTTGTCATTATTTGCCTAAAATCACTCGTTCTATCGTTTCTTCCCTATATCTAGGTTTTCTTTTCCACAGCGGTTTCTTCCACATCGATCCGGGTTTGCTTTTGCTTTTTTCGGTGGTTTTTACCATCGACTCGTCGCACGCTGCTTTGCCGCTAAATTGCTGCAAGAGTAGGTGTGTCATCGAGGCTGGTTCTTCGTGAGTTTTCTTATCGATAGCCAACGACAAAATTCGATCCAACATAGCTTATCATATCAAATCATGTCGCCAAAGATGTCAGACCGGAATCTTAGGTATTCTAGAATTTTTTATTTCAAATATCTTTTTAATATGAGGGTGCACTAAATGGAGCCTTTTTAACAACACTACTATTATAAAATGTTTTAAATATAATACAATAATAAATATTTCTAAAACTTATTGTCAGCTAAGAACACGATGTCATAAGTTCAAGATATGACTTTTATATAAAATTACGAATCATTCGTTCAAACACAATCTAATGCAAAACTATGAAGTCGTGTGTCAAGACAAGATTTGAATATAAATTAATCGTATTGGAAGACAAATTCAAAGGTAAATTATAAAGTTGTGTTTTGAGAATCTACTTGGGAAAAATAATAAAGTTGTGTGTCAAGATACAATCTCAAGATAATTTATGAAATCGTGTGTTAAAGACACGATTTTAGTGTAAAAATTATGAAATTTATAAACTGGTAAAGTTATGTTTTGAAACATATTTGAAAGATAGAAACAAATAAACATTTGAAATTTTCAAAGAGACTTTTGCTTTTATATCACAGTTTTTTTTATAAAAAAAAAATTCTAAACCATCTTATAAAGGCTTGAATTAAAGCATAAACATTTGTTTGACTATTATTTTATCATAAAAAATGTTTTTAAAGAAAAATAAATATTTAGCCGCATCTCTCTCTGTTCTCTTTTTCAAGCCCTTTTTCATTATATATGAGGGATAATTTTTTTGTCATTCTTGCTCAAATCATTCCATCATTTCTATAGTTGGGAAATCCAAGCACCGGGTCCAAATGAGCCGAGCACATTAGGGTCATGGGCCAAAAATAGGTTGGCCAATTCGCCCACTTTTATTTTCGAGCCCCTTTTTGGCTAGTCTAGCCCGACCCTGTGCGGGCCATGAACCAAAACGGGTCAAAATGGGTCTGATATTAAAATATTAAAAATTATAATAAATAACAATTTTACAAATTTTATATTTTATAAAATAAAGTTTCTTTGAAATACTTATACCTTATTCTTATATTCTTAAAAGATTATACAAAAAAATTATTATAGTTGTTTATATATTTTTTTATTTTATTTAAATTATTTTTCATACTAATATTATTTTATTTTATTAAAATAATTATTAATAACTATTCTTTTTCTATAAACAACTATTTTATATTTTTTCATAATAGAAAAACTAATATTATTAATACTCAGAAAATACATGTAGTCATTAAATTTTAAATAAAACAAGTAAATCAAGCCAAGTGGGTCACCTAAACTTAAGCCCTATCTCGACCGCAGCCCATTCGGGGCAAAGCACTTACCAGGCCCCAAGCCTTCCTATTTTCTCAGCCTAGTCCTCAAAAAAATATAGGCCAATGCGGGTCAACCCACCAAGCCAGTCCTATTATCCCACCTTTAGTTTCTTCCCCAAATCTAAAAGTTCTTTCTTTCCAATAAAATCTGGCCATTCTACATCGATTCTCGGCTCATTGCTTTTTCAAGGCTTTTATCACGACATGTCACAAGATGTTCTCGTCGCTGAATTATTACCGTGAGTAGTTGTGTTATCGACGGTTGGCTTCTTCATGGGTTTTCGCATTGGCGGATGACAAAGTTCGATCCGATAGAGTTATCATATCAAATCTTGTTCATTAAGACAGCTTGAATTTAATCTAGATATTCTACGATTTTGATTATCAACATGACGCCTCGAACCGATCCTTTTGCTTTAACCTGGCTGTTACATCATCCTCTAATATTTTAGCATTTTTTATTCTCAGGTTACAACCCGAATCAATAAATTATCGACAAAAAATAATAATAATAAACATTTAACAAATGGGAAACTTACAGCCATGATGTTCCCATTAGTTTTATTGTCAGAGTAACATGAGACCTAAACCTGTGTCGATCTTCTTATTTTAAAATATTTAACATCAAGTCCATCACGGACGGGTAGTTTTTCTTCCGCCTTTGCCCTTAATAGCACCTATAATTCTCAAAAAAAAAAAACTAAATTGGAACTTACAAAGAGAAATATGATAAATTGAAAGATGGTAAATGTCGATTAGACACTTCCAATCTATACATTCTTAATACCAAATAAAGAATGATGGGTTTCAAATAATTTTATCATATTAAGACACAATGGAAAATTAAAATATTTCGCCTCAATAAACTCATCCAAGCATTCAAGTTATTCGTGGGATAAAAATTTACCTTCTTTTAGCAAAAAGATTCTTCCTTTGCAGCTTCGTATATGTGTAAAGACCCTTCTTGCCAAACTCGAAGCGTATATTGGGACGGATTCAACCTCCATAAAGTATCCACATGAACAGTTTCTCGTAAACTAAGAAACAAATGGGCAAGCAGTTAATACCTGACATGTCTTATGAAACCCTAATCGCCTCTCATAAAGAGATCATTTGGTTTAAATACTAATTTAGGCCGAAGGATTGGTTTCTAGCCTATTATAAATACACAACCCTATAAGTCCACATAATTTTGGTAGTCGGCTCAAAACCCATTCTTCTTTGGAGCCCATTGATCATGTGGGGTTTCTACTTCCTCTAAGATATTATAACCACCCAAATTACGTGAATGTTTATAATTCGACATAGCATAATCCACATTTAATGTTATAGTCCTTCTATTACACGATATCTTGATTGAACACAAGGCACATATTAAGCAACCCTTACAAAGGTCAATCACACTATTTCTCTACCTCCAAGTAGATTGACGATACAAACGATATTAATAACTCATATGAATTCATTTGAGTCATGCATTTTTTCTAGTCTCACTTGTCGAGGGACCCATAGATATCTCTCTCAAAGAGAAGGATAAATCCCTTCTCATCCACTCATATCCCTTTGCATGATTCATCTTATATCCAACTATAGTTTGTATTACTGATAGGCCAGCAAGGGCAGGTGAATTAATTCGCCATCAGGCGCAGGCGCATTTTGGCCGTATACAAGAATAAAGTAGTGAGGAGTTATCGCTCCTCGAGGAATGAGCCTATTAAGTACCAAATTTAATTTAGTCTTACTCTATTCGGATAATTTAAAATATTTATGATTTAATTAAACTAAAAGTAAAAGATATATAAAAAATAAAATACTCAGGTTTCGATTTCACCTAGCTACATCCGGCTGATGTTTTTCGCAAATCATTTAATGGTTTTCGTGAGCCTTTATTGATGACAGTTAATCTTATGTAAATGTCGATCTCTCTCAGCATCTGCAAGACCTCTATCCCAAGAGAGACATATCAGATCTCCGCTCAAACCCTAGAACTCTAGGATGCATTAGTATCGACCTCAATGCCACGATAAAACCACAAGATTCTACTCTATGATTGATCATACTAAATCTTATTCATGTCCCTAGTATTTATCATCCGACCAAAACCATACTTCTAAGCATGCCTATGTTGATTAAGGAACAAGCATGGAATTAGAATGAAGATAAGACATTCAATAATAGCAAAGAAACTGAATTAAATAATTAAAACTAAAATTAATCCATGGTCTGTAGCAAGGTTACATCAAAACCCTAGAAACCAATCTAAAACATTCTAAAAGGAAAAACAAGGAAAAACAAAGAAAAGGGAAGAGAAAACTAGGGCAGAATGATGGCTAAATGGCTGCCTCCTCGATCTCTCGCAGCAGCCTCGTGCCGTCAAACCCTAGGCTCTCCTCCCCAAGAGCCCTAAGGTGTCTCCACGCCTATCTCTCCCTTTCTCCCCTCCAAAAGCTTTTTTTATGTCTCCCTGAGGTCCAATTTATTGCCCCCCATCAAATCCCCCTCGATTCAGCCTTGAAATAGACCACAACTAGACCTCATATCTGTCGCCCACGCAGGTGCGGGCGGGAAATCCCACCGGGGTGCGTGAAACCCACCCGGGTGCGTGAAAGCACCGTAAAATCTCCTGGGCACGCTAGGCGTAGGATCCACGCAATGGCGTGGCAGATCGTGTTGTTTTATCTCTTCCCGTCTTTAAACTACTATAACTCTCTCACCCGAACCCGAATTGCACATTCTTGGACTTCTACGGAAAGATCTTGAAGTCAACCATACATACCAAGAATAGCTCCATAAGATGTCATTTTATAAATTTAAAATGCACTAAAATAGAACTGGTTGGTTGTTGTGTTCTGCAGTCGCTTCCTTGTTTTTGCTCCGACTTCCCGAGTGTGTATCTCCCTCATCCGGATTTCGAATTGAGTGATCTTGGTCTTGTTGGAAACATTAGTGTTAGTTCAAATGTAGTTCTGGGTAGTTTAGAGCCATTTGATTTCCCCATTAATACAGAAAAACTGAAAGGTCAAATCTACTATGCTTTATTTGCTGATTTTCCAATTTTTCGTTGTGCCCGCCCACCGCACCACTCCCGCTAAAATGGATCACTAATCATAAATATGAACATTTAGAGCATTAGGGCACTTATTTGACATAAAAACATTACTAAAACTACGAAAAAATTAGGTTTGTAATGAGTATTTTATATACTCATCAATTACCAACGTATTATATATGGCGTTGGACTATGTCAAAACATAGAGTTTATCATGTGGCGATAGGTATGAGAACCAAAAGATAACATCACTATGATGAGAACTACGTATGACATGAAATCCATGTAGTATTTTCATAGTGTGTTGATCTAGTACAATGTTCACCAACATGTACCACGAGTTAATTTATCACGTGATCCATGATCAATAGAACATGATCATCAATCAAACTCCATACTAGTCTTAATTTATTATTGTTCCACCAACAATGAGCAACTAGACACAATTTAAAAAGAATATTTAAATCTAACCTTAGGGTTCTACTATCAAGTCACACACTTGATGGCCATGATTTACACTAAGGCTAATCAAACACGTACCTTATACCCATTGAGCTAGTGTGACTCTCATAATTTATTATAGGAGTGGCTTAGTCAATGAATCGATAATATTTTCCTTTTTTGGTACTTCGCATATCCATTCTAATAAAACACAATGAAGTAATCCTTGTCATACTGGAATATGGCATTTGTATAACCATTTACAACAAGCTCATCTTCTACTCCTCCATATAGTAAGATACATCCTTAGTTCTTCTTAAGTATTTAAGGATATTCTTAACTTTTTTTCCAATGACTTTCATCGGGATCTAACTAGTATCTACTACTCATACTTAAGACACAAAAAAGATAAGGTCGAGTATAATGTAACCTACATGATGGTCTCGCCTAAGTTCTCCATTGAGAAACAATTTCAATGAGTAAGATATCATCAACATGGAGCACTAAAAACAATATTGCACTCCCACTAACCATCGTGTAAACACAATGGTCATCTTCACTTTTGATATACTACAAAAAGTGTGATAATTTGCGACGTAACTATTTTGTTGCCAAAAGATTAAAACTGCCACAAAAAAGATTTGGCAAGGAAAATATTTTCGTTTCAAGGGTGTCGCCTTATCCTCATTGTGAAAAGCTTTTGTAACAAAAAAATGGTTCACTTCTAATACCTTACTGAGACATAACTTTTTTGTTGTCTCCAATAATATTTTTTGACACACCCCCACCCCTTACTAGCGGCAGGTGTGCCGGCCACCCCACAGAAACCCCCAGCCGTTAATTCTAAAGACTAGAAAATCCTGTGAAGCGAAGCCATATTGCTTGCTGAAAACTCGTGTAAAATTTTTTCCTTTTCTAACTTGTGATTTACTAAAATCTCGGCAGCATAACAGCTGCATATAGGACATATTCCAAATCTGTAAACACAATTTACACTTTTCCAAATATGGCAACCAACAACGTTCTTTCAAAAGAGCCTCAAGCTCACACATTTCCACAAACTACACTATGTACATACATATACTCCACTATACAAATTCAAAGTATTTCCTTACAAAAGATTATTAATCTGACACTTATAAAAAGTCGGGATAATCTAATATGCTCAGGCGTCAAGCATGCTGTACGGAAAATAGTTTTAAAACAACAAAATAATGAGCTAAGCAGGCTCGGTGAGTGTATAACTTTATAAAATGTTTGCTTTTCGAAAAATATCTCAAGCTATGCAAAACTCTCTTTTACAAGACATTTTTCAGAAACCTTGCTTGCTTGCTTTGCTTTGCTTTAAAAGTTTATAAAACTTTTCATAAATCTCTTGCTTGCTTTCTTTACCTTGCTTTGCTTTAAAAGTTATAATACTTTTCATAAATACGGGAGCCTGGGCTCAACCGCTTGCTTTAAAATAAACACGGGAGAATTTGGGCTGACCGATTGCTAAGTTTATAAAACTTTTTATAAACAAGGAACACAGGCTGACCGCTTGCTTTAAATAAAAACGGAGACATGGGCTCAGCGGGTGCTGATGGTTGATTTTCAAATTGTATGAAATTGTTTACTCATCCAGATCAACCACTGGGTGCTTTGCTTGCTATTTGTACCTAGTAAACACGGGGCACAGGCTAACGGTGCGGTGGAAAGGACCTGGGTCTGCATCACCTAAGTGGAAGAGCCTTGGCTCAATTCCCCTTTTTTCGGTAAATATGGTGGAATGACCTTGGTCTACATCACCATAATCTAGCTAGCGCGCTAACCCTATATACTCGATCGTGCCACGGTCTCAGCACAAATGTAGCAGTGCATGAACTAAGTTTGCCGACCAGGCAAATCTAAAATGCATGAAATGATGTCCTAACACCATCGTGCATGTACGAAATACCTCTGACCGATATGCTTGCTTAAACTAGGGATTTTCGTTAGGCCTGTTTTATAAAATATACTTTTGCTTGCTTTCTTGCTTGCTCTTTGAAATATGGTTTTACAACTCAAAACCATTGCTTGCTTGCTTTTTAAAAGTATGGTTGAATACATCAAAACCATTACTTGTTTGCTTTTCACATATGGTTTAAATCAAAACCATTGTTTGCTTGCTAAAATGCTTGCTTTTCAAATATGGTTTACAATCAAAACCATTAAATACCAGTGTAAAACAGTTTATAATAATAATACACTAGTATTTGAAAAATAGGTTTAGAACACTCACCTTTTTGTTTACCAAAACTTGAGCACGACTCCACAACTTTCCCGCCTTTGCTTTAGCCTACACACTCAAGCGAATCACAGTGAAAACGTGTCGCTGTGATGAGCTTAAAAAGTCATCTATTTTTAGTCCATTTTCTGTTTGATTTTCATCTAGAAATGAACAGGAATTAATATACAGAAATATGAAGAAGCTCATAAATTGTTATTAGCGGAAGAGAGAAAGAAAGTAGAAAATCTGACAATAAGTGGAGGGGAAAGATGCGGTCGAATGAGCGAAGCGAAATGAAAAGAATGGGCGAGTCATTGATGCGGTTTGGGGTTTACCTGATCGATCCATGAGAGTCGCGACATCAGGAAATTGAAGAAATCTGATTCGGGTCATGACATGGATAACAAAATATTGAGTCCGCGACTTGAGAAGCGCTCTTGAGAAAGGCGCAAGGAAATGAGGCGGCGCGACGTGAGAGTGAAGTCGTGACATCAAGAGCAATAATTAGCCCGAGAGAACTAAGTTGATGTCGCGACGTGAAGATTGATGTCGCGACATCGATGTCACGACGAAGGCTGAAGTCACGACATCGAAAACCATCAAGAGAGGCGCAAGCCATAAGGCGATGTCGCGACATGAGGCCGAAGTCGTGACCTGAGACACCTTTCGGTTGAAGGTGAAGTTTCATGAAGTGAGGTCACGACAACGACTCGAAGTCAGGCATCTGAGAGACAGAGTTGAAAACTGCAAATGACTTAAATGATGTCAGCGACATGAGATGGTCGCGACATCGGGAGCGACGGATCAATGATCACGAGCCTTAAAAGTCGCGACAAGATATTGATGTCGCGACAACATGAGCAACCAGTTGAAGCCTACGGTTCTTTAAGATGATGTCGCGACAAGAGATTGATGTCGCGACATCATGAGCAATCAGTTGAAGACTGCAGATGAAATGAGCTGAGGTCGCGACAAGATATCGACGTCGCGACATCGGGGAAAGAACAGTGAAACACGCGAGGCATTGAGAAGATGTCGCGGCAAGAGATGAGTGATAATCACGCGACATCAGAATGACCAAATCAAGGCTACATAGAGTAAGTTGATGTCGCGGCGTGGATTGATGTCCGCGACATCGATGATGTCTGCGACAAAGGAAACTGAAGTCGCGACGAGCGATGGTGGGCTGGATACTTAAAAATCCACGGCGGTACGTGGGATTAGGGCGGTGAGGAACCTATAAATCTGCGGCTATCCAACTCATGGCGGCTTGAGCGGCCGCTAGGCGAGAGGTCTGGATAGCTGAAGCTCAGTTTCTTTTTCTTTTCTTTTCTTTTCTTTTTTTTTTCTTAATTTTTTTATTTTCGTCGTTTTAGAGCAGATTATGCTCTCGTATTTTTATTTTCGTTGTATTTTCTGAATCTGGATGTTATCGTTGGAAATTTGAAGAAGTGAATGCGTTCAATTTATTTTCAAATTACTACCTGAAATGTTTGAAGTTCAGACAAATTTCTGGAATTCGATTGTTTCAGTTTCAAATTGCAGTTATTCTTATGATCAGAGGAATGCTGTATCGTGTAATTCAGTAATTAAGGAATCCAGCTTCCATTAGAAGTGAGCGTTATAGTCGAAATTTATCTTTCACGTAGTCATTTCAGTGACATTAATTTCGGAGTTAATGAATTTACTTAGTTTTGGGTTTATTGTCTTGGGATGAATATGGTTTCTTATCTGTTAAGATTTCTGCGTCGTTGCTCGATTTCAAGGAGGTCCTGAGGTGACACGGGGGAAGACATTCTGGAAGTAATGTACATTTCTTTGAAGGTATACTAACACGCTATTAGGGATCTTTGAGCTTTGTAAGTTCATTTAGATAAATCTTCTTCTCACTTGAAATCAAACGAGTTGAATGAGTTATCTATTTAAACAAGCAAAGAGTTCACCTCAGTGGATAGTGAGACCAATCCGTGTTAATTGTGATTCATCAAGGAAAGAGTTGATCTATTCTAATTTAGAGGAGGAGAAATGGAAGTTGTATATCCTTGCTTGTGGAGTAACTTGGGAGCTAAGGTTTATAGTCCATAAAATGGGTATGAAGTATTGCAAAAGAAAAATACCCAGATTAAGAAGTCCTTTTTAGTGGTATCAAATTCCTTGTATTAAAGAGAATCGGGGTCATAAATTAGATAATGAAATGTGGAGTGTGGAGAGATCATTGCACTACAACCTTGGGCGGATTTTGAAACTTGAGATAATCAAAATTTTATGAGTGCTCAGGGATTGATAGTTCCTTATAAGCGTTTCTATTAATGTGTCTTGAGGATAAGCGTTGCGTGTGATTCTTTTATTAGAGATTCATCATTCTTTATTCTTTATCTTTGTTATGTTGGATAGTTCAGTTACTTTCATTTTGTTCGTTTAATTTTCCAGCACATATCTTTGGATCCTATTATCATTGTGATGACCAAGTATGGAAATTGAGTCAGGGTAGTTGATTTAAAATTCTTGAGATCTCTGTGGGATCGATATCTGGACTTAAATCCATTTTATTACTTGTCGACCTGTGCACTTGCAGAATATCAGACCAAAACCAAACTTTGAAAATGATTTACTCTAAGAGATTGGTGGTTTATATAGTATAGGAAAAACAAGTTTTATGGCGCCCGTTCTTGGGGATAGGCGATAGTCCTTTGGTAATAGTGACATGGAGTTGTAGGTGTTCTTTGGTTTGTCTGACAAATTTTATGGCGCCCAGATTCAGGATTGAACAATAGTCCTTTGGTAATAGTGACATAGATTTGTAGGTGTTCTTTGGTTTGTCAACAAGTTTTATGGCGCCGTTGCCGGGGATTGAAAGAATTTTATAAATCAATATTTAGATGAAAGAAGAAAATACTAATTTGGACAATTTTAAAAAGAAAAAGAACAAAAACAGCGTTTCAAGCGAGTAAACTCCTGCTCTGACCTTTAACAACATATTGAATATATTTTATGATTTGACTAATCCTATTAATGGGAGTATGTTTTGCTTTGAGAAAACTTTGATGCATAGGAAACGAGAACACGATCGATTCCGGTGACACGAATAGAAAGGGCGCTGGAGAAGCAGAGAGAGAGAGAAGAGACCAAGAAGATGAAACTCAACCATGGCGGATGAAGGCGGGATCGAGTTGAAATACATATAGAAAAAGCTAGAAGGCCTCCGGCCATTGATACAATGGAGGATTCACCGGGAGACCCGATTATACGGGAAGAATATATCGACGATCGAACTGACTACTTGATGAATGTAATAATTTTGAATTAAAGCGAGCGCTAATTACAATGGTCGACATCGGTTCTTGGTCTACGAAAGATCCAAGCGAGCACAGGGAAGATTCTCGGGATAAACTAATCTTGTTAAGGTGAATGGGGGTGAGACCGGAAGTCGTAAAGCTGCATCTATTCCCATTCTCTCTAAGTCTGGTACATGGTATGAATCTTTACCATATGGTTACGTTGATACTTGGGAGAATTAGTAGAGCCTACTTAGGTAGATTCTTTGACCCTCACCACGAGAAAGAAGGAGGAAATCGATACATTCGACGGGGAAGATGAAAGCTGTATGTAGCTTGGGAAAGATTCAAGCGGTTCTTGAAGATGTCAAATCATGGGATAGATAAGAAGACTCAGATGGACATTGTATATCATGCCATGAATGATATATCAAAGGATCATTGATGCTTCATCTTTGTGGAGCATTCAAACGAAAAAGTCTTTGGCCAAAGGCGATTGAAGATCAGCTAAATGTAACATGAAAAATCATACGAGCTTTCAAGAGGAAATAAGCAGAGGAAAGGGGATCATGGAGAGTACGACGAGATGACAGCCATGGAGGCGAGTTGGATGCCATTATGCCGGTTAGACAAGCAAGAAAGAAAGACACACACCTCTCATGAAATAGGAGCAATTGAAAGGGAGTTAATGAAGGGAAGTCTTTGAAAAGAGTAGCGAAGGACTTTCATCGATCTTTGGAAAGAGGTTAGTATTTGGGTGAGCGAGAGCTTACCATTCAGGCAAATCCCCAACCTTCAGCGTATCACCGGCACTCGGGAACCATGAGAACTTCGTATGGTGGAGGGCTACTCAAGGCCAAAGCGGACGAGAACCCTCAACAAGGGTATCGTGACCACGGTTCGACGGCCGGCGGCGGCGAGGAAATGAGCACGGCGAATACCGAGGTCGGAGGAGAGGCCCGTCTTTTGAGGAACGGATCTTTGCAGTTTATGGGGGATAATAAAAAACTGTTGAACCTCCATGAACAAAAGTTTGAGTGGGAGCGACTACTTCATGAAATTTCTCAAATTTTTGAGAACACTGCAATGCATCCACTGAGAAGAGACACGGAGATAAGTAGGATGGTGGCCTAACCTGTAGTCGGAGGAAGGAAATGCCTTCCCAGTGACATAAGGAAGAACTGAGCTGTGTTTGTGCGGCTAAGGGAGTGGAAGGTTAGAAGAGAGAGGAAAGAAAAGGTGGCAATGACAAAGAAGTAGCAAGACCGGAAAGGGAAGAGACAGCTGAGAGGGAATGACAAAGATGGGTAGAAAGAAGAACATCAGGAACAAGCACAACGATCCCCATTTCCCTGAAAATTGCGAAATCAAGAATGGAGGAGAAGCGGTTGCAAGGTTCTTGAAAACTTTCGGAAGTTTGGAGATTAGTATGCCTTTTCTTGGAAGTGGTGACTCGGATGCCAGCGTATGCAAAATTACGAGAAGGACATCTTGACGAGAAAGAAAAATAGTAGAAGAGGAATGTAGTGAATCTCACGCCACTTGCGGTCTTGATGTCGAAGGAGCTACCGATGGAATGAAGGACCCAGGAAGTTTCACAATTCCGTGTATTGTTGGAGGACTGGAATTCCAGGAAGCTCTCTGTGACTCAGGAGCTAGTATTAATCTGATGCCTCTCTCTGTTGCCAAGAAATTAAGTTTAGGGGAAGGCTTATTTCATGGCCCATTACTCTTAGTAAGCGAGACGGATCGATGAGTGGAAACTGAAGGGATCATTGAAGATGTGTTGGTCACTGTTGGGAAGTTTGTATTCCCAGTAGACTTCATCGTTCTGGACATGGAAGAAGATTCACAAGTACCCCTGCTATTAGGAAGACCATTCCACAGCTCTTGGAGCGACCTTGATTGACATGCGGGGTTCTCGTCTTAAGGGTTGGAGAAGAAGGTGCTGTGTTTAACTTGATTAAAGTATGCAAAATATAGACGAGAAAAGGAAGGCTACAATGTAGGCTGATTTTGTCTCTATTCCCAACCACGATGTTATGATGATTGTAACACTCGATTTTATCAATGAAGAGATGAATTCCCAATTATCTTTGAAGATGTCTATTACGAATTCCATGCGGCCGGTTCATGCTATAGAAAGCGTATTGAGCTTAAAGCAAAGCGAAAAGATAATGGGGAGAGAAGATAGTGAAAGGAAATTCATCGAGAGACCGGTCTGAAGATTACAGTTTTGAAGAGTTTCCATGCCATTTAAAGTATACTACTTAAATTACGAAGAAAAACCAGTGATCATTTCAGCCAGACTCAGTGATCATGAGGAACAAAGATTCTTCGGAAATATTAGAAGCATAAGGAATCGCTAGCTTGGTCCGTGAGAGGGGGGGGGTGGAAGAGAGTTGAAGAAGTGAGTATCGATCCATCAATTTACGCCATAGTTACGCTAGAAGAGACGAAACCATGCAGCCCAGAACACGAGAGGAGGCTGAATCGGTGATGAAGGAAGTAGTCGGGGAAGGAGGTGCTCAAATTGTTAAATCTTTGGTTTTTTATCTATGCTATCTCGGGAGCAGTCCTTGGGTGAGCCCGGCTCATGTGGTTCCCGAAGAGGGGTTCTGTGATCGAGAAATGAAAAAATGAATTGATTCCAGCGAAACGATGAGGATGGAAGTATGTATTGGTCTGAAATTGAATACGCGACGAGAAAAGATCATTTTCATTTGCCTTTCATTGATGGATGTTGGATAGATTAGCGGGACACCCTCACTTTTGTTTTACGGATGGGTACTCGGGATGATATGTCAGTTATATTGCACCGAGGAGGATCGAAAAGACCCGCGTTCACATGCCCTTATGGTACCTTTGCCTTCAGAAGGATGTCGTTTGGGTTATGTAATGCTCCGATACATTCAGAAGAAGTGCATGATGTCTATATTCTCGGATTTGGTTGAAGAAGTGATGGAAATTTTCATGGATGATTCTACGTGTATGGATCGGCTTTGATCAATGTTTAAAGCTGTCACGGAAGCGATTAGCTTCAAGATGCAGAGACAAGCATTGCTTGAATTGGGAAAATGCCATTTATGGTGTGCTTGAAGGTATTGTTCTTGGGCATAAAATTTCTGCTACTGGACTAGAAGTTGATCAGTCCAAAGTATCCATTATCAAAACTCTTGCACCACCTACTACAGTTAAAGGAGTAGAGAAGGCTTTCTTGGGCGTCTTTGGGTTTTACGGGAAATTTATCAAGATTTTCAAAATAGCCAGACCACTATGCGAGATTCTTTGGAAAAGATACAAGGTTCAATTTTGATGACTCTGAGAATGCTTTTTGAAATCAAGCTCAAATTGTGAGCACCTATAATGGTTGCACCAGAATGGGATCAGGGATTTGAAATAATGTGTGATGCCAGTGATTTTGCTATGGGAGCTGTGTTGGGGCAAAGAAAAGAGAAAGTATTCAGGGCCATATACTATGCTAGTAAGACCTTCAATGAAGCACAAGAGAACTACTCAACAACTGAAAAGGAGATGCTAGCCATAGTATTTGCTTGTGAGAAAAAATTTAGGCTTGATACATTTTAGGATCCCATTGGTAATTCTGCGATCATGCGGCAATCAGTACACGATGTCAAAAAAAGGAAGCTAAGCCAAGATTGATAAGGTGGGTACTTTCTTTGTTGCAAAGTTTGATTTGGAAATAAAGATAAAAAGGGATGTGACAATGTGATAGCGGAGCCACTTGTCAAAGTAGAAAGCATTGATGAAGAAGAAAATGTGCGAGTTAACGAGCTTCCCGGATGAGCAGTTATTCAAGGTTTCCTTCCAACTTCAATGGTATGCTGATATTGTGAATTATCGGCTTGTAGATGGCCTTCAAAACCTTCTGACGAAGAGGAAACTTCAGTGACGGCGAGATATTATATTTAGGATGACCGGGCGTTTATTATTGAGAGGTCTTGACATGATAATAAGGAGATGTGTGTGCGGAAGGTGAACAAGGCAACATTTAAATGAATGCCATGCATCACCATATGGAGGACATTTTCTGGTGAAAGAACAGCTCCTATGAAATACTCAAATCGGGGGTTTTATTGGCCTTTATCTTCGAGGGTGTGCGAGTGGGTGAGGTATTGTGATCGATGCCAAAGGATTGGAAATATCGCGTGGGGTGAATGCCCCTAAAAAGGTATGGTATTCAAATTTTTGATGTTTGGGGAATAGACTTTATGGGACCTTTCCATCATTTGGAAACCTGTACATGCTATTTGCGGTGAATTCACGTCTCCCGAATGGGTGGAAGCAGTGTCTTGTCCAAGGAATGATACAAATACAGTTGTGAGTTTTCTTGCGAAAAGAATATTTTGAAGCGAGGTTTGGAACCCCCGAACCATCATTAGTGATGGAGGAACCATTTTGCAAACAAAATATTTTGAAACTCATGGCCAGTATGAGATCAAGCATGTAATGAGTTTAGCCTATCATCCCGAACCCGATGGACAAGCATTCTTGGAGAGATCGAGAATACTTGAAAAGGCTGTGAGGCTGGCGGGGTGGATGGTCTTCAAACTTGATGATGCACTTTGGGCTTACAGGACTGCATACAAGACCCCCATTGGAATGTCCCCATACAGAGTTGTTTTTGGCAAACCATGTCATCTACCTCTTGAATTAGAATATAAGGCAATGTGGGCCATTAAAAAGTTAAACTTGATTTCCAAGTACGCAAGGGGAAGAAAGATTGCTCAGTATCTTTTGGTGGAAGAAGCGAGAAATGAAGCCTATGATAATGCAGAATATACAAAAGAAAAAAGACAAAGAAATGGCATGATCGAGAAATCTGAGAAAGAGTTGAGCAGCGACGAGTCTTCCTTTTAATTCTAGGCGAAGTTGTTTCAGTAAAATCAATTGGAGTGGGCCATACACAGTGGTATCAAGTACTACATTTGGAGACATTAACGAGGCGATAATGGGGAAGAATTCAAGGTCAATGGACAAGGTTAAGCATTATCTCATGAGGGAAAGAGGAAAGTGAAAGAACTCAGGTTCTTGAGGAAAAAGAGAAGAACCACCTTGGCGAGTCATTTAAAGACTCAAAAATGAGCGGCTAATGAGGAGGCAAGCCCGGGTTTAAATTCTGAATTTAAATTTTTAAATATTTCTTTTCTTTTAGTTGCTGATAAAATTAGGTCAGATTTGTTTTCTAGAAGGATAGTTTTAATTTTTAGAAATAAATTGTAGTTTAATTAGAATTTTCTTGAATATTGCAGTGATCTTCTGAACGGGTTAAAGACATGAATAGCAAGGCAACTACAGGAGTAATTCCAGCAACTTGCAGAGGAATCGCGACATGAGAAAAAGGGGAGTAACTTTCTCCCTAACCTAATTCTGTAGATATATTTGAATTAATTGTTAAATCTTTGCTTAAAATATGCCTGAAGAGATGTCTAAACGGGTTAGGAACAATAAGAGAATTCAAGGTTTTTGAAATCATTGAATTAAGGGCTTGGTCACGACAGCAAGGTTTTGTCGTGACAAAGCTGTTGTCCTACAAACATTGATGTAAAATGACCAGTAAAGAAAAAGAAGAACAATTGGTAGTATGGAGGAAGGGAGGAGATACATAATCGCGACATAAGTGTGACATGTACTTGACCACTCACTTAGAAAGCCACTAAATTGTGACCTCAAATAAAAGTGGCGAATTTGAAGTGCGACAATTCTTAAAAGTGAAGCATTAATTAGCCCTAAACATTGATTGGGTGCAGCGAAGTTGAAACTATTTCATTCACTCCAACCCACATAACCATTCACCTTCGTCTTCTTCCTGAATCTGACCTCCAGAAACCACTGATATTCTGAGCTTTCGAAAAGCTTTCCTCTTTGTCTCCGTCGTGAAATTCCCATGCTGGTCCTAACCTAGACGAGATTATGGGGAACACGAACAATCAGAAGAAGAAGAAACTTGCCCAAGGAGGAAACGGAGTTAGATGAGATTCGTCGGAAGGCGAGCAGGAGGAATGCCATCAAAAAACACCAGAAGTTGAAACTGACTTCTCGAGACGAGAGCGAGAAAGGGGAAAGGAAGAGGAGAAGAAGGAAGTAGAAGATTTCATATCCGATGAAGCTTATTCCCGATGGAAGAATTATGCTAACAAGGTTTGTTACAGAAAGGAGATTCAAAAACCCTGTGACTCCTTTCAAGGAGATGATAGACGAAGGATGGGAGAGTCTGCGCACAGCGAGGGTATACGACGGTGAGAGAATTTTATTTAATATGGTGAAGGAAGGATGGGCCGTTTATGTTAGAATTACGGGTCTCATACGAAGCGAGGCCATCAATGAGGGCCTATGGGATGACAATACACAGAGCATGGCTCCAAATTCAAGAAAATTTTGGAAAAGCCTGAATTTAGAAAGATTGCGAGCTCGCGTGGAAGGCGGGTTAGACCAAGGAGAAGGAAAGCCAAGAACTACGAGCGAAGCCTCGGGGAAGCGAAGGTATGGTTTTGCTTCCTTGCATCTGTGTTGGTTCCAACAAAACATTTATGCACCGAGTGAGAGGAAACGAAGGTACATGCTGGCATCATGCCATGCTACTCGAGGGTACAAGATCAATATAGGAGTTATCATGAGAACTACATCATGGTATCATGAAGGGAACAAAGAGTCTGCTTCCCCACCCCAGCAGCAATCACGAGTTCTATGCTTGAAAGTGGAGTGAAAGGAATTTAAGTCGAGAAGAAGAAGTCCCGGAAGCCACCACTCCTTACGACGGGAGTTGGCAAGGGGCGAATCGGAGGAAAAGGGAGTCTTGGTAGAGAGCAGAGGAGGTGAAGCCCGGCGAAGGACCCCGAGAAGAGACCCGGAGGGCCAGCGATCAGGAAGCGAGCACGGTGACATCACGACCACAATGATTGCATGTTTGCGGATAATGAAGGGCGGGATGAAGGCGGCCCAATAGACTTCTCCATCCGCAGCCGGTTCACCTCCTCACTGTACAAAACGAAATTTCCAGCACGGAGAAAGTTGAAGGGAGCAGAGAGAGCAGCTCGATCTTTGGAGGCTCTCCATGCCACTATGAAGAGAGAATAGATGAAAGAAAGGATTGGAAATTCGTGAGGAATTCGGAAAGTATTTATGAAAAAATTGAAGAGAAGAGACCTGACAATGGGAGGAAGGAGAGCTAAATAGAGAAAAAGAAAGGGGCATGAAGTGGAGATCGAAAGAAGAGAACAACGTTGGAAGAAGAAGCTGAGCGAGAAAGAGGAACGGATGGGAAAAATGTTGAAGCTTGGTAAGGAGAAGAGTTCGAAGAAATGAAGGAAAGAAGATCAAGATTTGTGCGAAACTCAAGCGAGTCATGAAGCTTTCTATAACAGCGATTTGATCGAGATACTTTCAGCTCCCCAGCATTGTTAGAGAAAAGAGATAAAAGAGCATGACACAAATTTGGGAGCTTGAGATAAAGGGTTTCAAGTACTATACAAATCTCTGAGAGAATTTGGAAAACAAACTGAACGATAGAGACAAAAAGCAATGGGAGGCTGAATCCTACAGGCAGAAGGAATGGCTGGAAAATTTAGATTTGATTAACAACAATCTTTCTAAGTCTTGGAAGTCATGACCCGGGGAAATGGAGAGCTTATGATAAGATGGGCAGGGAAGGCGGGATGGGCGAGCAAAGTTGATCTCTCTAATGAGATTGTCATTGAAGAAACGACTTGAGAGGAAACCGAAGAAAGGAAGAAGGAAATGAGAATTCCCATCATTCCCGATATTGAACACTGAACCTGGATCCCCCTGATATTTTGCCGCCTCTTCCCGAAAAGAAAAAATAGACCTTCTCCTTGCCTGGCACCAATTCTTACCATCCTTCTCCCATCTTTGTGTATCCAACGATTTGCAAATGAATCGAAATAAAATTAAAAATATTTTTAATTGAGTTGTTGTGTCTTTATTTGCATTTGATTATTAAATGTTATGTTGCTTTGTGGATTTGCATGATTAGGAAATCAAGGTAGGAAATAGTTCGAGAATAAAGCTAGCGAGGACATTATCTTAATTGAATATAGAAAGCAGTTAGAGTAGAATGGCGAAATGAGGAAAAATTGCATAATAAGGAGACAATCATGTAGTTTAATTGAAACACGAGGTGCGAAAATTACTTATATTTAGCGATAAGTCAGTTAGAGGAAGGTATCTGACGGATGGAACAAACATGCTTTTGAGTTTGTGGTATGAGCATTAAGTCAAGGAACACGGTGAATATCAATTAACCAACTACTCATAAATAAAAATGAGTCAAGATACTCCTTATAGTTAGTCTAATTTATTTAAATCCAGATTAGAATTTGTTAGATTATTGATTGAAACGAAATCTAGGTGATACGGTGACGAGGGCAAATCAGGCCATTCTTGGATAGTTTGAGCCATTCTAGCCATCCACTATTCATATCTTGTGCATATACATTAGTTCAATTGAGCAACAAGCTATTTTCAAAAATAGACCCGATGGAAACTGACTCATCCTAAGACATCCAATCCTTCAGTAAGAACCTATGATTATCCAAGAATTCAAAAGATGAAGAAAGAAATGAAGTTTGGGGGAGTATATATTTGGAGAACTCAAAAGGGAATGAAAAGAAAAGGCAAAGAAGCGAAAATGCGAGCGAGAAAGAAGGCTTCTAGGGATAAGTTTTATCTTGTGGCCTAACTCTCTTAAACAATTAAGTTCTTAGGGGTGTTTCAACACCTAGTACCCTAATGTCTTCACAGTATGGGAGTTACTAACCCAAAGTTAGCTAAGAGTGTTAGAAAACCTAAAAGTTAAAACATTGCACTATCCTTAGTGGTAGCAAACTAAAAATTCCCAGTGAAATTATAGGAGGTGTAAAATAGGGAATCCTGGAGTTAGAAATGAAGAAATCAAAAGAGTCTCCCAAACATGAAGTTTAGGGAGTTTATTAGAGACTATAAGAAAAAAAGGGTAGAAGAGAAAATGTTAGGGGTAATCTTAACCTAAAATTCCTTCCATCCTACCCATTACCCAAACACCTCACAATATAAGCCCAAAAGACGTTGATGCAGGCTGAATTCTACTACATTAGTGGAGATCAATATGAAAAACAAGCCTATGAATTTGAATAAAGGAAACAATCAAAATTGTGAAGAACTTTTAGGGAGTTAAATGACTCTGGTAATAAAATGAGAAAGGAAAACAATTCATTATTCAACGGGATCCAATGAGTATATTGTTTGGCAAACAATTTCAACATGTTAGTTAGCATAGAATAAAAGTAGAGACCAACCTTATGAAGCTGGACTTGAAGCTAGATGTACGAAAATTTTGCATAAACTTGCATTCTTGATTAAATTGAATAATCTTCTGAGAACAAATCACGAGAAAAATGTCCTTCTTGTTTGAGAGACCAAACAATTCTTTCTTTTTCTTTGCTTGAGGACAAGCAAAATTTTAGAAGTTTAAGGGAGTTTGATGAGCTTAAAGTCATCTATTTTTAGTCCATTTTACGTTTGATTTTCATCTAGAAATGAATAAATAATATACAGAAATATGAAGAAACTCACCAAATTGTTATTAGTAGGAAGAGAGAAAGAAAGTAGAAAAATACAGCAATAAGTGGAGGAAAGGTGCAGTCGAATGGCAGAGTAGAAATGAAAAGAACTGGCTGAGTCATTGATGCAGTTTTGGGGTTTACAGTCGATCATGGTCGCAACATCGAAATTGAAGGAAATCTGATTCAGGTCGTGACATGGATAACAAAATATTGAGGTCACGACTTGAGACTGCTCTTGAGAAAGCTGCAAGGAAATGAGCTGACGTCGCGACGTTAGAGTGAAGTCGTGACATCAAGAGCAACCAGTCGAAAGCCCCAAGAGAACTAAGTTGATGTCGCGACGTGAGATTGATGTCGCGACGCCGATGATGTCTCGCGACAAGTGAAATCGCGACGTCAAAACCATCAAGAGAAGGCGCAAGCCATAAGTGATGTGTGATATATGAGACGAAGTCGCGACACGGACACCTTTCGGTTGAAGGGTAGGATTTCATGAAGTGAGGTCCGCGACATTTCGAAGTTGCGACATCGAAGACAAGTTGAAAGCGCAAATGGCAAGGCTGATGTCGCGACATGAGATCGAAATCGCGACATCGAGAGCGACCAGATCAATGATCTGAGCCTTAAAGAGATGTCGCGCGACAACATGAGCGGCGATTAAACCTCACGGTTCTTTAAGATGATGTCAGCGACAAGAGATTGATGTCGCGACATCCGAAGACATCGATTGAAGGCTGCGGATGAAATGGCGAGTGGCGACGAAGATATGCGGCGATGCAGCGACATCGAGGGAACAATTGAAACGCGAGCGTGAGAAGATGTCGCGACGAATGGTGATGTCGCGACATCAGAATGACTCAAATCAAGGCTACATAGAGTAAGTTGATGTCGCGTGAGATTGATGTCGCGACATGCGATGATGTACGACAAGAAGCGAAGTCAGCGACGAGCGATGAATTGGGCACGGATACTTAAAAATCCACGGCCAGGCTACATTGGGATTAGGGCTGATTGAGGAACCACATAAATGCGACTATCAACTCGTGAAAGCGACTTGGCGGCCACGGACGAGAGTGCGGATATTTAGCTCATTTTCTTTTTCTTTTCTTTTCTTTTATTTTTTCTTAATTTTTTTATTTAAGTCGTTTTAGAAGCGATTATGCTCTATTATTTTATTTTCGTTGTATTTACGAATCTGGATGTTATCGGGTGAGGGTGAAAATTTGAATGCGATTTCAATTTATTTTCAAATTACTACTGAAATGTTTTGAAGTTCGGACAAATTTAAGGTCGATTGTTTCGGTTCAAATTGTAGTTATTCTTATGATCGGAGGAATGTTGTATCGTGTAATTGATGAATTAAAGAAGTCCGGCTTCCGTTAAATTGAGCGTTATAGTCGAATTTATCTTTCGTAGTCGTTTCCGGTGACATTAATTTCGGGTTAATGAATTTACTTTTTGGTTTTGGGTTTATTGTCTTGGGATCGAATATCGGAGTTTCTTATACTGTTAAGATTTGCGTCGTTATACGATTTCAAGGAGGTCCTCCCCAAAGTGACACGAGGAAGACATTCTGAGAGTAATGTACATTTCTTTGAAGGTATACTAACCTGCTATTAGGGATCTTTTGAGCTTTGTAAGTTCACTTAGATAAATCTTCTTCTCACTTGAAATCAAGAACGAGTTGAATGAGTTATCTATTTAAACAAGCAAAGAGTTCACCTCAATTCGGATAGTGAGACCAATCCCGTGTTAGCTGTGATCTAATCAAGGAAAGGTTGATCTATTCTAATTTCGAGGAGGAGAAATCTGGAAGTTGTATATCCTTGTATTGGAGATAGCAGGGCTAAGGTTTACAGTCCATAAAATGGGTATGGTATTGCGAAGAAAAATACCCAGATTAAGGAAGTCCCTTTTTAAAAGTAGTTATCCAATTCCTTGTATTCGAGAGAATCAGGTCATAAATTAGATAATGAAATGTGGAGTGTGGAGAGATCCAGCTGCACTACAAAGCCTTGGACAGATTTTGAAACTTGGGAATGTCGAAATTTTATCGGGATTAACTACGAGGAATTGATAGTTCACTATATGTTTCTATTAATGTGTCTTACGAGGATAGCATTCGATATTCGGTTCTTTTTATTAGAAATTCATCGTTCTTTATTCTTTATCTTTCGGTATGTTGGATAGTTCGGTTATTTTCCTTTTGTTCGTTTAATTTTCGGCCTTAATGCTGGATCCTATTATATTGTGGTCCAAATAGTATGGAAATTGAGTAGTCGGGGTAGTTTGATTTAAAATTCTTGAGATCTACGTGGGATCGATATGCGGACTTAAATCCATTTTATTACTTGTCTAGGCACGTACTTAGAATATCAGACCAAAACCAAACTTTGAAAATGATTTACTCTAAGAGATTGGTGGTTTATATAGTATAAGGACAACAAGTTTTATGGCGCCGTTGCCGGGGATTAGACAATAGTCCTTTGGTAATAGTGACATAGATTTGTAGGTGTTCTTTGGTTTGTCAACAAGTTTTATATTTATTTGTTATGAGGATTAGACAATAGTCCTTTGGTAATAGTGACATAGATTTGTAGGTGTTCTTTGGTTTGTCAACACCTGCGTAATCGCATATGCCAACGTGCTTCATGGGCAAGTCCTTTGAGTGAACTAGAACGGAGTCACCTCAGCTTCGCCTGGAAGCTGCAGTGCGGTGCGTTTTCATTGAGTTTCATTCTTCTTTGAACCTATCTTAATCATTTATTAAGGTTCCCATACTATCGGTGTACGAATTTCGGCTTAACTATGTGAAACTGCAAAAATCTGGGCTTTTGGACACTGTGGTATCGGTACCACTATGTTTGGTACCGGTACCAAACACATTTTTTATGTTGGTACCGGTACCACTTGTCTTGGTACTGGTACCAAATGGGTTCTGTTAAGTGGTACCGGTACCACCCTGTTTTGGTACTGGTACTACCTTGTGGTTTTGCCCATAATTGTTGCTTTTTGCCCTCTTTGGTACCATTTTTCTTCATACAACTTCTCCATTCCATAATACCTCAAGAACCAACATAGAATTCATCCAAAACCACATCATAACACTTGTATTAGTGGTTTGGAACTTCATATAACCAAACCCTAGGTGAAAATTCTAATAATTCAACCCAAGGTCCACCAATTCCTACAAAACCATATAAATATGATGGATTCCATGTTTATTCTATACCAATTATGTAACATCCCAAAATATACCCTAGCAGTTTTCGACATGTTTAGGGTATTTTGTAAGCATAATTGAATGTTTCGTGAGTTAAATGCGAAATATGGAAGCGAGATTAGAAGTACAAGACTTAGGATAAAATTGTAATTTTACTTAAGGGCATAAGAAGTCATAAGATGAAAAGGCTATGGGTTAAAAGAGAATTATGCCTAAGTTGATTTGCAAAAAGAGAAGAACCTAAGGACCTAAATGCAAAAATGAAACTTGACCCAAAAAAATGGGTTTTTGAGGGTGAAACAAGGCCTAAGAGATATTGGGATTTAAAGACCAAAATTGGTCTCATGTTTGGGAGGAGGAACAAACCGTATGGAGAGAAGAGAATGGGAGAAGAAGAAGAAGAGGAAGAGGAAGAGAAGAAGAAGTTCAAGCAAGACCAACAAGGTATGGAAATTGAACTTAAGTATGGAACTATGACTTTTAATATGGATCTATGGAATTTTAAGGCTTTGTATGGTTAATAGCTTGTCTCCAAAGCTAGGGTTTTGATAAATTGCATCCTAACCTTGTAGTTTCTTGAAAATAGGGTTGGTAAAACCGCCTTAATTCTGAATGATTATAGAATCCTCTCTTTTAGAATTGGATTCATGGGTTAATTGAAATGGTGAGTTAGGGTTTAGAATAAGCCTAACTAATCATCATATTTGGGTTGTGTATGGGTCTTAACCCATATTAGAATGGTTTTAGGAGAATTCATGGAAAAGTCTGGAAGAAAGATAAGTGATGAAAATATAATTTGAGTGAAGAGATTTGAGATGAATATGAAATGGTTTTGAAGTGTATAGAGAGTATAGAGTTGATTGGGTAGCAAAATATGGGAAAATGGGTGAAAAACACACATTCTGGGCATTTTTCGATGACATGTACCAGTACACCTTGAACATGTACCGGTACATGTTAGGTTATGGTCATTTTGGGCCAACATGTACCAGGCCACATGTCGGTGTACGGTACATGTGATCTTCTGTTTCTGTTCGACGGAGTTTTAGTATTTTAGCCATGCTTTTGTTCAATTCTTATCTGATTTGAGTTATTCAAGTGGATAATTAAAATAGACTTCAAGGAAAACCAAACATATAGAAAATAGATACCTTCTAATTCTGACTCTAAGTGGTCCAAAAATTCACTGAGTGGGGCGAAGTATGCGAGCAGTTCCTGCATCGGTTTGATCATAAGTAGTCGAGTTGTTTGGACGTATCTTGGTTGTGCTCCGGTGGGATTCCAGTTGGAGTAGAACCCTTAGCACCTTAGATTTAAATGAGTACAAAGATCTAGTGTCAAATATGAGGTTAAAACCCCGAAAAAATGAGTAATACAAACTGTCCCTAGTGTAATCGGTAAATTGAATAGTTGGCATGCAAATGCCATAACTTTATTTTGGATGATCCGATTGGATTGATTCAAATTTCCTAAGAAAATAGATTCGTGAGGGATAAAGAATACATGAATGATGTGTGAATACATAGACATCATACTGTACAAGTATCTGAAATGCCATATGGAATAAGCGTGAAACAGAATATGATGAAACTTGATGAGGCGAAACATGAACACTGAACATGAAAAGCCATATATCATGAACACGGAATGTGATAAAGATAGAGTTATCGGTTAAAAAGATATATGATAGTATGACTACCTAGGACGAAGAATGAATGAGTGGACGTTACGATTAAATCTTCGGTACTCTATCGGTGCTTAGCATCACATCTGATTAGTGCTCCGGCACTCTGAATAATGCCCGGTACTCGATTAGTGCTCGGCATCCCTGAGTTGAAGTGCCGGTACTCTGTTAGTGCCCGGCCTCACGTCATATTAGTGCTCCGTATCTGAATAATTGCCGGTACTCTGATTGAGTACTCAGAGCACTCTGATTAGTACTTCGGTACTCTTGTTGGTGCTATGGCACCTCAGTACTGTATTGTGTTGCGTCCTACTCATTTCTTATGATTGGTCTAGGTAGTCAGATAGACATATGATAAGACATTGAAATATAAGAATCAGTATTGTAACACCAGTATAAGATCTGTAAGACAGTATATGCTCTGTAAGACATGTATAAGATATGAAATACATGTATAAGTTTTGTAATACAAGTATAAGTCTTGAATAAGAATAAGCTCTGTAACTCCTATGGGAGTCCCGAATGATAATAAGCCTATTATAAGTATAAGTTCTGAATAAGAATAAGCTCTGTAACTCCTACGGGAGTCCCGAATGATAATAAGCCTGTTATAAGTATAAGTTCTGCATAAGAAGAAACTCTGTAACTCCTACGGGAGATCCGAACAAGTATAAGTCCAGTAGTACCTAAGGGTACTCTCGTATCCGTAAAATAAGTATAAGTTCTGTAGTACCACGGGTACTCTCGTATCGGTAAAATAAGTATATGTATCTGTTATGATGTTGCCTCTTATGGACTAAAAATGTCATGCCTGATATGTATCTGTATAAGTCTGATTTGTTCCGACTTATCGTACTTACGGGTACCTTCGCACATGAATAAGATCTGAAATACAAGAATAAGTTCAATAATACAAGTATAAGTTCCGTAAGACCAGGATATACTTCGTAGTACAAGTATAAGATACGAAGTACCAGTATAAGTTTTGTAGTACTTACAAGTACTTCCGTATATAAAGAATAAGTTCACGGCACGGTATCGTTACGTGTCTACGTGATGCCTACGATGCCTCCGAGACAAGTGTAAACTCAGTAGTATAAGAAATTATAGGATTACGTAAACTCCTACGGGAGATACGAGATAAATATAATATTACATGTTTAAGTACCTCTGTATAAGCATAAGTTCTGTAACTCCTACGGGAGATCGAAATAAGTATAAGCTTGAGATAAGTATAAGTACATGTATAAGCTCAGTACAGCATACGAGAAGTCTGCTATAAGTATAAGACCCGGATAAGAATAAGTTTGCTATGAGTATAAGATCCAAATAAGGATAAGTCTGCCATAAGAGTAATTCTTGAGTAAGTATAAGATTGTTATAGGTATAAGTTCAGCACCGTAGATGAGAGATATGAACAAGCTTAAGTTTGTTACAAGAAAAATTATGTATGTAAATATGTGATATGAATTCCTGAAGATTACGATACATTCTTGTTATACATTATTTGTGTTTACGTATAAGATATGTTTCCTACTAGCGTAAAAACAGCACGGGTTTTTAATGGTGTGAGTGCGAGAGCGTCTGAAAACATCCGCGCCTAACTAGGCGACACACTAGTAGGGGTTCATCACAGTATGTTCCGTGCTCTGATTTGTAAATGTAAAAATATAGTTTTTGTATAAGTGAATGAGACTCAGTATATGTATATAGATTTTGATGGACACCACTCCGGTGGTAGTTCTTTTGATATGTATATGATAATTGGATTCTGTTATAAGATGTGGGCCATACCCACAGGTATAAGTTCGGCTTTAAAAAAAAAAAAAGTCTCAATATATGGTCTCGCACCCTGAACTCGGTTCGGATCCGCCAATCGGGTCGGACTGGGAATCGGGGCATGACAAATTAGGGTTTTACCCACATAACTTCAACAATTCTAGGGTTATGATGATCTCTCAACAAAACCCTAGAAAAAGGAGGAACTAATCTCCATGGAAAACCCTAGAATTCATACCAAAAACCCCAGTCCATGATTCAACGAAAACATACATTTTGCTCTTCTCCCTTTTCTTCTTCCTCCTCTTCCTCTTCTTCCTCTTCTTTCCTCTCTTCTCCACGGTTGCCCTAGCCAAAATGAGACCAAATAACATGTTTTGTTTGTCTCACCTCTATTTATAGTCTCATCTTCCTTTAATTAAATTTTGGTCCTCCATCTCTCAAGAAATTGCAAATCAACTTATGTTATTTCTACTTTGGCATACTATCTTCTTTGCTTATGACCTTTATGTCCAATTTTGACCACAACACCACTTGTTCTAGTACAAATTCTGGGTTAAATCAATTTATGATTTCACAATTTCATCCTGAACACAACTCCCAAAATACTACAATGACACTTGGTGCACATATCGCGCCCTCTTGTTACTATAGTCACCGTGCACCTTCGGGACCCGGGGGTGTTACGACTACGACAAAAGTTTCTTTGTTAAATATTTAAAATTTTGTTGCCAAAAATTCTTAATGTTGTTTTAACTTGTTTCTAAATTAATACACACAACAATGAAAATTATAATTTCGTTGCCAAATAGATTTTGATCAAAACTTTATTTAAGAAGATTTACTTTTTATATAACAATAACAATAATAATAATGATAAAAATAATAATAACAATAAAAATAATAATTTAATCATCTAATATTAAAATATTAGATAATATTTTTCAATAATTCAAGTTGAAATTTAATTATAAAATCTAATAAAGAATTAAAGTTTGTCATAACTTAATTTATTACAGATTAATAATAAGAAAGACAAATGAAGAAGTAAATTAATTGATAACATAGTTTTAACACATAATTTATAGTATTCCATCGACTACCTAAGAAACTCTGTTATATTTGCTATAAAAAGACAAATTGTAACAAGTTGTATCCACATTTATAAAATATGATGTGGTCTAAAACTAAAAGAAAAGTTGAAAACTAGCACCTATACAAAATATGATAACATAAATAATTAGTAAAGACTAATATCCACATTTGTAAAATGAGATAACTTCTAAAAATAAAATAAAAGTGAAACTTACACATGAAAAACATGATAACATCCAAAAAACAGTAGTGTAAAGGACTAAATATACATGCCAAGAAGATATAATGTCCCTAAAAAAGCAAAACCATATATATATATATCAAGAAGATAATGTCCCCAAAAGTAAAATCATATATACATATCGAAAGATGTCCCCCAAAAAAGCAAAACCCAGTGCTATGGTATCCATAAAGTGTATTGAAAATCCATGATTGGTGTATCATGTGAAGAGATGAACTTCCAAAGCTTGATCTTTGGATGTGTATGTGCTGGTACATTTCACTAACAAAGCTAGCTAACTAGTCTATTTGGGACTATTGATGCTGGATTCGAGTCTCTTGATTTTAGACGAGCTCTCAGGTTGCTTTAAGCTCATTCTCCAATTCTCTCTCAATGTGCCTAAGCCCTTAATATATCCAAATCTTAAGCCTAGCACTTGAACACATATATCGGCATCAATTAAAGCTTGAAAACCTTCTGCCACTAGTTGCATTTGAAACTCTAACATTCTTTCCTATAAAGCCAAAGAAAAATTAAATAACATAATGTGAAAACCCGAGTAAAGTGAAACGATAGATTACCGTTACAATACAGACTACAAACCTATGAATTTCTCTAGATCTTGGATGACAACACAGACCACACCATTGAGTTCGTCTAGTGAAATCTGATTGCAATCAGATACATCAATTCTGGGCCAATGAATTTCCGTATTTTGAGGCGAAATGAACAAATGACATGGCGACACATCGCACGAGGACACATGCCATGTGGTACCAAACAAGTGGACACTTGGCACATGGAAAGCCAAATGTCATATTCTTATCATGCTTGAATTAAGTGGGGGGAAAAGTGGCATGAGAAACACATGGCATGGTGATTGGCATCAGAGATGAATTAAAGGTGTTACACACCTTGCCAAAATATGAGTTCGGTAGGGAGAATGAGAAAAGGAACATAAAGATGAGAAAGAAGAAAGAAAAGAATAAGAAAGGAGAAAGAAAAAGAAAGAAGAGGAGGAAAGGAGGTCCGGCTTCTGCGGTCTCCGAGTGTTAGAAACGACAAGGAGTTGGTAATTAGGAAGTGAGCTAGTCTGCACTCCAAGAGGTAGGGGTTCTCTCCTACTCTGGTTATTCTTCATCTAATGGTCATTTAATGGCCATATTAGGGTATAACCTAACGGTGGGGCTGGATTGAAGCAGTTTGTAGCGTGATAATTGGAACCCGGTTCTAGGTCCTTTTTGTTCCCAGAACTGCAGTTCTAGAACAGGTTGTGTTTGTTGGAAAATATGGGATTTGGGTGTGATGATTTTGTGGCGTGTCATTGCTGGATATGGACTAACATGCTAAACTGTATATGTTTTTTTTGGGTCTAAACATGAAGATCCATTTTGTGTGTTGTTGCTTGATTGAATGACATGCAGGTTGTGTGAAAATCATGTTGATATATGCTTACTTGATGTATTAACATGGGTTATATGATGGATGTGAATTATATGTTGTAGATATAGTTAACCATGATTTGTAAATGTTGCATGTAGCTCTCATTATGCATGTAACATGAAAAAAACATGCAGTGGCATTTCTGCATTACATATGCACATGGACATCACACGAAACGGGTGTGAGTGCATGGCATGTTTTAACACTCTATTTGGTGTTTAATAGTGGGCTCTGTCTAAAAGACAATGTCCTAAAGTCGCATGATTTAATTATGTGTCGGGTAGTAACAAGAAGGGATAGACACCCCTTAAGGTGGAAAGCCTGCATCCTTGGTTAGACATGTATCCAGCGGTGAAAGCCCGCGAAAGTGTTGGAAGGTGCCGCGGCACGGTGAGACCTTGGAAACCGTTTACCCGCGAGACGCATGGATTTTGAATAAACCAGTTTATCGGAGGTTGTCCAATGAGTTGAATTATAAAATAGAAATCTTTTGTTTTTCAATGACAGTTTTCATACATGGCATATGCATGTGTGAGGGACTCAGTGAGGGCTCGGGATATTGACATGACATGTAGACATTCATGTAGAAATGTATATGTTTTTACTCAATGTGTTTATGAATGTTGAATCATGGCATTGCATGTGCACTTAGGTGGGGAGTAACCCATGTAGGAGAATTCCTCTACTATGCATTGCCCACCCCGTCGTGGGAAAATATTTTAGGTACTAGAGGTACACCAGGAGATGGAACTCATCTGAGATCTTAATGAGTGGTGGCGAAAGAAGAGTGGGATTATGAGAAACTGTGTATTTTGTAAAATTCTAAACAATTTATCCAATTTTTGTTTATGTAAAAGAAAAGAGTTGTAATGAAACTCATTTTGATTGGTTCGACACAATTTGGCAAGTTTTTCCCAAATTTTATGTTGCCTTTATTATACGGAGGCTACTGTATTGAATTTATTGTGTTTTGGAAAAGAGTAGGAGGTGTAGGAAATGCCAGAAAGACTACTACATGGTTGAGTAGGTTTTAGGTCGCGACAAGGGTTCCTGGTCATGATAGAGCTTTTCTGATTCTATGTCGCGGCAGGGGTTCCTTGTGTCGCGACATGGTTCTCAGGCTTTAAGCAGTTTCTATGTCGCGACATAGTCTTTCCATGTTGCGACAGTGCTTTTGTTTCTCTGTCATGACAATGTCGCGACAAAGGTTTCCATGTCACGACCGAGACGGTCACAACAAGAGATCAGGTATTGTAACTTTCATGTTGCAATGGGTTTAGTCTTGGCAGGGGATTTCTAGGTCATGACAGAACTTTCTTTGTTGTGACAAAGAATCGTCAAGACTTAGGGTTCTTATGTCGCGACATAAGTTTTTATGTTGCGATAGAGGTTGGTCAAGACCAAAGGATCTTATGTCGTGACAGAGCATTCGATGTCGCGACAAAGTTTTCTAGAGTTGTGTCGCGATAGAACATTTTTTATGTCATGACAGAGATTTACAAGACAAGAATTTTTCCATGTTGCGACATAGTGTTCTATGTCGTGACAATGAGGCACTGCGTTGTGTTGCGACAAGGTTGGGCACGCATGACAGAGATGCTCTGTCGCGACAGACTTCATACAATGGTAAAAAAAAAAAAAGGACCCTCGGGATTTGGGCCGTCACATCATGGTATCAGAGCCTAGGTTTATAAATACATAGAGCTCGATGTTGAATACTAACGATATAGCTTAGTATCAGGAAATTAGGTACACAATTACCTAGGATTTAATGGGCAAGGGTTTAGATCATGCATTCATTATGCATTCTGATGAATTATTATGTGCTATATACTGCATGATATTGTGTTATATATTGTGTAAATTATATACTTGGTAAATATAGTATATATGAAATGTTGGACACTAGGGTGAGAAAATAACATTAAGGGTTCGGTAAATAAATGAACAAGTTAGTTCAAATTGTGATGTACAATAGTAGTGGCATATACACTACTAATTGAACAAGGAAAAAGAAATCTCAATTTGCTATTTGACATATGTAGAGGACAAGTCGAGGAAGGGGACGTAAGGGTCGCCTGCGAGGCAATAGCCGACCACCACTTGTTTTTTACCAATAGACCTTTATAGAGGCTATGGGTGCTGCAGCTGCAGCTGCTGCTATTGTACAGGCTAGTGCAGCTGGGGGTTAAGGAGGACCGAGTAACCTCCAAAGGTTTATGGCACATCATCCTCCTACATTCACAAGGGGAGAGGATCCCATGGTAGCTGACCATTGGTTCCGACAGGTTGAAAGGGTTTTGGAGGCTATGGAGATTACCTCCGATGCCACAAGGATCAAGCTAGCTACATTTCAGCTAGAGGGTGAATCCCATGTATGGTGGGATTAAATTAAAGTCTCAAGGGATCTGGAGACGATGACATGGAAAGAGTTCCGAGAGCTCTTCATGAGTAAGTTTTTCCCCCGGCATCTGCTAGGCATGTAAAAGCTCGGGAGTTCCTAGAGTTGAAACAAGAAAGTATGACCGTACTCGAATATGTAGCTAAGTTCATCGAATTAGCATGTTTCAGGGATGATTATGTGGCCATAGACATGGCCAAGGTGAGAAAGTTTGAGGATGGTCTAAAGTTGTCCATCCGGGGCAAGATTATGGGATTTCTCCTACAAGACATGGACTATGTTGTCAAGACGACTATGGCCATAGAGAGAGAGATAGATGATGCACGAAGCATCTGAGATACGGGTGCTGGTGACAAGAGGAAGGAGGGTCAGCCTTCTTCTACTTCGGGAAATAAGCCAAAGACTTCTATTCCACGAGGACTTGTAGTACGTGGTCAGGGCTTATCAAGGCCAAGGCCATAGCTGGGGTGGCTCCAGCCGGCTGAGATTCATGACATGCTTCCATTGCCACACCAAAACATGAGACGACGCCGCAGGCAGAGAGAGGTCTCGGGAAGGAGACGCCACGCCCCCAGTCATCGCAAGGCACACTTAGACACACTTGTCTTCTTACCCCAAAGATGGGCCGTAGAAACCAAAGATCACCTTTAGTACAAAGACAGCACCTACCATGCCACAGCAAAGGTAGGAGGCCGTATGCTGGGTCGAGGTCGAGGATGTGGCTCGCTGTGCCCGGACTTCAACGATCGGGGGCATGTTCACGCCGCCATCCTGCCCCCGTTACACCGTTGCACTAAGATTGCAGATTAGTTGGTTATACAGTATGTTTCTACTCTCACGCCAGGCAAGAGCATTGCTTCATTCTAAAGGCATCTCATTCATTTAATACAGATCTTGTGTGAATGTTTTAGTCTTAAAGGTCGAATCCTCGTAAGTCGTTACATAGAGTTCTCAGGATTAGGTGAGGATTTATCGATATGTCGAGATTGTGAGTTATGGAAAATCTAGTTCCATAGTAGGAGGTAGAAAATTCTCTGCTTTCTCTATTCAAACTTTTCAAAAACAAGGGAAACACGCTGAGTTACTTAGAATCGATTACAAAACAAAATTTTGGAAAACAAAGAAAATGAATCTACTATTTTCAACATTTTATATATAATCGTAAAACTGCTTCAGTTAAGCCTCTTGTTTTCATCACTAAATCAAAACACGTGGATTCGGGTCGATCGGGATAAACGAAAACACGATTGTGGCTGGTTTTCTTCTTTTCTTCCCTTTCGTCATACTCTCGATTTTCTTTTTCATCGTGCCTACTAAAACACGGATTGTGAATAGTAACCAAGATTTAAAACACATTTTCATTGTTAACTTCACTTTTCAAGAAAATGGTTTCTACAAAACGGATTTTCTTATTCTTTATTTTTCAACCAAATTCGGCATAAATTCCATTTAAACAAAACTAATATTAGATTACATTGAAAATTTTCATGGTTCGAATTTGATAAGCTTAAAAATTTTCGTGAACTAAACTGGCCTTAGGGATTCCTGCCACTAAGAGACTTCAAGGATGGACATATCACCTTGATGTCATTCTTGGCATGTGGATTGTCACACACATCGAACACGCGCTGGCTGATCGTGGATTGCATGATTACTTTCACACACCTGATGGATGAGGTTACTTTTCATGGATACAGATGTTACCCGCGCCGTGGTACGACTTATGTCATGCCCCTACCTCTATCCCAATTGGCTTGCGAGAGGAGCACGTAGACTATACTGGATCGAATTTTTTACCCGCTGCATAATCGTACCAAGTCTCATAACTAACCAAAATAACATATCCTAAAGATACAAAAATACAAAAATAAATCATCAACATATGGTGTTTACGTTGTCACATCCGGGCCCATCCACGGCATATACAAAAATCCCGATACTTGGCATTACACACGAGCTGAACCTATTGTGATAACCCCTACTTCGTGTCGGTCTACCGTATGCTAAGATCGCGACGCCCTTTCTCTATATCACCTACACAAGAAAACCCATGCTAAGCCTCTAAGCTATGTAGGAAACCATGTCTTATGCAATATAAACATTTATAGTAAGGGTATATTAGTAAATAAATACTCTGTATAAGGAATTCATATAACAAACTAATACACATAATTCTTGTACTTTATAAAAGACTTTATGTTATCTATCTCCCGTAGGAGTTACAAAGCTTATACTTATATTTATACTTTTAGCAAACTTATATTGGCTAAGAGGAAAACTTAGTACTTTAACTTATACTTATATGTGAGGTACCTGTAGGTACACTCGCAAACTATACTTTATAGAGGCACCAGATGTATATTCAAAGGCAATCCATGTCCACATCAACTTTATTCTTTTACTTCGCACTCTTATCATATAACTATTTGGAATACCTAGACCAAAATAAGAAATGAGTGACATAGCACAATAGCATTAAGGTAATCAGACAAGATCGGGCGTTGTACACGTGTGCCAGAGTGTCGGTTCTAATCGTAACGTGCCTTCCCATCGTAGAACAAAAGTGTCGCGTTCAGCGTGGCGCCGAAGCACCGAATAACGCATCTTCGCCATGTGTAACGGCACCAGCACAGCGTGAGTGTCAAAGCACCATCATGCATGCCTACCGCCATAACTAAGTGTCGTGTCATTTAACACTCAGCCTTTAGCATTCCTACAATTATGCGTATTCGTGAACTTACTATCTTATCATAGGGCATCAGATTTTGCCACCATCTAATCCATTCTAGGCTACGAGGTACTAAGTATGTTTCTTTCCTTTAGTTTCATTCTTATTTGGATCCTCATTGACCCATTTATTAGGGTTCCTATAATCTCTGTGTGCTTAATTGAGCTTTAATAAATGTAAGAATACAAAACTAAAGTTGTAGAATCGGGCAGACAGTACCATTCGATTCATTCATACCAAAACTATTCTATAGAGTATACCAAAGTGTATTTCCTTATTTTGTCTAACAAGATCTATCGATTCTGATAAGTGGTACCGGTACTCACCCTTGTTTGGCACCTACACGCCAAGATGCGATTCTCGCCTTAAATGGTAGATTTTGCCATCTTGATCTAAACTTTTCTCTAACCCTCCATTCATCCTACATCAAAATCCACCATTGAACTCCTCCAAAAACAACTCCACAACACTTATGTTTTAGTATTAGAATTCTCAAACCAAATCCCCAGTCATAATTCATGATTCGCACTCAAAGTTTACAAATCTTTTACAAACCATAGAAATAGTAAGGATCTGGCTATCTATTTGATACAAAACTGTGGTTTTTTTAACCCAACTTTCCAACAAATCTAGGCTTATGATGAATTCCCAAACCCTATAAATGGAACAAAAACTAATATCCATGAAAACCAGCAATCCATACCCAAGTAGTTTTCATACAAAAATCATACTAGAATCCGCACCTCGGCCTCTTCTTTCTTCTTCTTCTTCTTTCTCTTCCTTTCTCTCTCCCCTCTTCTCCAACTCCAGATACTTTGAGACCAAAAATGAGATATTTTTTTGGTCCCTCTCCTTTTATAGTTAATTTTCCTTTTATTTTCTCTTGGTCCCCAAGTCTTCTTTTGCAAATCAAGTTAGTCTATTTCACTTTAGCCTTATACTTTCTTTCTTTATGACTTTATATCCCATTTTGACAATTTTAATTTTTTAATCTTTGTTTTTGTATACCTGCCTAGCCCTCTACTGAAAGCATAGCCTGCTGCACCATCATACCTACAACATGTTCCAATCATATTTTCTAAGTTCAATCCAGTGGTTTCAAAAAATACACCAGGGGTACACACCGATATGTTTCCGCCCTTACTTCCACAGCTTTAACCAGATCATTCCAAAAGACAAAGACCTTAACAATACACCTCCCGCGATGTTTTTACTCCAATCCGCAAAATATTGATATAAACAAGAGAGAACCCATGTCCAGATATGTTATGAACAAAGATATATTCACAGATCATACTACCAGCGGAGATCTCCATTCGTTTGTTTACAGCAACGATTAATCCTCTTAATCAGGTATTGATCAATAATTAAGAAATGGTGGTTAGAATCAAGAATCGATATCCTCAATGAGATCGATGATTCGCTTTCTTGATCAACTAAGATAGGCTGGTGTACTTCAAGATAGATCGCACCGTGTACCACCAATTGAGAGTTAGGAGGATATCCCTAAGACAACGCTTAGGATGCGGTACGGGCATTTCAAGTTCACAATGATGCTCAGATCGATGAACGCGCCACAGTGATTCGGATCTCACATAGTATATTCCAAACCTATTTGATCAGTTTGTTGTAGTCTTCGTTGATCGATATCTTTAATCACTCAAGTCCAGAGGAGACAGATCATTCAGCCATTCTCACAGGTTCTCGTAAGAGACCATCGCTTGTATGCCAAGTTCAAGAATGTGAATTTTGGCTTATTTCGAGGTGAATTCTCACACTGCTGGTCGGCTTCAAGTGTCAAGAGACCCTAAGAAGGTTGAGGTCAAGTATGTTAGGAGAGGTGTGACGCCCCAACCCTGCACCCGATGGTGTCAAGCGAGGTGCCCACACTTCTGACCGGGACTCTTAACATTTTCTTTCCTGAGTCGACACTGCATCTGCTTTCTATCTATATGTGCACAATTCTCTGGGTAATAAATAAAATAATTTTTACATATACATTATACATGGCCACCATAGTGACATTCATTATATTCTACTACACATATACTGAGTCCTACATTGCATTTCATTACAATTTCACTATTATGCAAAACTATACCTATATCATTCAATGAAATCATAGATTGCGAACAGTGCGTGAGCACTCATCTCCAGATGGCATGTGCTCGCTGATGATGTCCTATCCTCTCGCTCCGCTTATACCTACATGGATTTAAACCCGTGCTAAGCTTTACGCCACAAAACATATACATGGACGCACTGGCCAATATCGATCGCTTCTAAAGTTTTCATCAAATGCTCATTGTCTTTTTACACTGCTTTCTAGTCTTTTCATCTTTCGCTTCTATAATTTAATATACATCTTGTTATGTCAGTATCATTTCTTATCCTCGCACTTCCGCACATGTCTCCTTTCGTAGTGGCTACACGCCCATGCTATGTTATTCATTTTTTACATATTGTTTTATCATATATTTTCTTATACGATCTTGTATTGTCATATACTTTGCATTTGCGTTTTCACTCTGACTATAGAATTGACATTCACGACAGATTCGAGAGGGAACCTCGTCCTGTTTGTCATTCAATAGCAATGTGATTTCGCATTTAACAGTATGATTCACTTTGACTATAGAATTGACATTCATGAAAAATTCGAGAGGGAATCTCGTCATGTTTGTCATTCAAGAGTAATGTGATTTCAACATGAATTTGATGATTCACTTTGGATCATAGAATTGACCTTCACGACATATTTGAGAGGGAATCTCATCCTGGTTGTCATTCAAGAGTAAACGAGAGATTTCATATTTTTAATGCATGATCTCTACTTCTTTGACTATGGAATGATATCTGTTCTTACGCATTCGGTAGGGAATCTCTTGGCCATGTTTGTCATTCAAGAGCAATGTGATTTCATGTAATTTGCATATTTTGTCAATACATACTTTCATTTCTTATCTGTAAATTGTCATATCAGATTTCCCTATATTTTCATCTTGTACTTTTCATATACTGTACTTTCCTATGATTTTCATATATACATCAGGTTTTATATCATTTTCTTATATGCTTTTCATATACTCTATCATTATATACATTTCGTGTCATTGACACTTTATTTACTTGTATATACTTGTCATCGTTATGTTTCATGTTTGTATAAACCTTAGAAGTGGATACGGGAAATAACTGTATGTACCTGAAGCTACTATCACTGTACGAGACAATGATCTCTATCTGTATGACCCAAACGGGGCCGCTATAATGAACCAAACGGGATCTATGTCATCGACCCAAACGGGGCCTCGATATTTGTAAACTTTATGTCATAGCACTATATCCCTTATAGGCATGCCTATCTATCCCTCTACTGTGTTCTAAGTGCATAATCCATGTGTATTTTATGCTCAAGATATATTCTCATATTCCCTAATAATATTGTTATTCTGTGAATCTCATATGCTATATTTCAAGCAACCATATATTATTCAGATTTTTTCATATAACTTCACCTCTACTGTATTCATAATTCTTTAAGATACATGTAACTATTTTCCTACCATTGTGCACAAAGATGTGTTGTCTAATCGATACTTCCTAATCTCATGTAGTTCTTATCATATATTCATTTCATATATTCCTATATTCATATTAGTCATCTATTCATATCATATCATATATTCATATATATTCTTATTCCTTTTATCTAATTTATATCCTTCAATATACTGACCCTTGAAATCCAGCCCTAAAAATTTCTAATATTCATCCCAAAATCTAGGACTAAATCACACGCCCATTCCTACTAAAATAACCTATGCCATTATACGGCTTTGCCCAAGTAGGAAAATTACCCCCAGTGGAGTCTGACAAACCCAAGATCTTGGTACTCCACGTCGTAGCTCGCGATGCGTGGATCAACTTTTGTCTCTCGGGTCCAAACCACTTGATCGTCGAACGTCAGACTGAGAAAGTACCGAAACTTAGATTTTCCTCAAACTTCTTTACCTGAATTCTCAAATAAATCCCTTGTTTTTGGTACTCATCGCCAGAAGGCCCTCGTTTAGATATCCTCGCCTGCCCCACTTAATTCGGCGCTGAAACCCTCTTTAGTATCAAGAGAGAAATGAAGAAAATAAAAATAAAATAAAATTTTTCTCTCTCACGCTCACTCTCTCTCTCTCTCTCGGGAAACTCCCTTTTGCTTTTGTTATTTTCGTTTTTTCTATCCTCATTTTACACACACTGCTATTACCACATATACACATTATTATTATTATTTGATCCATAGCTCATATTATTTCATTCGGGTCCTGCTTGTCTCCGAAAATTTTATTTCTTTTCATTTCACTTTATTTTAATGAATCCTAGCCTGCCATTTTCCACTTCCGAGATTTTCGTGGTAAATGTCCCAAGTCACTCTGATGATTTATCATCTTAAAATTCAAAACACCCTGACGGTCTCGTAGGACTTACCTAAACTTTCCTGGTCACTAGTTCACTGGCATTTAATCCCAACTTACAGCTCCTGCTTTGTCATCCCAGATCTAGAGAATTTTCTGACTCCCGAAAGATTCCAAAGAATTTTACTATTCTCATAGTTTCTCTTATTTGCATTTAAATCCTCTTCTTCTTCTATTTACACATCGATTTCACCCTCTTGGATATATGCTCTTATATTACATTATCAGGGTCCTCAAGTGGTGAATTACCACTTTTACCCTCTTGATTTTAGTACCAATCTGTGTCTCTCGCTTATTTTCAAAATTCAATTTAGCTTTATTATATCTAATCAGTCCCAAACCTGCTAGGGTATATTTCTGGTGTTACAAGAGTGTCAAGTCAATTTTCGAGATATTGGGCCGGGATTGGCATGGTACTACAGAGGTTCATCGAGGATTTCTCTCGCCTAGCAAAGACCTATGACAAGGTCGAATCTCTAAGGAGGTTTAAGTCCGGTGGCGGAATGACCCGCAGAGAGGTGGGCATTCCGTGAACTCAAAAGGAGGCTTTACTTCACTCCTATTCTCGATAGTCCCAAAAACAGGACAAAGGTACATAGCAGGTCAGGATGTCGGTGATGGACCGGGATGTGTCTTCGATGTACCAGTGTCGTGCTTTGCGGTTCAGATGCTTAAAGAATCATGAACATAATTACTCCTACATATTGATGGCGAGTTGGTGCTGTCGTTCTTCGCCTCAAAAGATTCGTGCCACTATCCAGATGGCCATTGAAGTGCTTTCAAACCACAAGAGTCTGGCGTATATTTCACACACGGACTCCTCAACATGAGGCAACGCAGATGGATGGGAGGATTCAGAGGGATTATGACTTCACTTTGCATTACCATCCTCGGGGGCAACGTGGTGGCTGGATGCACTCACTGGCGGGCCACGAGAGTAATCGGGCTAGTAGCTTCCTCGGGAGTGGCGATGCTCAGACGGTGACAGTTTGGACTACAAAGACGGATCAGCTCAGGTGTTTGAGGATTTTAGTAGCTACGCCTTCCCTACTGAGCATAGTGATTAAGTCCCAGAGGTAGGATACTGAGATAATGACCATCAAGGACCAGGTATAGAAAGGTTCTGGTGATGAAGCACACATATTCATGCAGCAAGGGGCCTTCAGCATTGGTGACTCGTTGTGGTTCCCGCCTAGTAGACTTAAGAGAGGAGATCCTTAGCAAGTTCGATTGCTCTCATTTTGCAGTACATCCGGGTGGCATGAAGATGTACCGAGATCTTCATCGCCAATATTACTATAGTGGGATGAAGAGGCACATTGGGGACTTTATTCGATGATGCCTCACGGTCATCAGGAAAGGTCGAAAGCATCGTAGGCTAGCAAGGTGGCTACCCGTACCCATTAAATAGCCGAGCTGAAGTGGGGAGCACATCATGATGGACTTTTTGACCCACTTGCCATGGACATCGCTGAGGCATGACACGGTGTGGGTGATAGTGGACCGGCTCACCAAGTTAGCCCATTTTTTAGCAGTGCAAATGACCTTCACACTGGAGGAATTTTTAGGCTATACATGGCATTCCACGTGGAGTACTGTCCATAGCATTTTGGCCAGCATCCCGATTCATCAGACACTTTGAACGCTTCCAAAAGGCCATAGGGACAATTGATAATGAGCGCTATGCTTTCATCCATAGACAAATGGTCACAGCACCACGCAGGCTTAGAAGACATGCCGCAAAGATGTGTCCTAGATTTTGCTGGGTAGCCGGGAATATACTCCGTCTTAGTGGAATTCATCTATAACATCAGCGAGTGGCACCACATGAGGCATTATATGGGATGCCATGTCGATCTTCGATTTTTTAGACGGAGGTGGGAAAGGGCCTTGCAGTCGGTTGATTAGAGACACCTGAGAATGTAGGTTGTCTGGGCTTGTCTTCTCAACGGCTCCGAGCCGGTAGAAGGTCTGGCCGATAGGCGGCAGCGACCCTCCCCAGAGTTTGAGGCGGGTGATCATGTCTTCTTGAAGGTAATGCCTAAGAGAGGAGTAGTCAGGTTCGACAAGCAAGGAAAGTTGTTGTCGAGGTATATCGGGCCCTTCGGGATACTCGAGAGAGTGGGTGCAGTTGCATATCAGTTAGCATTATCGCCGAGTCAATGAGATATTCCATATCTCCATGCTCCAGAAGTACACTCTAGATCTGACTTATGTAGTGGATTCGGGTGAGCTAGTTGTCGATGCAAATAGGATCTTCGAGGAGGGACCTATGCTTATTTTAGATAGCTGAGATCAAGTTTTACGACGTAAGACTGTGTGACTAGTGAAGATATTGTGGGCGACAACGGGAGTAAAGGAGCAGCATGGAAGCGGGCCAAGCGATCGCGTGCGGATATCCTTTCCCTGTTGAGGGACGAAGGTATGGTTTGAATCCTTGAATGTTAAATGATTGTTGCATATGTATGTGATTGTATGTAAATGTGTGTGTGAATTCGGGACGAAATTCTTTTAAGGGGGGAAGAATGTGAAAACCTGAGTAAAGTGAAATGATAGATTACCGTTATAGTACAGGCTGCAAGCTTGGGAATTTCTCTAGACCTCGGATGACGACACAAACCACAACATTGAGTTCGTCTCGTGAAATCTAGTTCTACAGTCGAATTCCGAGACAGTTGGAATTTCATGTATTTCTAAGCGAAATGAACAAACGACATGGAGACATATGCCATGTGGCACCAAAAAAGTACACAATTAACACATGGAAAGCCAAGTGTCATATTCTTATCATGCATGAATTAAGTGGGGGGAAGAGTGGCTTGAGAAACACATGGCATGGTGATTGTCATGTAACACCCCGTCTCAAGAGAGTGTACGGTATGTGCTTAGTATGTGCACGAGGCTTCACTTAATTAATTTAGTGCCATAATAGAATTTTTGAAAGTTGTTTTAAGGGTGAAATTATAAAGTTTTCAAATAATTGTGGCACTTTTACAATTAAGGAAAGTGGAGGGGTGAAAGTATAATTAATGGAAGTTTAAATAGTAAAATAATAATAATAAATTGTCCAAAATAGTTCCAAGGAAGTTTCGAAAATTCTCTAGATCTCGGATGTGAAGCAATTTGTGCCGCTAAGTTAAAGTCTGTGAAATCTAATGCTTGAGAGAAGTTTAAGATTAAATTCCGAGATAGTCGAGATATTTCACGAATTTCTAGGCGAAGGGTTTGAGTGAAACACAGCAGGATTTTAGAAAATCTACGAAAAATGGCAAATATTTAAAGAATATTAAATTATGATAAATAAAATTTTTCGAGATAGAAATGGAATCAGATAAGGATAATATAAATTATTTATCTAAATAATAATAATAATAATTAAAGAAAAAGATTTAAAAAAAAAAAAAACGAAAATCAAAAACAATAAAAAGCAAATGGTAGGGGCGGACTGCAGGATGTTCGGGAGAGAGAGACAGAGAGGCGATTTTTAGTTTTTTTTTATTCTCTTTGCTTCTCTTTCAGATTCACGAAAATCGGACCGTAAACGTTCGTCGGAGCAGAAGGCAAAGTTGGACTACGCGAAGAGAGCTACGCATAGGTACCAATATCTTAGCCTTTTGTCAAACTTTAAAAGGTAGAAAATTTGCCTATTTGTGTTATTTCAAGCCTAAAGGTTATATAATGACTTGAAATTTTTCTTAGAAGACCGTAGGAATTCGTAAACTTGAGTCCAAAATTTTTAGGCGAGTTTAGGAATTTTAGGAATTTTGATTTGTGTTCGGACGGTCGGGGGGCTGAATTTTGGAATTTGTTTATGGACGGTTTGATTGAAATTTCAGGAGTATAGTCGGACAAGTCGGACCAGGAATTACGAGAAATGTTTAAAGATTTGTTTTGGAGCTCTATGGAAAGTCCTTGAGTCAAAGTTATTAAACAGAATAGTTTTATGAGGCATTTAATGTATAGGGACATTTTGGTCAATTTCATATCATATTATAGATGTCCTTATCGAATGAGACTAGCACGTAAAGTTTTGTTAGAATCGAAGTTCGTTCGATATAGTCACTTTGAAAGCCCTGTGTATGTTTTATGGTAAAACGGTAAACTGAGGGCATTTTCGTGGTGAATGGTGTGAATGGGTTTGAGCTATCTCAGCGAGAATCCCAGTCTTTGCGAATTTGAAAGAAATTAGCGAGAGAAAAGGTAGTACTCAAATCATTTTCTAAAATGAAAGTGTTGAAATTACAAGTTGTAAAGTGCTTTGAAAATATAGATTTATAAAGCATTTTTTTACCTCCCAATTGTTATACTTTCAGTGAAAAGTTTGATTTGTTATTTAAGAAACGGTTTGGCTGGTTTAGCAAAGAACCCCTAGATAGCCTGACTCGGTTCAGGTTAGATGTATTCGGATTGTGCATAGCGAGTTATGGGATATTATGACTAACTATATTGCACAATTGACGAATTTGGGGTTAGATCTAGCATATATTTATATAGTGAGTCGCCTACGCACATTTGAGGTATATAGTTAGCCTTGTGACTTAATTTTTATAGCGATGAGGAGTGTTGGTTTTGAGGTTCCATCGACGTTTATGATCCCAGGGTTCCATTATGCTATATAGATCCGTAGTGTTCACTTGGGACCATCTTAATAGGGTAGTGTTCCAGGGTTCACTACCGATGCCGAGATTCAGGGATTCCGTGGTATCACGTCGTCTTTAAAGGAAGAATGTTACGATGTGGTTTGGTACTTGGATTGATCTCATACACGATGTGCCACCAGAAAGCAGTTTTAAACAACGAAATAGTTTTGAATAGTTTTCGTGCGAAATAGTTTTGAGAACATTTTGTGGCATAAACGGTTTGTGAGAAGCGGTTTCGGAGAGCGGTTTTGAAATGGTTTTCGCCATGGCAGTTTTCTCATAAGCAGTTTTACAACCATTTTACATGCGATTTTCATATTGGGAGATGCAAACGATGACAGCAACATTTAGAAACTTATAGTACTCAGGCAGTTTGGCTCACGAGTTTTGTTTTAAAATAATTTTTGGTCTGCGGGTGCGCAGAAAGTCTTTCGGGGATCCTTAGTCCTAAACTATTTGTGTTGTGATTATATATAAGATAGGTGTAAATTAAAAATAGTAAAAGTTAAAATGTGGCATTTTGTATATGTAAATATATTTTGTAAATATGCATGCACATGGTTTTGAAAAAAGCGGTTATGCGATGATGAGAGAAATTATATTGCGTTGATTTTTATCTTTATGTTTTGTCAGGGACGAGTCCTTTATGATTAATAGTTGGATTTTGGAAAATATTGGGGTATATTTGTTCACGGGTGATTTACGTATTTTGGGCTTGACCCGCCGTGCGGTCGTTATCTTGTCGGATTTTCGTTAAATCTAAAGGTGTGATTTGATAGAAAAATGGTACTGCCAACCCACGTTTTCCAAATCACAGGTTTCGGCTGATTTTACGAAACCTTCATAGTAACTTGTCGGTCAGCGAGCTTAGGCCCGGGGAGATTCTTGTGGAGTTCTTGTGAATTTCTGTCACTAGGAGGGTGCAATCGGCCATTGTGTAAAGATAAATTAAAAAGAAAGGGGTGATCTACCTAGACCAAAATAGAGGATTCGTGGGGAAAATGAGAAAAGGCAAGTGATATTAGAAAGAAGAGAAAGAAAAGAGGAAGAAAAGAGAAAGAAAAAGAAAGGAAAAAAAATAAGGAAAAGAGGTCCAGCTTCTACTAGTCTCCAGTGTTCGAACAACGAGAGGTTCGACAGGTCAGGAAGTGAGCTAGTCTGCGCTTCAATAGGTAGGGGTTTTCTCCTACTCTGGTTATTCTTCGTCTAAGGGTCATTTAATGGCCATGGGGTATAGCCCTAACGGTGGGGCTGGTTCAAGAACAGTTTTTATCAGACTATTGATAATTTAAGGACCAGTTTCTGGGTCCTTTCTATTCCCAGAACTGCAATTCTGAAACAGGTTGTGTTTGTTGGAAAAGATGGGATTTAGGTGTGATGATTTTGTGGCATGTCATTGTTGGATGGTGACATGTGAACTATATATCATTGTTTCTAGATCACGAACATGAAGTCCGGTTTGTGTGTTGTTTCAGCAGTTTGAATGACATCTTGAGTTGTGTGAAAATCATGTTGATATATGCTTAGTTGATTTATTAACATGGGTTATATAGTGGATCTTTCATGAATAATATCTACGAAGTGAATATAATTACCCATGATTTGTAAATGTTGCATGTAGCTCTCATTATGCATGTAACATGAAATAGCATAAGACTACTGCGTGCATATGCTACGGGGACATCGCCTTGGCGGGTGTGAAATGCATGGCATGGATGCTGCTTGTGTTTGGTGTTTAATGGTGGGCTCTGTCAAAGGGACAATGTCTAGAAATTATGCCAGTTTAATTGTAATGTCGGGTAGTAACATGAAGGGATAGACACCCCCCTCAGGTCAGGCACACATCCTTTGTTGAACTTATATGTATCCGGTGGTGGCAGCGAAATTGTCGAAAGGCGCCACGATGCACCGTGGTGAGACCCAAGAAAGTTCGTTACCCTGAAAGACATATGGATTTTGAATAAAGGGTTTATATCAGAGGTTGTTCGATGAGTTGAGCACAAAGCAAATCTTTTGTTTTGCGATAGCGGTTTTTCATACATGGCATGGCCATGTGTGAGGTATCATTGAGATCAAGGATATTGGCATGACATGTAGACATTCATGTAGAAATGTATATGTTTTTACTCAATGTGTTTATGAATGTTGAATCATTGCATTGCATGTGCACTTGGGTGGGGAGTAGTGTAGCAGGAGGGAGATTCCTCTACTAGGCATTGCTCGCGATCGTGGAGAAATATTTCGAGTCTTGAGGTACACCAGGAGTTGGAACTCATCTTAGATCTTAGTGGTGAAGAAGGCCGGATTATGGCTTTATTATGTATTTTGTAAAATTTTGGACAATTTATCCAGTTTCTATTTATGTACGAGAAAAGAGTTATAATGAAACTCGTTTTGATTGGTTCAACACAGTTTGACAAGTTTTTCCCATATTTTATGTTGCCTTTATTATACGGAGGCTACTGTATTGAATTTATTGTGTTTTGGAAAAGAGTTGGAGGTGCAGGAAATGCCAAAAAGACTACTGCATCATTGAGTAGGTTTTAGGTCGTGTGAGGTTCTGGTCAGCAGCCAAGCTTTCTGGATTACACGATGCGTGTGAGGGTTCCTTGTGTAGCAACATGGTTCTCAAGCTTTAAGTGGTTGCTATGCCGCGACATAGTCTTTCCATGTCGTGACAATGCTTTTATTTCTACTATCTTCCACACGACAATATCCCATGATGAGTTTCCGTAATACGTGGACGATCACATGAGTCCCAGGTGTTGCTGCTTTCATGTTTGCATGGGTTTAATCTTCAGTAGAGTTTTTGGGGTCATGACCCTACTTTGTCACGATAGAGAGTCGTTAAGACTGAGGGCTCTTATGTCGCGACATAAGTTTTTATGTCGCGGCAATTGATTGAACGAGGATCTTATGTCGCAGCCGAGTTTTTGCAGGTTGTGTCAGCGGCGATTATTTTTATGTTCTCGACGAAATTCCTGGTCATGGGGTTTCATGTCTCGCCGCCTGGTGTGTTTCTGGCATATTGCGACGGCGATGAAGGCCTTTCTGCGTGTGTTGTGAGCTAGGTGCGCACAACAAAGATGCTCTGTCGCGACAGACTTCATATAGTAGTAAAAAAAATAAAAAGAATCCTCAGGATTTGAGGCGTCACACATAAAACATAGCATTATTTTTTATAGCATTTTATTTATGAATAATATAATTTTGGAAGGTTCAAATCCATTTTAATAACATGTTTATAAAATTTTCCCACTACACATAGAATAAAAGATTTAATAAAACTAATGTAATTCATTTCTTTATAACATTTGCAAATCAACCAAGTGGAATCACAAAATTCTAATTTGGAAAAAAATTGTTAATAGTGAATACATTAGAGTATAAGTTACAAATAAGTTAATGATCATATCAAATAAATAAATAAATAGAGGATTTTATAAAGAAAACTTACATAAGAAGTTTGTGCTTTTTGGTTTATCTAACCATTATGAGAAGTTCAATGCGTTAACTTGAAAGGTTCTATTTGGCCTAAAGCTTGTACTGTGTGTCATGCCAAAATAACAATATGAAAAAAAAAATGAGTAAACAAAATGAATATAATTTTAAAAAATAATAGACTAGTTTTTTAAATACAAATAATAGACTAGTTAAAATCTCTCAAATAAATTTGCTTTCATTATGATCAAAATTTGTAAGGAACCTAAGAAAAATCTTCAATAATCATATTTTCATTTGAAGTTCACATTAATTTGAAGTCATTTTCTAATATTGTATCACAATCTAATTTTTGTTATATTATATTGTTTTTCAAGCCAAATTTATAATATTTACAATAAATTGATTCACTTACAAATAAAGAAACAAATATATGTGCTTTGTGTAAAAAAATGTAAAACTCAGGAAAATTAGAAATTTTCAGGAAAAATGGAAAAATAATAATAATAATAATAATAATGATAAATTGCAAGAATGGTTTAAGGAAACTGGAAAAATCTCTCTAGATCTCGGATGACAAAGCAGGACTTCAGATTGGATTAGGTCTTGAAATCAATAGTTACAGAAAGATTTCGTCGAATTCCGAGACAGTCGAATTTTCGTGATTTCTTTGGGTGGATGGTTATTCAGTGATCCCAGGAATGAGATTTTCACGAAAATCTCTGGAGTCAGGAAATAATTAGGTAAAGTTCAATTAAAATAAATTGAACTGAACCGGGACGGAAATAAAATTGTTTAGGGTAGGAACATGCCCAGGCAAGGATCACGTCACACGTGGCGCCATGGGAGTCATTTATCCAACTTAAGCTAAGTTAGAAGAAATGGACAAAGGAGGGAGGAAATGGGATTTTTTCGCTTCGACCATGCATGAAGAGAGAGATTGTGAAATACGACTTCTCTACATGATCTCTGAATCGGGTGGTCATCTTCCGACGAGCCAAGGTTTAAAGTCGGAGTACTCAGCGAGGGCTACGCGTGGATACCAGAAACTTCAAGTTTCGCAAAGGTTTCGAGCAAAATGGTCAGAAAGTCGAAAGCTTCGGGTCGAGTATTTGCGAACTTCCTCGGTCGTACTCAACCCAGAAAGTGGGTTTCTCTACTCTAGTTATTTCATGTAGGGCCATTCGTAGCCCATTGGGTTGATTCTTAGTAAAGCTGGATTCAAAAGAAAAATGGAAGTTTGATTGTGCACCACAACATCTCACAATGGGATTTGCTTGATCTGGCCCCACGGTTCTCGAACTAGTTTCAGCCCGGTGTTTGAAGCTTTCACCGGCTTGAGCAGAGTTGTATTAATTGGTTGGGCAGGTTCGTTCAAGCGGAGTTAAGGAATGAAAAAACCCTGAAGATCATGCGGCTCTAAGATCCAATTTGTGACTCTCGAAGTGGGATGGGTGACAAAGAAAATTCGCGCATATGCCAGTGGTGCCGGTTGAACGCAGGCGATCATAACTTTCTTAGAGCTTCAGGTCGGCGCGTTCTTAGACTCTATGAAAAACTCTTTTAGTCTATAATATAACCATATGCCATTGAATGGAATTTGGTGCTCCACAGATTGTGTTTAATGCTTTTCAAAGAAGGCTGCGTTAGACAGTCGGCGATTTACATGGTAGTTCATGGCATGTGTTTGTGGGCATCTCTATGCCACAATTAGTATATGATTGTAGTATATCATTGCTTGAATTGAGTGATATACTTGGGTGAAATTGTGTATAAGTAAAATTGTGTTTTCTAATGGTTTGGCTTGTGATGTGTTTGTGTATGAACAAGACCATTACATTGCTTGGTTGTAGGCTATTTGTGGACATGGTGTCACAATTAAGCCTAGGGTATAATGTAAGTCATTCCTTGATTAGTGATGACTTGTAGATGTCAATATATGTATTATAACAATATGTTGACATGTGATATTATTATGGTTGATGAGCAAAAGTCATCTATTTTTAGTCCATTTTTTACGCTTAATTTTCATATCAAAGAGACAATTACTTTGAAATATGAAACTCACCCATCACATTTATTAAGCGGGTAAAATGGAAGAAGAAGAAAATGCGGTAGAAAATCTGATAAATTGGAGGAAAAGTGCGGTCGAATGGCGACCGAAATGAAAAGAAGCTATTTGAGTCATTGATGCAGTTTAAGGGTTGCAGTCAGGTCTGGTCGACACGAAAGTGGAAGGAATTTGATGCGAGTCACAGCGGCAGTAAGCTCTGAATAAGCGGTACGAAGGGTAACCGGGAGCTAAGAGAGCGACGTCAGCGACGGCGTCGGTCGCGACAAGAGTTGATATCGTGACTAGGATAAGGTCGCGACAACGAAGCCTGCTTTAAGAGTTTATGAGAGGTTTGGGATGAAGTTCTTGAACTCGGCGATGTCGCGACGTGAGTGAAGTCGTGACATCGAACCTGATTCAAAGCTATAGAAGTCATGAATCAAAGTCGCGACAGACAGCGATGTCGACATCGAGAGCGACGGTGAAACTTGTGGGGCATGAAGTGATGTGGCGACCGAGGAGTTGATGTCGACGAAAGAAAAGTAGCGGAAGCGATCAAGGAAAGATCTTGCGATGTGCGATGTGAAAGATTGCGACGCTGCGATGCCAGTTAATGTCCACGTAACGTGTTGGCGACATCAGAACAAGTCAAAGGCTGCAGACTGGCGATGTCGCGACGTGGGATCAGTCGCGACGTGGGCAACCAGTTGAAAGCCCGGAGAACTAAGTTGATGTCGCGGCGTGGTCGATGTCAGCGACATCGAACGACAAATGGCTTTGAAGAAATGAGCGATGTCATGTGAAGGCGCGATCCGACATCAAAAACCATCGAAGATTCGCGAGCCATAACTGATGTCGCGACATGGGATGAGGAATCGCGACATGGCCTGCGATGAAGGATTGCGAAAAGCACGCAAGAGATGTCGTGACGAAGATCTGGCTGTGGCGACAGCATGGCAATCGATTTAGAAAGTGGATAACGAGGCGGGGTAGCGTAAGATGTAGCTGATCGCGACCTGGGAAGAATGGCGTGCGAAACCGCCGCGAGGCGATGAGAAGATGTAGAACGAAGATATTGATGTCGTGACATCAAGAATGACCGATCAAGCTTACATAGAGTAAGTTGATGTCAGCGACGTGAATTGATGTCGCGACGCCGATGATGTCGGCAAGGAAAGCTGAAGTCGCGACTTAAACGGTCGGTGGGCCAAACCATTTGGAAACCCCTGACAAGCTATATTGGGATTAGGGCGATTGAGGAACCTATAAATGTATTTATCGGCTCATTAAGCGACTTGACCCACAGACGAGGAATGCGGATAATTTGAAAGCTCATTTCTTTATTTTTCTTTTCTTTTCTTTTCTTTTTCTTAATTTTTTTTTTATTTCGCTGGTTTTAAAAGCCAGTTATGCTCGTATTTTATTTTAGATTGTATTTTCGAGATACGGATGTTATCGTTCATTGCGGAAAAATTCAAATCACGATTTAAATTTCTTTTCAGATTACTACGGAATCGTTTGAAGTTCGGACAAATTTAAGGTCGATTGTTTAGGTTTCAATTCTGGAGTTATTCTTATGATCGGAGAATGTTGTATCGTGTAATTCGGTAATTGAAGTCCGGCTTCCATTAAGTGAGCGTTATAGTGAAATTTATCTTTCACCGTAATCGTTTCAATGACTTATTAATTCAGTTAATGAATTTGCCACGGTTGGATTTATTGTCTTGGGATCGAATATCGGTTTCTTATGCAGATTAAGATTTGCGTCATTTCTCGTTTCAGGAGAATTCCATCTGGGTGACCGGGAAACGAATACGAGGAAGTATGTGCATTTCTTTGAAGGTGCCACTAACTTTGCTATTAAGCAGGGATCTTTTGAGCTTTTTGTAAGTTCATAGATAAATCCTCTTCTCACTTGAAATCAAGAGCGAGTTGAATGAGTTATCTATTTAAACAAGCAAAAGTTCACCTCGATTTGTCTTTGTGAAGCCCACGTCCGAATGGCCACAGGCTGTGATCAATGAAAAAGTTTACAGATCTGCAATTTCGGGAGGCTGTCGGAAGTTGTATATCCTTGCTTGGCCCGGAGTAACTTGGGAGCTAAGGTTCTGATCCATAAAATGGGTATGGTATTGCAAAGAAAAATACCTAGATTAAAGTCCTTTTTAAAAGTAGTTATCTAATTCCTTTATTCGAAGAATCGGGTCATAAATTAGATAATGAAATGTGGAGTGTGGAAGATCAATTTTCTAGCGCCTTGAATGAAATTTGAAACTTGAGATAATCAAGAAATTTTATCGGAATTAACTACGAGAATCGATAGTTCACTATATTTGTTTCTATTAATGTGTCCTCTGAGGATAACTATTCAGTATTCATTTCTTTTATTAGAAATTCATTATTCTTTATTCTTTATCTTCAGTATGTTGGATAGTACAGTTATTTTCCTTTTGTTCGTTTAATTTCCAGCACCTTGTATCTTTGGATCTATTATCATTTTGTGGTCGAATAGTATGGAAATTAATTAGTCGAGGGTAGTTGATTTAAAATTCTTGAGATCTCTGTGGGATCGATATACGGACTTAAATCCGACTTTGTACTTATCGGCTGACTGCATACCGAATATCGGACCAAAACCAAACTTTGAAATGATTTACTCTAAGAGATTGGTGGTTTTATATAGTATAAGGATAACAAGTTTTAAAAACGCAGATTCTTGGATTAGACAATAGTCCTTTGGTAATAGTGTCATAAATTTATCTGAGTTCTTTAGTCAGGTTAACGAGGTTTTTGAATGCGTGTAGGGATTAGACAATAGTCCTTTGGTAATAGTGTCATCAATTTGTATGTGTGTTTTGGTTCGGTCATCAGTGGTTTATTTGGAAATTGTATGTTAATTGATATGATTGTCCAAAAGATGCATGGGTATTATGCAAGGTTTAAAATGTCCATATAGAACTCATCATATATATGGCATGGTATAGGCCTGGAATGGCATAATTGCATTCATATGCCGCGGGGACGTACGTCGCCAGTTGTATGTACATGGTCATAAGTATTCATCATTCTTGGTGAGTGGGTGGTGAGCGCAGTACTTTGGACTACGTTTAATGGAGTCTCATGGGTGCATTCCAATGCTTTTGAATAAAGCTATTTATCGGATATCGTCCAATACTTTTGAATAAAGTTGTTTATCGGAGAGTGTCCAATGGCTTTGAATAAAGCAGTTTATTGGAGGATGTCCAATGAGTTTTAAATACAAAAAGCTTTTTTGGATAAGGGTCGTGGGTGAAACCCTGTGACAAGTTTTACTTGACATAAGCATGTGTGAAATTCGGTGAGGACTCGCGTTAAGGCATAATTGATGCTTCATTCATGGAATAGGCATTCGAGTAAAGCGTATTTTCTTGGAATGTTTGATTGTGTGAACATGGCATTGCATGTGCGCTTAGGTGGGGAATAAGCTCTGTAGGAGTTTACCATACTAGGCGGCCCCACTCCGTTGTGGGACCACTCGGTATAGGGAGTATGCAGGTGGACGACGCTCACTCGAGGCGCGAGTTATGGCGAGTTGTGGCTTGTGATTCATTTTGTAAAAGCAGACAAATAGTTCTAGCTTATCTTGTATAAAAGAATTATAAAAATACTTTGAATAATAACCTTCTAATTTAGCCAATATTTGTAAAAGAGTGTTGTGAACAAACTCTTGGAGCTTATGGTAATTAGTTACGTATGTGTAGTGAATGGTGGGTCAGAGACAAGGCACTTTCACTCAAATGGTGACTGATGAGGTCGTTGTATTATATTGGCGTGTTGTCGGGTTTTGTGCAGGTTGTATTTTGGTGTTTCACACCGTCTGAAAGGAGACTTTGTCCGATTTTAGTTAAATCATGGGTCTGAAAGAGGGATTCCGGAGTGGTGTGATGTTGGGTTACGGAGCATTGCTAGGTCTTTGCGGGTTAAGGGTTGCCAGTGGTTGGGTTTTGGGGCGGCACGAGCGGTATCATAAGCGTGGGTATCTCAGAATCTGGGCTCGATGGGCATGAATTACAGGACATGCGGTTATAGTATAGAGCTTAGGTTGTGAATGCCTAGAGCTCAGTGTTTGATATTAGCGTCATAGCTCAATATCAGGAAATAGGTATGTGATTACCTAGGAAAAGGATGGGCATTTGGTTTAGACCATTGCATGCATTATACATTTTCATGTTGTGTGCTACATGATTGTGTGTTACAAATTCTTTTAAAGATTATACATGGCATTAGAATGTATACCGGAAAGATGGCTCTTAGGGTTAGAAAACATAACCTTAAGAGTTCGGAAAATGGATGAATGGAATAGTTCAGGATGTTGATATCTATTGGTGGTTGGCATGTGCAATGCTAAATAAACAAGGAGAGAAATCTCGATATAGGCTTAGAGGTTGGAACCTTGGAAGCCGAGTTGAATGTAATTCTCCCTAAACGAGGTGAGTGTTGATCAGATATGTCGGGATTGTGAGTTGGAGATCTCAGGGATTCTTCTCACTGTGAACCTGAGGGTCATGGACATGTATCGGAGTTTAAGGTCATCCCTTGGGATGAGTAGTTGGCGGCACAAGGTCATCATTGTGTTGTGATGAAGTAAAGGGTTCTTGCTGCACACGGGGATAGTACTTGTTTTTATATTTCGGGGGATAAGCACGATGCGTTACCTGGTATGTATGACTCTAGATGGCACCCAGGCTGGAGTTGATGGGTTAGCTATGAAGCCTGGAGGGCTAAACGAGACAGGGATTTGAAATTACACCTCGAGTAGTTCTTGAGTGCAGAGGATGTTTAGAACAGCCTCACCAGGGATTACCTCAAGTAGAGGGATGTAGACTTCATCATTAAACTACACCACCCACCCAATCGTCGCCTATTTACATGACTCATAGAATAGGATCGTGAGTTCTGCGAGACTCAAGGTCCCAGATCTGAGTCTGTGGATGAGTTTTTAACCTTTGCGAAGTGGCGACGCTACGCGGTAGCGATTCTGTTTGCATGACAAGGCCGCTTCGTTGCTTTTTCGACTATCGACGGGTTAAACGAGTTTACGATCGAATCTGTATCCTTTGCGAGATTGATGATTTGTTTTGGTCAACTAAGAGGGCGCGGGTCTCTCAGATAGATCTCGTACGGTTATCATCGATTAGCGAGGATTAGACGGATATCCCTAAGGCGGCGTTTAGGATCTGGTATGGGCATTTGAGTTCCGCGAGTTATGCCTTTCGGATTGGCGAATGCGCGGCGGCATTCATGGATCTCATGCATGAGTATTCCAACCCTATCTGAATCGGTTGTTGTGGTTTTTGTTGGCGACATCTTGATCTCTCGGGTTTGAGAGAAGCATGAGAGTTATTTGAGGATTGTTCTCGAGCCACGAGAGAACATCGGTTATATGTCGAAGTTCGATGAAGTCGCAGTTTGGCTTATTAAGGTGAGATTCTTGACACGTGTGATCCCGGCTGGTGTGTCGATGGACTGTGGAGAAAGGTGAAGAGGCGAGTTATAAGTTGATACTGAAATCGGAGTCTTTGAGATCAGTGGTTTCTTTGGGTTAAGCGAAATTCTTATGGAGACTATTTGAGGAACTTCTCATTAGGCTGCGCTATGACTAGATGACCGGAAGAGGTAGGTGCTGGGTGCAGGATAATGGCTTGTCTGGGGCATTCAGTTAGTGATCATGTCGGCCATAGAGTTCAAGGTTGGTGATCCACGTTTTCTTGAAGTGATGCCTAAGGAGGTGGTCGATTCGGCAGCGAGGAAGTTATGATCGGTTTATTGGGCCTTCGAGATGCTCGAGAGGATAAAGCGTTGTAGCGTCAGGTTGGCTTTACCCCAGTGTCGGTGTCGTGAGGTATTTCACGTCTCCGCTACTCGAGTACCGCCGGTCGGCTCGAGTGGTGGATGAGGCGGATTGAGTTGACACGGTCAGGACTTTTGAGGAGGGACCGTGTGCATTTTGGATGGCCGTGATCGGGTTTTGCGGCCTTGAGACCGTGAGGCTAGTGGAAGTCTTGTGGAGGCCATGGGTGGAGGAGTCAGCGTGGGAGGCGCGAGGGACACGATCACGGGCCACCTATCCCTTCTTGTTTATGGATGAAGGTATGTAGTTTAGTGCGTTTAAGATTTAAATATTTGTTTACATGTGCATGGTAGAGTGCACGTTGCATATGCATGTGAGTTATTGTGATTGTCGAATTTAGGAATGAAATTCCTTTGAGAGGAGAATGTAAGACCAGAAATTCGATTATGGAAAAAGGGCAAAATCGTAATTTCGGTTCTGAAATTGTAATTCGATTAAAAATCAAATTTATTCTCTAGATCTCGGATGACTAAATGGATTTCACCATTGGAATCGTCTCATAAATTCTAATATATAGTAAATTTATTGGAATTGGGAGCGGTCGAGTGACCGTTTTCCAAGGCATCACGTTGGTCTTAATAAAAGCGATTCAATGCGACAAAAGTCGCATACTCTTACGTACTCATGTGCCATAAGTGGTATGAGTGAAATGATGAAAATGGGCCGGTAGAGATAGTCTTGAATGATGCTAGGAAAAAGAAGGGACAAAATGGTCATTTTTGAGTTTGATTAAGTTAGAAAAAGACAAATTAGCCAATAGTGTTTGTCTTCCCCAATTTTAAAAAAGAGCCAAAACCAAAAACGGGAGAATCAGAAATGGAGATGCAGTAGGGTGAAATTGAAGGTTTCAGAGTGAGAAGGTTAGACTTCTCTCTAAAATATCGGAGATCCATTTGTCGGCAGTCTTAGGGACAAGAAGCAAAGGCTGGCTGCGCCGGAGAGGACAACGCGTGGACAGGATTTAAGAGTTTCGGCAAACTCAGTGGTAGGGGTTTCTCCTACTTGGGTTTTATTCTTTGTTTAGAGCTATGTTAATGTTGAGTTGAATGAGTAGGGGACGTTTGATTGATTTGAAATGTTGGGGCGAGGTGTTGGATTTTTGAAACTATGTGGGCGATCCGTGGCCCATCCCGCAGACTATTTGGAATGCCATGGTGAAATGTTTGCTATGAATGTATGCTTTGATGTGTATGAGGCCGGAATCGGCCGAGAAATACGAGTTCACAAAGTGTCGCGATGATGATTCGATTTCGGGAATGGCATGCAAAGAAGGTTTATATTCAGAAAATAGTGTTCACAAATAATTTTCCCATGGCTACTGTGTTTGTTCAGTGATTCAAGTGGAATTGCTAGTGTTTGATCATTACCCCAGTGAGCTAATTTTGGTGTGGAAATGCCAGTACACCATAACAGTTATCTTTCAGTTTTAAATTATGTGAATATATGCATGGTGATATCACTTTATATATTTATATGAAGTTATTGAAATGGCATCACAATGCATTTCATATGCATTGGTGCACCCTAGAGAGATAGGAGTGAGTGCATAAGGTAATTCTAGAGAGAGAATGGTTTCGGAGGGTTGTCTAAAAATAATAATAATGATCGGAAGGTAGTCCATACTAAAAATATCAATCGTCGGAGACGACCCAATTGATATACATCGGAGGGAGTGAGTCTACACATAATATCAATGTCAGATCGGCCCAATTGATATATCTCGGATAGTCAGCTAAATATAACATCGGAGGCGATTAAAGCTGCCGTCGGTAGACCCTGAAATATAAACAAATAACTGTTTGAAACCCCAGTTTTCTCATACATGGCTTAGAGCGAGGTGTGAGGAGTCGTGAGACTCGGGATATGAGATGATAAGTTAGACATTAAAGTAGGATCATGCATTTGCTTGAATGTGTGTTTATTTTGGAGCATTGCATATGCACTTAGGTGGAGAGTAGCCCATTTAGGGTGATTCCACTGCGGGCATTAGCTCACTATCGAGGAACATATTTTCGGTACGGGGAAGCCTTGAGAGACGACTCATCTAGGCTAGAGTTTGTGAAGAAAGCGGGTTGTGGCTTGGATGATTTTAAACATGTATTAAATTACAGTATTTTAATATATGTTGTATAAAATAAACATTTAACTCTTGAAAACATGATGTATGTTGATGTATGATGATGGATATTGTAGTATGGGCGAAGAGGCGTTTTAGCTCCTGTTGTGTCGAGGTGATTGATATTGGGAGACCGGGTTTGTATACGGGTAGAGCTCCGTCTGAAAGGGAGACTGCCGTTTTAGTGATGTCGGGTAAGTGCGGGCAATACTTCATCTTCACATTGGGTTGACGGATGTCACTGGACCCGGAGTGGGCGTCACATCAAGTGTAGCTAGGAAGAGCACTTGCCCTTGGTAGAGTTCGCGTATAACAACAGTTATCAGGCGAGCATATAGATGGAACCCTACGAGGCTTTGTATGAGAGGCTATGTCGATCTCCTATTTGTTGGATGGAGGTGGGAGAGAAATCCCCCACTGGTTCGAATTTGGTTAGAGACACCTCGGAAAAGGTGGATTCGATACGGAAACGTCTTCTCAACTCTTTGAGCCTGTAGAAGAGTTACTCCAATAGACGGTGACGACCTCTAGAGTTTGAGGTGGGTGATCAATTCTTCTTGAAGGTGATGCCTAAGAGAGGAGTTGTCAAGTGAGGGAAGCTAGCGCCGAGGTATATCGGGCCCTTCGAGATACTCGAGAGGGTGGGCACAGTTGCATATCGGTTGGCGCTATCACCAAGTTTATCAGGTGTCCATGAGGTGTTCCATGTCTCCATGCTCCAGAAGTATACTTCAGATCTAGCTCATGTAGTGGATTGGGGAGGGATTATTGTTGATTGATGAGCTTAAAAGTCATCTATTTTTAGTCCATTTTTCTGTTTGATTTTCATCTAGAAATGAATAATTAATATCACAGTATGAAAAAAACTCTGAATTGTTATTAGCGGGAAGAAAGAAAGTAGAAAAACCGCAATGATAAGTGGAGGAAAAGTGCATTATTCGAATGGCGAGCGAAGCGAAAACAATTGGGTGATTCATTGATGCCAGTTTTGGGAGTGCGCACGGTCAAATCCACGAGTCAGCGACAACTAAAGAAATTGAAGAATTTGATGCGGTCGGCAGTAGAAATTACCGGATAAGCGACTGGTAACCGGGCCAGAGCGACGTCGCGACGGCGATCGAAGTCGGCGACAGAGTTGATGTCGTGGCCCAGGATAAGAGTCGACAGCGAAACACCTTTAAGGTTATGAGAGGTTTGGGCGATGAAGGCTGGCTGGAACTCGGTGATGTGGCGATGCGGATCGATCTTCAGCGTGACGCGAACCAGCGAGATGAAGTGAAGGGAAATGAGCGATGTCCGCGACAAGAGAATTTGAAGTCACGACATCAAAAACCATCAAGAGAAGATTGCAAGCCATAAGCTGATGTCGCGACATGGGATCGGTCGGCGACATGAGAACACCTTTCGATGAAGGTTGCGAGCCCGTACAAGAGATATGCGCGACAAGATATTGATGTCGCGACAACGCGGGCGCAACGATTGAAGCCTGCGGTTCTTTAAGATGATGTCGCGTGAGGTGATGTCGCGACATCAGAAGACATCGGCGAAGGCGAAGATGACTTGAATTGATCGCCAGCGACGTGAAGTTGATCTTGACATCGATGATGTCACGACAAAGCGAAATCGCGACTTGAGCGGTGAAGGTGGGCGAGCCATTTTGAAACCCACGGCCCGAGCTACATTGGATTAGGGCCAATTGAGAACCACTATAAATCTAGCGACTATCCGGCTCATTAAGCGACTTGGCTGACCCACCGGGCGAGGAAGATGCGGATAGGTGAAAGCTCATTTTCTTTATTTTCTTTTCTTTTTCTTTATTTTCTTAATTTTTATTTCGTCGTTTTAGAAGCCGGATTATGCTCTCGTATTTTTTATTTTTCGATTGTATTTTGAATCTGGATGTTATCGTTCATTTGGCCCGAATGCAGATTTCCATTTCTTTTCAAATTACTACGGAATGTTTGAGATTGAGACAAATTTACGGTCGATTGTTTCAGTTTCAAATTGTAGTTATTCTTATATGATCAGGAGAAATCTTTTAGCCTGCGAAACAGCAATTCGTGATGAGAATCAGTTTCATTAAAGTGGGCGTTATAGTCAATTTATCTTTCTGTAGTAGTTTCATTGACGTTAATTCGATTAATGAATTTACTTCTGGTTTGGGTTTATTGTCTTGGGATCTGAATATCGAGTTTCTTATGCAGTTAAGATTTGCGTCATTGCTCGATTTCAAGGAGGTCCTGAGTGACACAGGAAGACATTCACCGAGAGTAATGTGCATTTCTTTGGTATACTAACGCTATTAGGGATCTTTTGAGCTTTAATAGTTCACTTAGATAAATTCTCTTCTCACTTGAAATCAAGAGCAGGTTGAATAGGTTATCTATTTAAACAAGCAAGAGAGTTCACCTCGATTCGGATAGTGAGGCCCGATCAGGTGTTAGGCGTGATCTAATCAAGGAAAGGTTGATCTATTCTAATTTCGAGACGTCTGGAAGTTGTATATCCTTGGCCAGATAACTTCAGGGCTAAGGTTTACAGTCCATAAAATGGGTATGAAGTATTGCAAGAAAAATACCCCGAAGTTAGAAGTCCCTTTAAAAGTAGTTATCTAATTCCACGTATTCGAAGAATCAGGTGTGAAATCGATAATAAAGCTCATGATGTGGAGAGATCCGGCTATTTACAGCCTTAGACGATTTTAACTGGGAATAATCAAGAAATTTTATCGAAATTAACTACAGGAATCGATGATTCACTATACTTTGTTTCTATTAGTGTCTCAGAATCACTCTGAGTATTCATTTCTTTTATTAGAAATTCATTATTCTTTATTCTTTATCTTCATTATGTTGGACTCTCGTTGATTTATTTTCTTTTGTTCGCTTAATTTTCCAGCTGCTAATCTTTGGATCCTACTATCATTTTGTGGTCAAATAATCTCGAAATTGAGGTAGTCGTAGTGGATTGATTTAAAATTCTTGAGATCTCTGTGGGATCGATATCGGACTTAAATCCATTTTATTACTTGTCGGCACATTGCACTACGGAATATCGGACGAAACCAAACTTTGAAAATGATTTACTCTAAAGAGATTGAGTGGTTTATATAGTATAAGGATTACAAGTTTTGGCGCCGTTCAGGATTAGACAATAGTCCTTTGGTAATAGTGTCATAAATTTGTATGAGTTCTTTGGTCCGGTTAACAGGTTTTTGGTGCCGTTGTCGGGGATTAGACAATAGTCCTTTGGTAATAGTGTCATAAATTGTATGTGTGTTTTGGTTCGGTTAACAAGTTTTATGATGCAAAGGTACCATAAGGGCATGTGAACGTGGTCTTCTCTTGATCCTACAGTGCTGATAAATTCTGATTATATCTGAGTACCCATCCGAGGAAAACAAAGTGAGGGTGTCACGCCTTATCGACATACCAGTGTGAGAGAATGATCTTTAGACACCACAACTGTTCATGCAATCAATAATACCCTCCATCCACATCCAGCTATTCTTGTTGAATCAATTCATTTTCATTTCGATCCACGATAAACCCCACTGCTTTGGAACCACATGGTAGGTTCACCAGAATTTATCTGATATAGCATAGATAAAACCCCGACATTGCTGGTTGGCACCTCCTTCACATTTACTTCCTTAAATCTAGCTGGATTCGGCCTCCTCACGGTGGATGGTTTTGAAGTCTCTTCTAAAGCGAATCTTATGCATGCAAATTGATGGTGTGCCTGTTCTTGATGGACCCAGCTAGCGTTCCTTGCCTTAGCTGTGTGTTCGGTGATCTTTGTTTCTCAATTCCGTCTTGGGCTGGAAATGATCAGTTTATTTTTGGTAATTCTATTGACATACTTTGAAAACGCTTCTGCAGCTCTTTCAAACTAAACTCTGCTCCCAGTCTTGATGAATTTCCTCTTTTTCACTATCTTCCCATTATCTTTTACCATTTTATTGCGAAGCTCAACACGAGTTTCTATAGCATGAAGCTGCTGTATGGAAGTCGAGAATAGACGTCTTCGATATCTGGGAATTCATCTCTTTTTCATTGATAAAAACTGGAGTGTTACAATCATTGTGCTGTCGAGTTGGAAATAGAGAACGAAATACATTCATTAGTAGCCTTCCTTTTCCCTGTCTATATTTTGCATACTTTTAATCAAGTTAAACACGACTTCTTCTCGACCCTTAAGATGAGAACTCCTTTTTGCATGTCGATCAAAGGCTGCTCCGATGGCCAGGAATGGTCTTCTAATAGTAGGGGTACTTATTGAATCTTCTTCCGTGTCGGAATGATGAAGTCTCTTGGGAATACAAACTCCCATGGTGACCAACACATCTTTAATGACCCCTTCAGGTTTCACCATCGATCTGTCTGCCATTTGAAGAGTAACAGTTGTGGGAATAAGCTCCCCCAAACTTAATTTCTTGGCAACAGAAAGAGGCATCAGATTGATACTAGCTCCTGAGTCACCAGAGAGCTTCATAGATTCCATTCCTCAACAATACAAAGGAATTGTGAAACTGCAGGTCCTTCATCTTCTCTTGGTAGTTCCTTTTCGATTCTTGCACTGCAAGTAGCAGTGAGATTCACTATTCCTTCTTCTCTTATTTTTAACTTCTTGCTCGGTATGTCCTTCGAGAAATTTTTGCATAAAAATTGTCCCAGTCACCACTTCGATGAGGCATGCCCGATCTCCGAAGCACGGAAGTTTTCAAGAACCTTGCAAGCTGCTCTCTCCATCTTTGATTTTACGCGGTCTTTGTGGAAATGGGATTTATGAGGCTTTTGTTCATGGATGTTCTTCTTTCTCCTTGCTTTGTCATTCTCCGGTGTCTCCTCACTTTTCACGGTCTTGCTCTTCTTTGTTCTTTGTCACCTTTTTCTTTCCTCTCTTCTAACTCCTTCCCACTCCTCAGCTGCACAGCCATGCAATCTTTTGGGTTCTTCCTTGTGTCACTTGGGAAGGCATCTTTCCTTTGGCTTTGCGAGTTGGGGCGGGTGCCACCGCATGTCTCGAGTTCTTCGAGGATACATTTAGTGTTACGAAAAATTTGAGGAGTGTTGCTTGTTTGCTTCAATTCTCAAACTTTGTTCATGGGTTCCGCGGCTTTTTATTGCTCCACCGCTGCACGGCCTCTGACATACACTAAGATGGGGCTCTCCTCTGACCACGATATTCGTTTTACGTGCTCATTTTCCTTCTTCTTCTTTAGCTCTTTGGAGACCTTGGTGGCTAAGCGATACCACTTGATGAGGTTACGTCACACTTGGGCCTTGAGAAGCCCCTCCACCATACGAGAAGTTCTCATGGTTCCTGAGTGTTGGGTGATAATGTGCTGGAAGGTTAGGATTGGGTTTGAAATGGTAGCTCTTGGCTCACCCAGTATTTTGCATTAACCTCTTCAGCATCATAAAGTCCTTCAGTTACTCTTTCAGCCTCCCTTCCATTAACTCCCTTTCAATTGCTCCTATTTCATGAGCGGTGTGTGTCTTTCTTTCTTGCTTGTCTAACCTGTGCATAATGGCATCCAACTTGGCCTCCATGGCTGTCATCTTGCTCAGCTCCATGATCCCCTTTCCTCTGCTGTTTCCTCTTGAAAGCTCGGAAGGAGTTTTCATATTACAATTTAGCGGATCTTCAATCGGCTCTTTGCCCTCTTCGGCGCACCGTTTGGAGATACTCCTGACGTAGGCATCAATGATCCCTTTTGATATATCATTCATGGCATGATATACAATGTCCATCTGAGTCTTCAGATCCCATCCCATGCATTGGACATCTTCTCGGCAATGGATTTGAATCTTTCCCCGAGCTATCGGGCTTTCATCTTCCCCCTCTTGGAACCTGATGATTTCCCTCCTTCTTTACTGTGGTGAGGGTGGGGAAAGAATCTACCTAAGTAGGCCTCCTTCAATTCCTCCCAAGTATCAACGAACCATATGGTAATGATTCATACCATGTAAATACATTTGTATCTCATGAAGAATAGAATAAATCAGCTCTCGTATAAATGCGATTCTTATGGGGAGAAGTTATTGATGTGTCTGAGATGGGACACTCGATGAGGGACTGGTGCGTATCATGGGTAGTCAGGATCAGGTTTTACGACGTAAGACCGTGAGGCTAGTGAAGGTGCTGTGGCAACACTAAGGATTGGAGGAGGCAACATGGGAACAAGAGGACACGATGCGCGCCATCTATCCTTTCTTGTTTAAGGATGAAGGTACATAGTTTATCCATTTGGTGATTAAATGACTAGTTTATATGCATGTGATTGTGTACGGTTGCATATGCATGGGATTGAGTGTATGTGTGTGGGAATTTCGGGATGAAATTCTTTTAAGGAGGGGAGAATGTAAAACCCGGGAAAATTAGAAATTTTCAGGAAAAATGGAAAAAAATAATAATAATAATGATAAATTGCCATAATTGTTTAGGGAAGCCTAGAAAATTCTCTAAATCTCGGATGATGAAATAGATTTCATCGTTGGATTCGTCTCACGAAATCTAGTTACCTAGAAAGATTTCGTCGAATTCCAAGACAATCGAATTTTCGTTATTTCTTTGGGTAGATGGTTATTCAGTGACCCCATGGACGAGATTTTCATGAAAATCTCGGGAGTCAAGAAATAATTAGGAAAAGTTCAATTAAAATAAATTGAACTGAACCGGGACGGAAATAAAATTGTACAGGGCAGGACAAGGCCCATGCAAGGATCACGTGACACGTGGCCCCATGAGAGCCACTTATCCAACTTAAGCTAAGTTAAACAAAATGGACAAAGGAGGGAGGAAATGGGATTTTTCGGCTTCCGTACGTGCGTGAGGAAGAGGAAGTTGTAGAGAAAACCCGACTTCTCTCTGATCCTCTAAAATCGGGTTGTTGTCTTCCAATAGGCTAGGTTTAAGTCGGGTGCTGGAACAGAGGGGGTTCTGTGGATCTTCCAAGCTCCAAGTTTCACGGGTTTCCGGGTGGAAGGGTTTGGGAAGTGCAAGCTTAGGTCGAAAGTATTCGCAGAACTTTCTCGGGTCGTTGCTTACGCTTCAAGAGGTAGGGTTTTCTCCTACTCTAGTTATTTCATGCTTTAGGGTCATTCAATGGCCATTGGGTTCAACCCTACTTGTAAGGGCTAGTTGGCGGAGTTTGGTACGTGTTGTTGATAGTCAGGCCAGGTTTCTAAATTCTTATTTTTTTCCGGGACTAAGTTTCGGGGTTGGTTATGGGTCAGTGTTTTGAGAGCTTTTCACGGCTTGAGCGGGGACTATATGGTGGTTAGGCAAGGTTGGTTCCACCGGCAAATTAGGAATGAAAACGCCCTATGAAAATTGCCAGTGCGAGATCAATTTCACGACCTTGCGAGGGCTGGGATGGTGTCTGAAAAAATTCCATGTGCGAATTGCTAACCCTCGTGCAAAATCGATAAAGTTGAACTTCGGATGACCATAGCTTTTCCTCTCGAACTCAGGTCGCTCATTCTTAGACTATGGAAACTCTTTGGTCTCATCTAAATATTCAGTCGAATGGCATTTTATGATCTTTTCAAAGAGCTATGTTGGATAGTCTCTGACTGATTTTTTGGACTATTTTGTGGTCGGTTCATGGCCTGTGTGTGTGGGCATCTCTATGCCACAATTGGTATATGATTGTAGTATCTCATTGCTTGAATTGAGTGATATACTTGGGTGAAATTGTGTATAAGTAAAATTGTGTTTTCTAATGGTTTGGCTTGTGATGTGTTTGTGTATGAACATGGCATTGCATGTGCACTTAGGTGGGGAGTAGCTCCTGTAGGAGTTTACCCTACTGGGCATTACTCACCCCGTTGTGCGACCCCCTTTCAGGTACATGGAGTATGCGGGTGGACGGCCTTTCACTTCCGGCGCGATTATGAAGAAAGTCGGGTTATTGGCTTATGATTCATTTTTGTAAAGAAGCTTGGAACAAACTAGCGAGTTCTCTAACTGTATTTTTGTGTAAAAAAATTGTAAAAATACTTTGGAACAACCTTGTTCTAATTTGTAATATTTGTAAGAGTGTTGTAAATAAACTCTTAAGGACTGTATTAATTAGTCCTGTATGATATGTGAGTAATGGATGAGTTGGCCAAGTTAAGGCCACTGCTCATAGTGGAATCGGTGAGTCGTTGTATATTATAACGATACTGTTTTTTGGGTTTTTTGTAAAGGTTGTGATTTTGGTGCAGAGCTCCTACAGTTTGAAAGAATTCTATCGATTTTAGATTAAAAAGCATGGGTCCCAGAAAAAGGGACACGGTGGTGTGGTGTCGGATTGCAGAGCATCCACGAGAATCTTCAAGTTGACGGAGTTTGTCAGACCCCGGAATTTTAGTGTCCTGAAAAATGTATATTATAAAATTTACAAGTCACAATCTCTATTGTAAAGAAAATAAATAAATAAATAAACATATCGAAAATAATTTAAACCTACTGGAGGTGGTAACCATCTATTCATTAAAATGATACTATATATCATTAAATAGATATATAAACAACAAAAATACAACTTTAAGAATTCAATTTTATTGTCATAAATTCACCCCATATGTATAAAAAATACATCCTTGTTATAGCTATTATGGACATTCTATATATAAGTTCTCTAAGCAACATAAAAACTTTTATTAAATAACAAAATGTTATCCTACTTCAATTTAACATAATGGTTATTGTATAGGCATACTCTTACTTTATAAAAGAACATTAAATTCAATGCTAAACAAGACAAGAATTTCAACTTCAAAATAATTGTAATTGTGTGACACCCCAATTCCGAGGGGTCTTTTTTTTTTTTTTCTTTTTTCTTTTTTTTGCTTATTGGACATGTATGTCGCTACAAACTTCCTTTGTCACGCACACGTCCTAGTCGTGTGTGCACCTGGAAACACAGTCGTGTCTTTTGGCTTTGTCGCATCACACCTGAACCTTGCCGTGTGCGGCGCTGGGGCGTCGTGGCGTCTTGTGAGACCTTGTCGTGTGTGCACCTAGGGCGCTATCGTCGCGCGCAACCACAATACGTGCTTCGCTATGCTCCGGTCGTGTGTCTTGTCGGCGCTGCCGCCTCGCATGACTCGTCATGGGCGATAGAACTTTCTGTCATGACCAGCCCTGTCCAAGTCCGTCATGATAGAGAATTCTCTGTCACGACAAAATTTTCCCTGCCGCGTCGCATTAACTCTATCGTGCACATGAGGGTATCATGCGTGCTGGCATGATACATGCTTTGGCTATTCTCTGCTCTGAAATGAATGGCGCTGTATGACCTAAAATCTTATGTCATGATGAAATTTTTCCCTACGGCTAACTTCTGTCCCGACGTATTTACTCCTTACCTTAGCCCGGCTCATGCGACATCAAATATTATGTTCTGACAAAAACTCAGACTGCTTGACTACGTCGCGTTGAATTCCCTCTGTCCTTGTGAGAAAAACCTTCTTTGACCCGACTATGTTCGTGATAGAATTCTCTATCGTGAATAAACTCCATGAGGTCCAGTCGCAACACAAAAATTTTCTATCGCAACCTGAAATTCCTTGGCCCAGTAGCTCACTGACCAGGCCCCTGCCTCTGTTGTCGGTGCGATACGGGACCCTACGATACCTGCGCCGTCACCACGGAGAATAAAACTATCGCGACACAAGAGGGCCCATTTGTAGATAAGAAAACGAAGAAACAACTCTGTCGCGACGAAAACTCTATCATGACACGTATTTGCACGCAACACAGGAATATCGCGACATAAAGCCGAAAACTATCGCGATCAAACTCAAATTGGGCAATAGTTACTTTTGGCGCCCTGTCAGGGTCTCTGACTGATAGCGTCTTGCTGTCATTCTGAATTTGGTGACCGATACCTTCTTGTTGTGTCCCATTTATCAGGATCCATATTTTCACAAAACTCGGGCAAAGTCTCCTTTGTTCAAGGAGCTCTACCGAACATACAACCTGTGTAATAGTATAATCATATCCTATTCAGGGTCTCAACAAAAATAGTATTGACCCCACAAGGTCCATCTGTCCATATCCCCAATATACATCCCTTTACCGAGACTCATTCATTCACATTTAAATCTAAAATATGAAAATAAAGCGGCAATTACAGTCTGTAAAGAGTCCGTCCACCACCCTCACAGTTGCTTTCACACATTCTTGAATAATAGTCAAAGATTAGTTACAATTCTTTTATATAAAATATTTTGCCACAAAAATATTACTCAAAGGTAATATCGAGCCATACGTCCAATGCTCTTCATAATCATGGCCTCGATCGGAGCGCCCAGATCTCTGTCTTACCCCTTGTACCTAAAGGGTCCGCAATGAGTGAGTAATGCCTGATAGAAAATTCTCCTACAAGAATACTCCCACCTAAAATGCACATGCAATGGCAACCATGAAAACGTCCAATCACATTCCATATAAATAATGTAATTCTATATGGAATATTATGTGTCAATGAGATGAGACTACTCATGCCCATAACCCGAGTCTCGACTGACGCCCTCACACTTGCAATGCCAAGTGTGAAAACCAGTCATTGGTGTTTCACCTAATGACTCAACCCATTGGACAACCCTCCAATGTTTATTCAATTTTACCAAATCCCGTGTGTTTATTTGGGTTGTGAATTTTCAGTCTCACCCAGCGGGCCATACGCCTTAGCGTAACTCTCGAACTTTCATCGTTGGATACATATGTCTAACCAAGAATAAAATTTGAGTCTTTCACCCTAGGGGGGGGGAGGATCTACCCCATCTTGCTTCACCCAAACACACAAAATTTATTATTATTATTTTTATGCACTCGTGAGTCTTAATTTTGGACGTTGTCCCAATTTTCGAGCTCACTACACATTCACCAAGAATGATGAATAACGATACCGTGCGCCCTTTTCGACTCAGCGATGTGTAGTGCATATGAAATGCAATCATGCCATTTCATGCTATGTCATGCTACATGCAACATTTATAAATTCCGGATAATTATGTTTTCTACATATAATTTCCATTCATCCACCATTTCCATGTTAATACATCCCACCTGACACATAACCATGTTTTACTGGCAAATAACTGACTTTATTTTTCCCAGCATAATCTTACTAAAGCGACCCAAATCTCAGACCCATATAAAACAGGGCACCTCTTGGTTCCTTCACGACCATGAACCATTTTTTTTTTTGTTCTATTCATCAACAAATTACAGTGATACCAAAACACATAACAAAACCCGAAGACATCAGTCCTGGAATCAAAACCAAACCTCAACACGGTTGGAATTTGCCCGAATGATTCAAAAAAATTCTCTCATTTGTAACGATCCCCAGTTTGTATACTTTTCCAAAAACTTGATCCCAAAATTCAATCCGAATTGTCTTAAAAAAAGTCCCGAAAATTCAGCCCAAACTTTCCGAAAATAGTCCCGAAAATTCCTAAAAATTCCTACACTCAATCCCAAGATTTTGGGACTAAAATTTACAGCCTCAAAGAAAACCCTAAGCCATTAAATGGCCTTTAGGCTAAAAATATTCCAAGTAGGAAAAGTCCCTACCTCGTGGAATTTGTGAAACTCGAGATTTTGGTACTTAGCGCGTAGCTTGCTATCGCGTGGATCCTTTCTTCTTGCTCGACGAGCGGCTCGATTTCCGTAGATCTTAGAGAGAAGCAAAAAACCCCTTTTCCCCTTTCTCTCTCTTTCTTCTCCCTCACATCATCCGTCTCCTCATTTTCCTTCCTTTGACTTTCCTTTTTCTTTTATCCTTTTCTTTCCCTTTTTTTTTAAATGTGGATACATGGCTCACGACCGCCATGTGTCCATCGTCGACCAAGTCTGTTTCTGTCCGAAACAATTTATTCTTTTAGTTCAATTTATTTTAAATGAACTTAATTGAAACCATTTCACGACTTAGAGATTTTCGCAAAAATCTAGTCCCTTAGTCACTTGACGACTTATCACCTAGAAATTGTAAGAATATTCCATTTACATCATAAATTAAACAAAACTTTTCTAGGTCACTAGACTGCAAAAGGCAGATCCAACGCGTGATCTGTTTCGTTATCCGAGATCTAGAGAATTTTATACGCTTCCCTTAACCATTCTTGCAATTTATTATTATTATTATCATTTTTCCATTTTTGAAAATTTCTAATTTTCCCGGGTTTTACATTCTTCCCCCCTTAAAAGAATTTTGTCCCCGAAATTCACACACACTAGCACAAACAAACACATGTTTATGCAATAGTTATTCTAGTTCCAATATTAGACTTCCAATGAACAAATGCACCTTCATCTCGAATAGGAAATGATAGGTGGCACAAGTAAATGTCATGGCTTTCCCCGATTTGCCTCCTCCATCCTCGATGTTGCCCTGATACCTTCACTAATTAAATGCGGTCTTCAGTTGCAAACCTTATCTGACTATTATGATACGCTTGGTCCCTCCTCGAAGGTCCCATCTGTATCAACAACAATCCCGCCCCAATCCACTACATGTGCTGGATCTTGAGTATACTTTCGGTGCATGGAGACATGGAACACCTCATGAACACCTGATAAACTAGCGGTAATGCCAACCGTTACGCAACTGTGCCCACCCTTTCGAGTATCTCGAAGGGCTCGATATACCTCGGCGCTAGCTTCACTCGCTTTCCGAATCTAACCACTCCTCTCTTAGGCATCACCTTCAAGAAGACGTGATCACCCACCTCAGGCTCGAGGTCGTGTAGGTACGTCGTATGCCTGCTTGAGCTGCGGCGGTAAGAAGATCTTTCTTATCAAACCCACCAATACCGGAGGTGTCTCTAATCGAAATTAGAACTAGTGATGGAACTCTCTCCCACCTCTGTCTAACAAATCGGGGATCGACATGGCCTCCCATATAAAGCCTCATAGGGTGTCATCTATATACTCACCTGATAACTGTTTTTGTAGGCGAATTCCACTAAGGGTAAGTGATCCTCCCAACTACCAAGGTGTAACTCAATGACAAAGTCCACATCCCTCTGCGGAGGTAATTTTGATAGCTCGTTTGGAAAAACGTCCTCATACTCACAAACCACCCGAGGTAGACCAAAATCCTGTATCCCACACTCATCCTCACAGGGTAGGCTTGGCCTTGACCATCAACACTATCACTCACCTAAAGTGGCAGCGAAGCATCATGCTTCTCCCACGAAAAGTCACACGGATGCAGATCCGTGTGTGAAACGAGTAATCCCTCTACTATCACGATCAGTAGCGACCAGTCTGTCGACGATCCATGCGAGAATGACATCAAAATCTGAGATGTCCATTGCAGAAAGGTCCGCAAGTGAGTAGAATCCTTGAGATCTCTAACTCCACAATCGGAACATATCGATCAATCCTGCCTTTAATCCCTAAGGGAGAGACTCACATTATAGCAGCTCATCAGGTCTCCACCTCTAAGCCCAAAACATCCATACTAGATGCATGACAAATGAATGCTGATGCACGAGAATCAACGGCATCTTTGCCCGTAGGCGAGATATGAGAAACATACTATATCATCGGTGATCCAGCTAGCTCGATGCAGTGGTGTGATGGCGTAGACACGCCCCTGGGTCCCTAATGTCTCAACCTGTGAACCCTATCCTAGACCTCGACCCATACTTGGTCTCTCTGGCTTATATGTGTAGTAGAAAGCGTGCGTAGCCTTTGAGGCGATACTAGTCCTCTTCTTTGCATTAAGGTGAGAAGAACCAGCGCATCCGCGCTTATCCGCGATGGCCGGGCTGCATCATCGATACCACGAGATCCTTGCCTGACAAATCTGCAGCCTCTATATGTCCGAGTACGATGTATTGAAGCTATTTGCTTATGGCATATCTGTCTATCTCTACGATTTGGGTAATTTCTTCCTTATTTATGGTGACTTCTATGAGTCCGCCACTTGACTTGCCATTTCTTTTCATTTATCACATTAGTGGTGCATAATGCCAAACACTAATAAATAACCATTCCTACATAACCATTTTATCATGCATGCCTGACCAAATACATCTCCATGGAGACATATTAGAACAAAACCAATCCAATGCACACAATGTAAATGTTCTACACCCATGCCCACTAATCCTAGGTATTTGTATACTGACTCTCGATATTCAGCTATGACAAGTCGATATCCAGCTACTAGTGGATACCCCACCCAGAGTTCCTAGTGTCGTTAACCTGAAACTCCCGATACAAAGCTGTGACGCCCCAAATCTAGGGGTTCCGTTGACAACCCGTCAATCCTAGGAATTCCTGTGGATTTCGGGTGACCCAATACCACACTATTGTGTCCCATTTATCGGGATCCATATTTTCACAAAAATCAGGCAGTCTCCTTTGTTTGGGGAGCTCTACCTAACATACAATCTGTATAACAATATAATCATAACTCATCCAGGGTCTCAATAGAAGTAGTATTGACCCCACAGGGTCCATCTGTCATATCCCCATACATCGCTGCGAGGATCCAATTCGACTCAACCCAAATCTATAATATGAAAATAGTCTTGATTACAGTCATGGAAATTAGATCTGACGCTGCCACCATAATTACATACGACTATTTCTCCCATGGTAAATTAGTTACAATTCTTTTATCTGAACCACACAAAAATGTTACTCGAAGGTAATATCGAGGCCACACATCGGCTTTCTTGGCCTATAATCACGAGCCTCGTCGGAGCGTGGAGTCTGGCCTTATGCTGAAGGGGTCCCCTGATAAGTGGCTTGATGCGTTAGAAAATTTATCTCTGAGATTCTTTCGCTTCAAATCTTTGTATCTATTAAGCGACCATGAAAGCGTACAATCACATTCCATATAAATAATGCAATCCTATGTGGAATATTACATGTCATGCGAGATGAGACTACTCATGCCTGACAGAGTCTAACGTACTCCCTCTTGGTACGATATACAGGTCGCGTGAGAAAGAAGCGGGTCTGTTGGTGTTTCCACGATATTTCGCTCGACTGTGGACAAACTTCTAAGTAAACATTTCAATTTACTCAAATCAGCATGTTTATTTGGGTTTGAATTTTGGTCTACCTTTTATGAAAGCTTGGCAGAATCTTTCTATTTTGCTGTGGCGAAGAAAGCTTTCTCCTTTGTCTTTATATTTCCCAACGAAGATAGAAAGATTTGAATCTTTCATCCTAGGAGGGTCTGCCCCATCTTGCTTCACTAAACATAAAACTTCTTATTATTTTTATGCACTATGATCACCGATTTTGGGCGTTATCCCAATTTCAAGCTTACTACACATTCACCAAGAATGGTGAATAACAGTACCCTACACCCATACCCGACTCGATGCGATGTGACCGTGCATATGAAATCTTGATCATGCCATTTCATCTTATGTCATCACTACATGCAACATTTATAAATTCGGACAATTATATTTCCATTCATCTGAATTTTAAACTAATGTTAATACATCACGCGACACATATTAACATGATTTACACCTGACATGTATTAATTTATTTTTCCAACAATACACAAAAATGGCCCAAATCTTGGACCCATATAAAACAGGGCACCTCTTGGTCCCTTCACGATATAGATACCTTTTTTGTTCATTCATCAACAAATTACAGTGATACCCAAAACACCACCTGACAAAGCCCGAAGACATCAGTCCACCGGGTAAAAACCAAACCTCAACGATCAGGGACTACCCCAAAATAGTTCCAAAAATCCTATCCGGACTATCCGAAAACAGTCTCGAAAATTCAGCTCAGATTGTCCGAAAACAGTCCAAAAAATTCAGTGAATTTATCACGAAAACAATCTATTCAGCACAATTTGTCAAAAACAATCTAAAATTCCTAAAAATTCCTACACACTCGATCCTGAATTTTGGGACTTAAATTACCAGCCTCTCATAACCTCAAAAAACCCAAACCATTAAATGACCTTTGAGCTACTCTGTCTTTCAAGTAGGAAAACTCTTACCTCGTGGAGTTTTAACGAGAGCTCCCAGATTTTAGTACCCTTTGAAGTAGCTTGCGTGCGTGGATCGACTTTCTTCTTGCTTGACGAACCAGCTTCTCTATTTCCGTAGATGCCAGGCGAAAGCCTCTTTTCCCATTTCTCTCTCTGTCACTTCTCCACACGCTCACTCTCGTCTCCTCCTTTCTTTCCCCATTTGACTTTCCTTTTTTTCTTTTTATCCTTTTCTTTCCTTTTTTTTTTTTAAATTTGGATACTTGGCTCACATTGCGCCATGTGTCCATTTATCATTCGGGTTCGTTTACGCGAAACTGTTTATTTTCTTTTCCTTTCAAATTTGTTTTAAATGAACTTAGCTCAAGTCATTTCCTGATTTCTGAGATTTTTGTAAAAATCTCATCCACAGGATCACGGCTACTTATCACCCAGGAAAAGTATTAATATTCCAGCTTCCATCTCGAATTCGATGAAACTTTTACGGGTCAGCACAGTTCGAGGCAGATCAACGGCACGTCCTATTTCGTCATTGAGGATCACAAGAAATTTTTCTAGGCTTCCCTAGGCCATTCTAAATTTATTATTATTATTCTTTCATTTTACCATTTTGAAAATTTCTAATTTTCCCGGGTTTCTCTAGTAGCCTCTCTAGGCCTTTTTTGCACCTCCAACCTTTTTTTTTCTTTCTTTCTAAACACCCTCAATTCAATACACAAATAGCCTTTTTATTACAAGGCAAACATGAGCTGGAAACCTTGTCAAAGCGCTGTTAATCATACAAAATGAATTTAATTACAACTCATTCTTCTTACATACTCTGACGGGTTTTACGCCCAAAGTGCGAAATTGGATGAATATCCGGAATTTTACAAAATAAAACGAATAAGCGGATTTTTTCCTTTTTGCACAACTAAGCTCTTGATGAGTTTCATCCCAGTGCCCTCTGTGCAGAAAATATTTTCCACGATGGGGTGAGCAATGCCAGTGGAGTGATTCCCTCTGAGGGCTACTCCCCACCTAAGTGCACATGCAATGGAAAACACACACATTCAAGTACAAGTATGCACATTCCTACTCGAATGTCCACATGCCCTGCCCCATGTCTAGAGTCCTCGTCGACTCTCTCACACATGCATTTTTCCATGTATGAAAATCTATTTTCAAAACAAAATATTTTTGTTTTTGAAAACTCATTGGTCAATCTCCGATATAATTTATTGGACAACCCACTGATATGGTATAGTGGACATACTCCGATAAAATTTGTGTGGACAACCCTCCGATATATTTGGTGGACATACTCCGATAAACTTTAGTGGACATACTCCGATATAATTTATTTATTGGACGACCCTTGAATAAACTTTTCTTTTTCTCAAAAGCCATGTTATGCACTCACACCCGTTTCACGCGTGTCGCGATGCCGAGGATGGAATGAAATGTAACATGCGAATTCATCATTATACATGATGAGTACCACATGCAACATTAATAAATCATGGATAATTATATTTTCTACATATAATTTACATTCATCAAGCATCTCATGTCAATACATCAATAAGCATATATTAACATGATTTTCACACACCCAACATGTTATTTAAATTTTAGCAATAACACATAAAAACAGCACAACTGACCGAAAAATCAGTCCTGGACTGCTCGAAAACAGTTCAAAAATTTCAATATTCAGTCCCAAAATTTTGGGACTAAACAGCATGGTCTCTCACGATCCCAAAACACTCTATGCCATTTAAATGGCTCTTAGACCAAAAATAACCAAAGTAGGAGAAAAACCCCTACCTCTCGGAGTTTGGCGAAAAGCAGTTCTTGTACCGCCTTGAAGCTCTCGTCGCGTGACGGGAGACGCTTCTTGCTTAAGTGAAAACCCTGATAGCCCGATCTCGCAATCCTGAGAGATGTGGAGCTTCTCACTCCTCTTTTTTTTCTTCTCTCTTTCCTTTTCTTTCTTTTCCTTCTTTCCCTCCATTTTCCTTCTCTCCACCGAATTGTCCCAACTTGATTCAAGTGGGAAGTCTCCTCCTTGCCACATGTCTCTTCCTCATTTGCTCTCTTTCTATCACCTTATCCCCTTATCCAAAGACTTGGATTTTCTTCCTCTAAGGTTATGACACATGGCCCCCCATGGGTCCCCCTTAGACTTTTCTTTTTTTTACTTATCTCTCTCTTTTGACACATGGCTCTAAATGAGCCACTCAACCAAGTGCCATCTATTACTTGCTACTCCCGGTGCCTCGAAAAACGTGAAATTTCGACTGTTTTGAAATTCGACGAAATTTGACCGGGCAACTAGATTTCGCGAGACGATTCCAAGGGTGAAGTCCGTTTCTTCATCTAAGATCTAGAAAAATTCCAGGTTTTCAACCGAAATTACCTTTTACCCTTTTTCAAAAAAATTGGATTTTTCTCGGGATCTACAAATTGTACATACATATTTATTTTGTAAATAAACATTAAATTCAAGGATGAACAATACATACAAGTAGAAGAATATTCAAAATTGTTGCTCACACTAAGTTTTAAAATATGGAATTGCAATGACATGCATCATAGATTTTAATAACCCAAAAAAAAATTTAGATGGACCATAGTTTTTGACAACCAGACATAAAAGATGCAATAGCAATATTAAGTCTCATAAATGATTCAATACAATAAAGATAAATATTGAGACAAGTTAATTATGAAGGAAGATAGAAGTTGATATATATCATTAAACTATAGAAAATCATTGGTGAAGTATAATATTGGCATTAATTCTGAAGCATCAATAAGAATGGAAATTGTTTAATTTTACCAATTCCTCCACATGTTGTACAAAGGATCGTGATCCCCTTGATGAGTAAAAGGCAACTTCATTCTATTTTCAGTATTCAATATTGAGCGTCGCTATATGATTGAAAGTTAAAATTAAAATTTCAGCATTAAAGTATAGTATAATGTATCACATAGCAAATCAAACCAAATAAGATTTTGATGAAGACGTCACCTGAAATTTTTCCAAGGCAAATCTATCACATAACCATTCTCATTGTCTTTGATCACTAACATGCCTGTATGGATGTTGTTTTGCCACACTTACTATTGGGTACTTCTTGAAATGCTTGTGACACTTATTTCTGTGCTCTCTCCTTGCAACCATTTTGCTTTAGATGGCCTTCTTCACATGATTTTGGGTAAGATCAATTATAAACTTTTCCTACACCATAAATAGCAAAATAAAATATATTTAGGTTTTATTAGCGATAAAATGTGGACAATTAAAACTTATATATAAAACTTTTAGCATAATAGTTAGATAGTTTTTTATTTTGAGTCACAATCAGAAAACAATGTTAAGTCTATAACTCAAGTTGATTTATTATTCATAGCAAATTAATACTTAAATAATTTATAGAAAGTGACAAAATTATAAGAAAAATAATAATAAATGTCATTTACTGCTGGGATTCTAGTTGGAGATGGTTACAAAACTTTTTAAATTATAAAATATCATGATAATGTAAGGATAATAATTTATAAAATAGAAAATATAATAAAATTACAAGTATCACATACTTACAAATTTTGAAGTTGGAATGTATTAATATGGTAATTCTAGAGGACTAGCAACTACTTTGATTTGATTCTTTAAACAAAATGGAATAGTTAATCAGTGTTCCATGAGAATTGCAAAGTTTAAATTTTATTTTTTCATAATATTTCGAAGAAAAAAAATGAAAATTAACGAGAATGTATTTCTTCCATAGGTTCTAACTAAAAAACACTATGATATGCATAACATAAAATTTTGCAATATCAACAAAAAATAGAAGTCACATGATAATTAAAAAAATGATAATAATGCAAAAGCATACACTCATATGGTATCTGTAAAACCAGGGTAAATTTGAATTTTTCTGAAAAATGGCAAAACGGTAAATTGTCGCTAGTGTACAAGTTGCAAAACTAGAATTTTTCTAGATCTCGAATGACGAAACATACTTCATCCTTGGATTCATCTCACGAAATCTAGTTACCCATAAGAAATTTGTTAAATTCCAAGACAGTCGAATTTTCACGATTTTCGGGGCGTCGGGTGCCTAGTGGACCCCAAAAACGGGATTTTTGAAAAAAATATCGAAAGTGAAAAATAAATTAAGTAAAGTTCACATAAAATAAATTGAACTTAAACCGGGACAAAATAAATTGTTTCGAGGTAGAAACGGACCCGGATAAATAGTGGACACGTGGCTCGACGTGGGCCAAGTAACTAAAATGACTAATAAAGTCAAAAGAAGGGGTTTTGGGTAGAAAGACCACACATTCTGCTAGTCTGGTCCTGAGAGAGAGGGAGAGAGAGAAAAAATAAAAATAAAATCCAAGCTTAACTTGATCACGAGGAGTTCCGTCGTCGAAGTCGTCGAGACAAAGAGTAAGTTCATCTACTCAACGAGGGGCTATCAAAGTGGAGTACCAAAAAAGGATGTCACTAAAGATCCAAAGGAGGATATTTGGGGAAATCAAATTTTTCGGGATTTGGAGGTGTTCTTGTGACCTCCTTCGGTTCTATTACGCTCTAAGAGGTAGAGATTCTTCCTACTTTTGTTTATTTTCCACTCTAAGGGTTGTTTGGTTGTGTTTTATGCCCTGAGGGGCTGTTTGGCCGTGTTTTTCCCTAAGGGACTGTTTGGAAAAAAATTTGGGGATGTGGGAATAGTGTCATATTTTGACCCTATATGATGCCTAGATTTTGGGGTTGATTTTTGGTTTTAAAAAAAGAGGAAATTTGGACTTGTGTTCTTCTTGGAAATTGTAGCTACCATTGTGAACTTGAGGTTAGGCTTTTGAATCGCCCAAATTGGACCTCTATAACTCAAGTTATGGTCATTTACGGGGCGCCACGAGTACGCCTGTTTGACCCTACATACTATCCAGATTTTGGGACTGATTTTTGGTTAGGAAAAAGGGGAAAATTGGACTAATGTCCTTCATGTAAATTGTATCTGTATCTGAGAAATTGATTTTAGGCTTTTGAATCACCCAAATTGGACCTCTATAACTCAAGTTATGGTCCATTTTTCGAGACTACCACAAGCTGCCCTGTTTTGACCCCATACACTGTCCAGATTTTGGGACTGATTTCCGATTGGGAAAAAGAGGGAATTTGAACTAGTGTTCTCCATGGAAATTATAGCTACATCTGTAAACTTGGTGTAGGATTTTGAATCACCCAAATTGGACCTGTACAGCTCAAGTTATGAGATTGACTTTCGGAAATTTGCTACAGCTTAGGTTTTTAATGGTTTGTCGGATTTTGGGATGTAGAGTTAGTTTACGAACTGAGTTTGGAAATATTATGTGGCCTATTATGACTTCTTTTGTGGAATGTTTTGTGGGCATTTCTATGCCACAACTGGTCTTAAGGATCAAGTTGTCAGTGCTTGAGTTTGAGTGACATGCTTAGTGCTAATTGATTAGAGGTCAATATGTGTGTCCTAATGTATTAACATGTGATGAGTTTGTGTATGGATAAGGCCATTGCATGGCTTGTTTGTAGGCTATTTGTGGACATTTTATGTCATAATTTGGCCTAGAGGATAAAGTATGTCATTACTTGATTGGTGGTGATTTGTTGATGTTGATATATGTGTGTGCAAATATGTTGACAGGAAATGTGTGATCATTTGGAAATTTTATGTTGATTGATATAATTGTCCATGATGCATGAGTAGAATTGTCCATATAGTATTCATCATATATGTGACATGGTATAGGCATGAAATGGCACATCGCATTGCATATGCATGGGGACGTCACATGAAATGGGTGTGAGTGCATGGTTATAATCAACACTTGCATTTCGTGTTTGATTGGGTAGGCTCGATGCGATTGGGACAACGTCAGCGAGTCGTCTGGTTGTATACATGAAAATGAAATATGTGTCGGTAGCTAACGAAGTAGGGATAGATACCCCCTGATTGGCCTTTGTTATTTTTTACAGTTGCTCATATATATGTGTCCAGCGGGTAGCTTGTGAAAGTGTAGGAAGACGTGCGAAGTCTGCGATGAGACCCCGAAAATTCGCTACCTACAAAAAGACACATGGTTTTGAATATAAAGGATCATTGAGGTGTAACATCAAAAAATCTTTTGGTTTGAAAACAAATGAATTTTGTTATAAAATGATCATTGGATGTAATCCACAAATGATGGGTTTTATCACACTTTGACATCGCATTGTGTGGTAGGAGTCGGTAAGGACTCAGATAAGATGTGAGTCAATAAGGACTCGGGTGTAAGGTATATGATTGAGTCTCGTCTCATTTCATGGCATGTAGGATTCCATAGTAGACATTGCACGTTTTTACTTGGAATGTGAATGTGAATTGTGAACATGGATATTGCATGGCTGCACTTAGGTGGAAGTAGCCTCACGTAAAAGTTTATATTGGCGTGGCTCGCCTTTATGGGAAAAAACATTCCAGTGCGGGATAGACGGTGGATGGTGTAATTCGATCTTGCAATTGTGAAAGAAGGCCGACATGTGGCCTTCACCCTTTGTAAATATTTTTGAACAATCTTGTTTTTTAATGTGTAATAATATTTGTAAGAGTGTTGTAATTAAACTCTTATGAATTGTTTTCTAAATATAATTTTGTATCATTTTTAAATGAACATGGATAAATGGACCATGTGTGATCATTTTACTCATAAGTGGACTCGTTGAGGTTATTATATTTATATTGGGCACGGATGGGCCATATTACTATATTTTTGTATGGGTTGGATTTTTGGATAGAGCTCCTCGTACAAAGAGACTCTATCGATTTTGTTAAATTATGGATCCGATCAAATGGGACATAACGGTGCGGGTATCGGGTCACTTGATATCACGAGTTTCAGTAGGTTGGTTCGTCAAGCGAACCCTCGAGTTTTGGGGCATCTGACTTGGTATGAGCTCGGGTATACAGTACTGGGCTTAAAGACATGGCTAGGCCGGGAAATTTATGGTGCATTTGATACTAGGCGTCTGACTTGGTATCATAGCTAGGTATCACGTTACCTAGGGCTTGATGGAGCATGTCATAGCATTGATACGGCTGACTTGGTGTGAGCTTAGGTATCGAACACCTAGGGCTTGGCTGGGATGGGTCTGGGACATGTATAGATTTGCAGTAGATTACTTTAGGTTTATGATTACTTATTACTGATAGATCACATTTGCGGCCAGACAGTATGGGCATAAGTATCTGATTACCTAGGACTTGGTGGGCATGGGTTTAGACCATTTCTAAGTTTCATTTGTCGCGTTCATGTTTGTCTTTAAGTGATTATGTGTTTCATATTAAGTGAATTATACATAATTAGAATGTATATAGGAAAATATAAAACTAGGGTTAGAAGACCGCAACCTTAGGGTTCGGGAGCAGAGCGAGCAGGAAAAAGTTAGGTGTTGGTCTGTACTTGGTGGCACATGCACTCTTTGGTTAGACAAGGAGGGATCTCAGGTTTGCTAGGGATCACCTCCAATGCTGCTAGATAAGGCCTGTTTGCATTCAGTACAGAAGCGAATCCAGTATGGTGAGATCGGATCAAAGCCTCAAGGAACTTGGAGGCAATGACATGGGAAGAGTTCCATGAGCTCTTCATGGCCAAGTATTTCCTCGCGCCTGCTCAACATGCAAAAGCTCGGGAGTTCCTAGAACTTAAACAAGGAATGATGACAGTGCTCGAATACGTGGCTAAATTCTTGAATTGCTTCGTTTCACGATGATTATGTGACCTGGTAGCGGCTGAGCCTAAGAAAGTTTGAGGATGGTGCGAAATTGTCCATCGGGTGGAAAATCATGGGACTTTCTCCTACAAGACATGGACTTGATGGTCATGGCAGGCTTGGCATGACCAGTAAGAGGGAGTGAACTGACCATGGAACATCAGGAGCGAGTGTTAAAGATAAGTGAAGATTTGGGCTTAGAGTTTGAGAGCTAGCCCAGGCTTGAGTTGCATGTGAGTTCTCCCCTAGAAACTAGAGTGAGGGTTGATCAAATATGTCAGGATTGTGAGTTAGAGATTTCAGGGATTCTACTCACTATGGACCTTAGGGTCATGGACATGTCGGAGTTTGATGTCATCCTTAGGATGGACAGGTTGACGACCAACCGAGTTGTCATTGATTGTGATCATAGGAGGGTTACTGCCTACACACCAGATGATGTCTATGTTATGTTTCATGGGGATAAGCATGATGCTTTACGACCGATGTGCACGACTCTAGAGCAACGCAGGCGAGTGGTACAGCAAGCCACTACCTTGGAAACGGCGACGGGAGTTGAGTCTGCCCCTTAGGTGGTTTGTGAGTATGAGAATGCTGGGATGAACTAGGGATTACCTTCATACCAGGAATGGAGCTTCATCATCGAGTTACACCGTTATAACCCCTATTTCTATGACTCCGCGCCAGAATGGTAGCCTGAGGTTGTAGGAACTCAAGAGTCCAATTGTAGGAATTGTTGGACAGGGGTTTTATTAGACCGAGCACTTCACCTTGGGGCGCTTCGGTTTTGTTTGCCAAGAAGAAGGACAAGACTCTTCAGCTGTGTATAAATTTTCGGCAGTTAAATAGGGCTACTATCAAGAATAGGTACCTTTTGTCGAGGATTGATGATTTGTTTGATCAACTGAAAGGGGGGCGAGTCTACTCCAAGACAGATCTCCGCACTTATTATCATCGATTGAGAGTTAAGGAAACAAGGCATCCTGAACAATGTTCTGGATCATGGAAGCATGGGCATTTTCGAGTTCATAAGTGATGCCATTTGGATTGTGAAGTGTCCGGTGGCATTCATGAATGTACGCCGGGTGTTCGACCCTACTGAATCGGTTCGTTATGGTTTCGTGGAGGACATCTTGATCTACTCGAGTTTGAGGGAGGAACATGAGGGTCACTTGAGGATTGTTTCTCCAAGGCCTTGGGGAACATCAGTTTGTATGCAAAATTAAAAATTAGCTGAATTTTGAAACACTAAAGTGAGATTCCTTAGGGCCACGTGTCATCGGCTTAGAGTATCAAGTGGACGAGAAAAGGTTGAACATTGCATGCAAATGGAGACGTGTTCAAGTCAGCGATAAATGGGGATAAAAACTGCATGATAATTAATTCAAATGTTGGTTTAAACTATCAAGATTCCAAGATTGAAAAAGAAAATTGTAGCCCTTTGATTCTAGTCCAGTTTTCCAACTGAGATATGCAAGATCTAGGAGGAATTGTCCAAAATAAGAATCTCAAATCAAAGGCTGAAACAACACTTTCAAAAGTTAATTAGTTACAACTAACATAAGGAAAGAGGCTGCCTTAGCAATTTGTGAGGTCTACCAAAATAGATCTATGGACTATCTCACTAGCGGAGGTGGGCGCCATTGTTGCGATGACTTCTAATGATGGGGATGTTACTGGAGTTTGAACTACATTGTAGGCAAAATCTCAGTTTGATCAAATCGTAGGTAAAAAAGAAAAATCAAATTACAAAAATTCCAAGGATTAGTTACCTAGAACTATAATGCAAAGTAAATTAAATTTGTAGAAAGCTATCATAACTCTATTCAATCTATTTTTAACTATAATACTACAATGCAATTTTACTGGGTCTTAAGTAGAATACTACAACTGTTGTGACTTCTTCTTTTTTTTTCTTTCAAGTAGTAGATATTAATCCTTTAGGGAGCATCATAACAGCAATGAAAAGAATACATCCTGGCAGGAAGTGCTTGATTGCCAGTGCCACATTGAGATGATGCCTATGAAAATAATAACCAAAATTCAATGGTGAAGTGTTAATGACCATCAATTTCTTAGGGCATGCAAGGTCAGACCCATTTTACCTTAAATTATCATCAGGGACATATTCAAGCTCAAAGAATTGTACAACATCTTGATTGGTGTATCAAGAGTTTGGCTAAAGTATACCAAAAGAAATATTTTAGCTCGTTAGTTCTGGTTTAGGCACTGAGGTGGTAGGGATTTGGAGTAGGGGTGAGTTACAAAGTTAGTTCCACAGATGTAAAAAAGAGTATATTAGCACTTAAAAGTAATAAAAGAAATGTCATGTATTACTTATAGAAGATAAGTAATGAGAAAAATGAGTACGAAAAAAACAAACAAAAAAAAAAAGTTGAGCCTACAATATTGTTGTTTCCTTGTGTTCATTGATGAATCTGAAGGAAAACTCCTTTTTCTTAACAAAAGCACTTCAGAGAAAAATAAACCCAGAGAGGAGAAATACAAATTAAAACCACATAAGTGGCAAAAATGGGGTAAATTGATTCCCAATAAAGATGGGACTTCTAAAAGAAACTAAGAAGGGAATTAGATGGCAGATTGGATCATGTGACCTGAGAAAAACTGCAAAATTTCATCAAGTATAGAAGGATGAAATTTAAGTTTTCAAACATAGGGATCATATTTCTTACAAAGAATCCAGACTCTTAAGAATAGAAATAAGCAAAATAATTTATCAGAATGAGCACCAAGAAATTACCTTGGATTTTGCAAAGGTGGGTATCATGTGAAAATCTACACTGAGCATCTTGTAAAACAAAAGAGAAACATAGCAATAAATTGCTTTGTATTTGATTAAAATTAAACTATTAATGAAAAAAAAATGAAACTAATCAGAACCTATAAAATGAAACTATTAACTTCTGCAAGAGAAAAAAATGAAAAACTGAACACCAACAAATGTCTACACTACCAAAATCCATGTTTGATAGTTGTTTCCTTGCAAAAGGTTTTCTCTACGTCTCCAAACCTGATGAAACTAATCGGTAAGTCTATGAACCTTATTAGCATGACATAAAACAATCACAAAAGAAAACACAACCAAAAAAACAATAAAATAAGTCGTAATCTCAAGAAAATACCCATAAAAAACATACCTAAAGCACATATGCTTCATCAACTTCATCCATAAATGTAAGTTGGAGTTGTGGGTCATGAATCAAATCACCTACCAAAGAAACACCCACAAAAACATAAGTAACTTTAGTAAATATTTTAATCTAAAACCATTATAAACTTAGTAGTTTTGTATATTGGTTACCTTTCATTGAATTCCATAACCAACTTTGAGTACACATTAAGGCCTCCAAAGTATCTGGATGAAGCGTACTACGCTGTTTTGACACCACTCTCCCACTCATGTTAAAGGCTGACTCTGATGCAATGTGAATCTTGGTATAGCACATATATCGCACGATCTACTTGAGAATCCGTATGTACTTTATATCATTTTCTTTCATAACCCAGGTCAAAATCTGAAGTCCTTGGCATAATTGTTTTCCTTCGTATATATAGACTCAAACCCCTCAAAATTAACATAATTACAGGAGCCTTACACTCTTCTTGCATCTATGTTAAAATTGGATAGACTTAGCTAGCAGATAAAAGTTTCCTTAGTGTCGGGATTCAAAATTTTAGGTTAAGTCTGTAGCCTTTGCAAGTGCACAGTCATACAAGTGGCCAAAAATTGGATGTAAGTCGGATATCATTCCTACGATTATTAAAATTGGAAATCCCAACTACCCCAACTACTTAAGGTCCTTACTATTTGAACTTAAAATGGATAGTGAGAGTTGATCTAGAAGTAATTATCATTCACATAGCTTAATACGTAAAGCGGAAATAGAAATTTGATAACAACTAAAAAATAAGAACAAAACTCTTTGGGTGAATCGGTTCCTGTGAGAAATGGACACTATCAAAGAAATACTGTGAAACGGCCAATTCACATTTAAAATGCATTTATACATTCTACTAATGGGTTTGGATTTGTCAAGATTGACTATGATACAGTAGATTTCTCCATGTTCAGCGGTTAAGGGTCTCTTGCTTTTCTCAAAGACAAGGATTTAACCCGCTACTTGTATTTTTGAGCTTCTTGCAAGATCGGTATTTTCTTTTCTGTGCTAGCCACCCGTTTCTTGGTGTAGATCTTTTGCTTCCCTTCTCGGGGTTACTGCGAAAATTCTACCATCTAATTGATGACTCATCCTTTAAATCTAATGGTTCTTCCCTTCCCTTGATTAGATCTCAGCTAACACGAGGTCGGAAACTCCCCTTTAGATTAAGGTGAGGCTCTCGATTATTTATATTGATAAATGCTCCCCTCCCGACATCGATTATGAGTGAAAGGGAATTTGCTCGAAATGAACTCTTAGAGCTTAGTAGTTCATCGATGGTGATCCTAACATACCCACAAGTAGATGGCTTCAAGCTCGGGAATTTCCAACTACGTATTACAGGAGGGCCTCTAAATCGAGCAAGAAACACTCCTTGAACTGGTATTCGGTACTATCATTGGGCCCGATAGGATCAAGGAACAACATCGATCAAATGAATCCCAATCGAGCATTTCTCTGCAAGACAGAAGAGCGCTAATTAACGGTAAATCCAATCTAGCGAAGTTCATCTTGCATTACAATAACTTGATAGATCATTGATCGGATTCACCCAGCATCATTGCCAATGTACTAAGAAAAGCGAATTCCATAAATTTGTCTAGAATCCATTAATTTAAGCGACATTTGTATTAAGAATCATAAATTAAATCCGACTTCAGCATTTCTACACGGAGTTCGCAGTTCGAGGATCGAGAAAAAGAAAAAAAAATAAAGAAAATAAAAATCTACTCTAAAATATACAATGAGTCTTTCTCACTTTCCAGGAGTTACGAATTGCTCGAAAATAATTTGCTTTCTTATTCTTTTCAAAGTCTATTTATATCTGTCAAAAGAAAATGAGCCCTAATTCCAAAAAGATCCAAGTGGATTTTACTAACGAAAAAGAAAACCAATTTGCATCTGTGTCTGGGCCTCGGCTGATGTCGACTTGAACCCCTCATTTACTCGTTCGTTGTGACGTGCTTTAGTCTTGGTACTTGGTTTCCTTCTGGTACTTTGATTAGTAGTCGCGACATCAATTATAGTCGCGACCTTATTTAACTTAGTTATTTCAAAAATTGATGTTGACCCATGGTTCCAGCTATGCGACCTCGTTCCTCCTTCCTTTCTTGCGTTACAACGTCCTGACTTCGATTTTAGGTTGCCGACCTTTGTTTTTGATTATCGCCACTTGATTCGAGTTAGGACTTCTTTCCTTGTTGCATTGTAGCTATGCATGGCTTTCAATTTGTAGTGGAGCCACACATTTTCCCACGATTCTCTTTGCCTTAACTCTAGATTAAAATGTGACTTCCTTTTTCCACAATTGCGAGCACAGTTTTCTTCTTCATTACTTCTTGGTCATGACTGGAAATGATTGGTATGCACGACCTCTTCTGTCTTCACATGATACGAATTTAAGTTGCGAACCTTCATGCTGGTCGCGACCGCTTACTGTTCGCGCGCTCTTACGTGCCAACCTCGATTCTTAGTTTACCGTGGTTTCTTCATTACACACACCTTTTATTTAGTCCGCGACCTATCAGAGATGGTGTCACCGACCTCATGGTTACTACATTTGGTTGCATTTGGTCTTCGATTGCTCAAACATAGTCGTGACCTAGACACACTTCTCGGTGTTTCTTGATTGTTGCGACCTAAATGATCCCTGCAACCTCATTTGAGGTCCTTGACTAAATAAGTGGTCGCAACTTCAATTTTCCTCTAGGGACTTTGTTTGGCTCAGCTTCATGTTGCAACCTCAAACTCCATGTTGTGACTTTCAATCCGGTTCATGTCAGCGACACGAGCGTACTTGTCCCGCGACGCCTCAAGTTAGGGATTCTTCATTTATGAACAAATTGCAACTTCAAATTTTCTTGCAGATACCTCATTTGTGGCTTCATCAACGGATCAACGTCGCGACCTCAGATTGGCGTCACGACCTCGGTTGTCTTCCCCGATTAGCGTCGCGACCCTCGATTGTGGTGTGAGCCTAGATTCTACCTTGAATATTTACGTAGGTCACGAAGCCACTATTTCTTGGTTTGCAACTTCTTTTCTTGGCTGCCTTGGCGCCACGGTGCTTAGCCTCGATTTTGAGTCTCGACTAGTTTGAATAAACCTTATTTCTCTCGAAGACTAGTCTTGGTGATGTCGTGACTTTGAAATAAGCGGGCGACGAGGTTTCTTGTTGCGACTCAATTTTAAGTTGCTACCTCATTTTACCTTTGAGGCGCTTTCTTAGTTTCGCTGGGACCTTTGATTCTGCTGTAATTTTCTTCTATTCTGCCTTAATTTTCTGCAAAATTGAATTTGAGTGAGACATCCATGTTTCTGCATATGAATCAATACTTTTCCTGCAAAATACTTCAGAAAAATGGATTAAAATCAAATGAGTTTTTGGACTCATCAATAATAGACTCTTTTAAGTAATAATTCAACTCTGACTTTGTATGACTTTCTTCAATGGTACTATGGACAAATAAGTCAAACTTTGAAAGATGACCTTGTGCATCATAAATCAACTCTAAAAGAGATGAACATAATGAAGTAGCATGGGATGAAGTTTCTTGCCCCAACAAAGATTTCAATTGGTATTCAAAAAGCAACTCATAACAAATTCCACAAGTTTTTTCAATCTCAATTGAAGCTTCAGATGAATACATGATTGGCAAATAAAAACTTCAAAATATTCATCTTGTATCTTAGATCAAATATAGTTGCTATGGCCATCACAATATAACACTCACTATAGTACTTATCAAACTTTAGCAGCATACTTGATGCCATTGTTCTCAGTACATCATTTGAGTAGATCAACCAATCATACAATGCTTCTTTGATCTCACACACTTTGATGAAGAATGTATTTGCAATAGGATAATTTCGCCTTGAGAACAACTTTGTTATATTGTAAAAAAATTTCAATTTTTCACATATTTCTTTGGCCATATTCCATTCTTCTTCTGATGGCACAAGCATATAGTGTTTTTCACATTGTTTCAAACATAGAAAACATCCTTATATATTATAACTATTGATAACATCAAATATGTGGAATTCCATTGTGTCTTACAATCACGAGTGAACTTCTTATAGCATGAAATACACAGTTGGCAAGTTGCATCTTCAAACTTTTCTACTCTTGATAATGTGGCCGACTTATATGCTACACTATCACGAATTTTTCAATTTCTACTCTAATGACATCTAGGCCTTCCTTCAAAATTAAGTTCAAGATGAAGTGGGAAATGAGCCCGGCCCAGGCCCGATTTGGCTCTGGCGTATCGAGCCACGGAATGAAATGGGCCGGGTTAAGTAGTTTGCCCCAGTGAAGCCCCAACAAAGCTTGACCCGATGATCCTATCTGAGCCAAATTGTATAAAATATTAAAAATGAGTTTTGGAAAATATATAAATAAGTTAATCCATTTTATTTTATTTTATCTTCATAACTAGTTTAGTGGTAGACAACACATTGGCCCTTAAAAAAAGCCTTAAAAAGGCATATTATCATACTTGCAGTGTAACGCCCCAAAAATACCCTAGAATTTTTATAATAAAAATTATTATATATTCCGGGTATAATTGAGTCAACTTGGTTATTTTTCTGGGAATTGTTATATGAATATTGATTAAATGATTATATGTTAAAATGAGAAATTTATTGAATCAGAAATAATAAGTGAAAAAGAGAAAATATGGAAATTGTAAAATGGGGACACGAGGTCAATTGTAAAATAGTTTAGATGTCTAAGTAAAATTAGGATAAATAATAAATGAGCAAGGGAAAATAATAGGAGACTTAAATGAGGAATAATAGACAAATGGAGGGACTGAATCTGAAAGAAATAAAGAAAAAAAATCAAAGGAGGGCATGGCATGTAGGAAAGGGAGGAAGTTTCCTCCTTTTTAAAATACGATTAAGAGTGATCCATAAGAAAGGGAAAGGGAAAAAGAGGGAGAGGAAGAGGAAAACCATATTTGAGAGGAGAGTTAGAGAGAGGCTCTACCTTTACTCTACAGATTTTTGTGTTGATCGGACCATAGGTTTCGTGAAGCAAGAGGAAAGTCCTTCCTCGTGACAGAGCGCTTACCGTGGGACCGGAATCGGGAGTTTAAGAGCAAACTCAAGTAGGTCTTCTCCTACTGGTTATTTTTCTACCACTGGGGTTGTGTGGTGGTTATCTTGCCCTTAGGGGAATGTTTGGTTGTATTTTAAACCATGGGAAGCTGCCACATTGTGGTTGTGCACATTAGCCGGACCTTAGAGCTGATTTTTGGGTAAGAAATAAATTGAATTGGGTAGTGATTCCTTCTAGTAAATTGTATCCACATCAATGGACTTGATGTTAGGCTTTTGAATTTCTCAATTTGGACCTCTGTAGCCCAAGTTATGGCCCTTTTTCCTTGGAGCGGTCGCGGCTCGACCAGCTCTGGCTCGACGGTGCACCTCGCCCGATGCACCTCGCGATGCACCTCAGCTAGTGCACCTCCGGCAATGACCTCGGCCCGAGTGCACCTCGGCCGGGACGGAGTCAGCTCGGGCGGAAGTAGGTTAGCTCGACATGAGGTAGATCGAAGCCAGTTGGGTTTGACTACGTGTGACCTCCAACTTGAAGGTCATAACTTCTTCGTCTGAGCCTCCGTTTTTAAGATTTGTTTCTTGGACTCTATGGAAGAGACCATTGAGTCAGAAGCCATTAATATGCCCTATAGAGGACAATAGGTGTTGAGCTCGGGCAGTCGGTGAGCTCAGGACAGGTCAACTTTTGGGTTTGATTACGCGTGACCTCCAACTTCGGAAGGTCATAACTTCTTCGTCCGAACTCCGTTTCGGGTGTTCTTGGACTCTATGGAAATCCCATTGAGTCAAGAATTCATCTATATATAGCTTGTTCAAATTGGAACTCATATTAAACTCCAAAAATCAATCCTAACCAAAACCACTATCACGCACGAATAATATTGTTCTTTAATGGTTTTAGAATAGGGGCTGACGAGGAGGAAAACCCAAACTGAGATTGAGACTCCGAGGATTGGAACCAAAGTGCACCGAGTTTTTGGGTTTGTTCTACCGACTTCTATTCCTCGTTTCAAGTTTTTGCCTGTTTGTTCTATATTTATTATTCTCGTTTCAATATTTGAAAGGCTTGTTCTAAATGCATAAAAAAAAGCATATTGAATTGTTTTAAATGATTTGAAGGAATTGATTGTAAAATGTTTGCATACTTCAGAAAGCGCCGACTATTAAAAGTGAACTAATTATACAAATGCATATTATGCTGTACTTTGCTATAAAAGATTTGAACGCCCTTAATAGAATGTTAACCGTTTAGTTCGTATTAAGGATAGATTGGTATACCAATAGGGATCAAATAGCAGTATTGCGAACGATTGTATTGATGTGTCACTCCGATCAGCAGCCCAGCGGGACCGTATCGGTAGTGTTCACTAATTGATTTTTAATAACCGGTCGTGGCCCGAGCGGGAGCGCTGTGCTGTGTTATAAAACTAAGTTTTATCTGAGGGCTGCTGACCCGAGTAGGACCATGCAGAGTGACTCTGATATCACAGTATATCGAAGACATAGGTTAAATTCGTTAAGGCATCGCGAGATTGATTGGCATAACTGAATTGAATTGCATATTGATTGGATTACAGGCCCAGATTGAATTTGTGAGCATATTTGAATTAATTTGAGATTGTGAAATATTGAATATGAAAAGTGTATTTTGGGATGATCAATGAAGCTATAAGCGATTATTATATAAAACAAGTATATGTATTGTACTTTACGGTAGTATTTACATTGATCATCCATAAAGATTTAAAAGTTTGAATTGTTAAATTGTGAAGTTGATTTAAAGCGAAGAGCGATGAATGGATTTTATAGAATCACTAAGCATGAAAATGCTTAACGTATTTACCAATGGTAGTCTGCAGGAGTGATAGTAGTGATCGAAAGTGGACCCAGATCGAGAAGCGTCGAGTCATAAGAAGGAAATTTCGAATTATGCTCAACATGTGCATTCATTCCATGTTTTTCTTTTGGATATTGATATTATGTAAAAACAATTTGAACTCACGACATCTATTTTTTGTAAAAATCATTTTGAAAAGGCTTGAATCTTATTTCATTGTAAATGTATTTTTATTTAGTACTTAAAATGTTTATGGAGCTTGCCTAAATTTGTCCTTCCGCAAAGATATGATTTTGAGTGATTGAGTGATAATAGGGCATCCCGGACTCGGTTCGGATCCGCCAAAACGGATCGGGCCGAGGAAGAAAGGGGTCCCCACCGTTTTTAGTGAGTATGAGCTGGGGTTTAGGCGGTTCTAAAATGATTTTGAAATTGTTTGTAAATGATTTTGAAATTGTGGCTATAACATGCATTTCATTTGCACATAAAGGATGACATGACTGACGCGGATCTTCTTGGTCTTAATAGGATAAGCATGGAGCGGTTCGGCTTCCCGCCCAGGGTCGAGAGAGGATGACCGGGGACTCGCCCGAGCTTGATCCTAGCCCAGTGTGGAGGATGACGGTGGCGGGGAGGTACTATGGGTATCCTCCGGAGTAGCTAACTCGGGCATTGTAAAGAAGCTAGGAAACCAGGCTGATGCTCAAGCGTCGGCCATTGAGAGAATGTGCAAAGATACCGACTTGTAGATTTTATGGGGAAAGAAAGAGAATGAGCCTTCTCTGGCTGAAAATTAACCCGAGAGGCAGAGCGAATGCTTGTGCAAATGCATTGCACAGGCGAAGAAGTTGGAATGTCGACCTCATTACTGGATGAGGCTTATCGGTGGAGTGGGTTTCTATGACGGAATATGCTTAGGAAGTAGCCATGGAAGTTCTTCTTGGATGAATTGAGAAGCATTATGTGGTATCTATTTGGCTAACATGAAGAGAGTTTCATAATCTAAGGCAGGAGACAAATGAGTGTCACCGAATACTCGAGAGAGGAATTCACGCGGTTTGGGCAAAGTGTATAGGATACTAGTGTCTGAAGAGGAAAAGTGTCGTAGGTTCGAAGACGGCCTTAATACGAGCCATGTAGAGGCGTATCCCGCAAACATTTTTCATGAGGATTCCTCCCTTAATTGCGACATGCGCATTGAATGTGGAAAGAGTAAAGAAAGAGGAAGAGAGAAAAAGACAAAAGACGAGGGGAAAGAAAAATCCGGTCCAATCAAGTGCAACAATAGCAAAGGAAGAAATTCGAGGGACCCGCGGGGTTCGGTCGGCCTAAAACAATTTATGGGTAGGAATACTACTCTACCGGCACCGTCAGTTGCGAGTGTACCAGGAGGTGCTTCTAGAGGACAGACTGCTCCTCATTGCTCCCATTATGGGAGAAATCATAAAGAAGAATGTTGGAGACTTACAAGTGCTTGTTTGATTTGCGGATCCAAAGAGCATAGACGAGATTGTTAAGGCTGTTTATTCTGACACCCGGAGTAAGGGTGCAGCTGTTGAGTACAAAAAAGGCAACAAAGAGTGTTGCATCACGAGTGTTACGAGACAAGGGACACAAACTTGGGTAGAGCAAGATGGTCGTGCTCCCGGCCCCAGAGCATATCTGATGAAAACGATGGAAGATCACCAGACGCTCCGGATATGTGATGGCCAGGTAATTTCAAATCTTTGATACTCTTGTACATGCTTTGATTGACCCCGGTTCCAACCCCTCCTTATATTTGCACCGACATACCCAACTTGGAGTAAATTACCGAGGAGTGAAGCGAGGTATGACATCTTGGTGACGAACCAGCTCGACCCGTAGTGTTATTGTGAACGAAGTGTATAGAAGTTGTCCACTTGAAATCTGAGTGTGAATTTTTGGGGGATTTGATTGAGTTATCCTTTAGGGAGTTTGAAGTGATATTGGGGAGGGACTGGTTATCCCGACATCAAGCAATAGTCGATAGTAGAATGAAAATAGTAAAACTTAAGAACACCGAATGAAGATGAAGTAACTTGCATCGGTGAGAGGAATTGAATCACTATCTAATATGATATGTGACCCTTTGCTAGAACAATGAGTGCGGAAAGGATGTGAACCTACTTGGCATGTGATTGATCACGGTGAGAGCCAAGGCCTAGTGTATCCGATATCCCTACGTGCGACTTTCGGACGTGTTTAGGAAGAGTTACGGATTGCCCCACGTAGGGGAGATTGAGTTTGCTATTGACGTTGTACCGGGTGCCGCCTTAGGCATCCATTGCCGTCTGAGAATGGCTCCACTAGAGCTAAAGGAATTGAAATTGCAATTGCAAGAACTATAGAAAAGGGTTTATTCGACCAAGTGTATCACCATGGGGAGCTCAGTGCTTTTGTTAAAAGAAAGATGGTACACTTATTTATGTATTGATTACGGACAAATTTGAACAATTATAGAGTAAAGAATAAGTATCTGTTACCCAGAATTGATGATTTGTTTGACCAATTGAAAGGTGCAAGTATCTTTTTGAAGATTGACTTGTGATTTGGGTACCATCAGTTGAGAATTAAAGATGTTGATGTGTATAGGGGCACAGGCGTTTAGGGCGCGATAATATGGACATTATGAGTTCCTTATAATGCGGGTTTGGATCGTTGATCGATACTCCGTAGCTTTCATGGACCTAATGGTGTGTTTTCAGGCCGTATGGCGGATCAGTTTGTCGTAGTGTTCATAGACGACATTCTTGTGTATTCAAAAGATCAAGAAAGTCATGACACACACCTTAGAGTAGTGTTAGAGACTTTGAGAAAAGAGCAGTTGTATGCAAAATTGAGCAAATGTTAGTTTTGGTTGAATGAAGTGTCCTTTCTTGTTTGTAGTATCGAAAGAAGGAATCAGAGTAGATCGAAGAAAATAGAAATTGATTTGTTGAATGGAAGCCACCTAGAAATGTTACGAGTGTAGTTTCACGGGATTTGGAAGGATCACTACGAAGTTTCGATTAAGGGTTTTCTATGACTGCGGCCCGATGTGAATTGATCGAGAAAATGTAAAGTATGAATGGGTGAAAAATGTCAAAGAAAGTTTGATAAGTTGAAAGCATTCTTAGCAGAGGCTCGGATTCTTGCTCGGTAGACTGTGGTAGAGAATATGTATTTTACAGTGAAGCGTCACTAAATGGACTTGGATGTGTCCTAATGCGGGGAGTAAAGTGGTAGCTTGTGCTTGAGACGAGTTGAAGCGCATGAAAGAACTACACGCGCCTTGATTTGGAATTAGCGCAATTGTATTTCTTTGAAATTAGGAACGTATTTTGTGTATGGAGAAAAGTGTTTCATCACCTTGCGATCATAAGAGTCTTAAGTATTTGCCCTCACGGCCCGAGGCTTGGCAGTTTCTTGTTGATGGATGGAATGATAAAAAGATTATGGCTATGTGATTGATTTATCACCCGGGAAAGGCGATGTGGTGGCTGAGTGAAATTGTCTAACCGGGCATTGAATGCCCATTTGTCGATACCAGACGATGGTCTTGTAGTGGCGGAATTGATAGCGGGGACGAGTTTGTTGAATCGAGGTGCTAGAGCACAAAGAAAGATGAGCAAATTTAGCTAAAGTGTCGTCGGATTGGAAATGGTAAAGAAATGGGTTCCTGATGAGCAGTAGGTTTTATTGTATAAAAGTCTGGTTTGTGTGCCATTGTAATGGTTAGAAAGTCATAACTGGAAGAGCACATAGTCTGGTTTCTATCCATCGATGTATAAGATGTATCGAAGTTTAAAAATGTCATTACGAGTGGTGGAGATGAAAGATATTTTGAGAATTTGTAACCAAGTGGTGTGTAGTAGAAATGAAACATCGGGTTCTTTAGGGATTATTGCGGCCTATCGGAATACGAGGAGTGAAATGGACCAATCTGTTTGTGGGTTTGGGATTCTGACCAACCGGGCTTGAGCTGGAGTTTGGGTCGTGACGGGCCGTTGACTAGTCGCTCGCCCACAGTGGGCGACTATTCACTTGACCAGCTGGCGAGGCTATCTGTCGAAGTAGTTCGGTTACATGGGATTCATGTATCCATTATTTCAGACCGAGATCCAAGGTTTACTTAGAGATTTTGGGGAAAATTGCAAGAGGCCTTGGGCACTCGACTGAATTTCAATACGTTCACCAGCGAAACGGATGAATGATACGAGAAAGTGATCAGGATTACGGAAGATATGTTGGGGTTGTGGCGATGGGCCTGAGGGGTAGTTGGGATCGAAACATTGCTTTAGTTGAATTTGTGTACAACAAATGAGTTTCAATCTGAAGTATTAAGATTCAACGCTATGAGGCTTTATAGCATGGAAGAAAATGTAAAAAGCATCGTTGTGTTGGGCCGAATTGAGTGAAAGAAAGTGATTGGCTGACTTGATACAAAGGCTGAAGAAAAAGTAGAAATGATTGGGAATATTGGGGAATTTGGCCCTTAGATGAGACATAAATCATATCTTGGGCATGAAAGAAAAGATATTCGATACGAGATCGTACGAAAAAGTGTTTTAAGTATCACCTTGAGGAAGAAGGTGATGAGATTCGGGAGAAAAGAAAGGGCAAGTTGAGCCCTAGATTTATTAGCCCTATGAAATGTCCCGAGAAGAGTGGGTCCGGTGGCATCTGAGTGGCATTACCTCTGGGCTTGGAGAAGAACCATATTATGTTTCATGTGTCACATGCTACGGGAGGTACCCGATCGGACGTCACGCTGTAGTCTTTTCGAGATGATTGGTGAGACAGTTTGTGTATGAAGGAAGAGCCGAGTAGAGATTTTGGCTCGCGGGGAAGTGAAGAATTACGGAACGAAGGTGCATTGATTAAAGTGCTGTGGAGAAACCACGAGACCGAAGAAGCCACTGGGAAGGGTGAAGCGATCTTTTGTGACGATATCCCATGGTGTTTGACTAAGATAAATTTAGGACTGAGAATTTGCTTAAGTGAGGAGGAAATTTATAACGCCCCAAAATACCCTGGGAATTTTTTATAATAAATTATTATATGTTACCGGGTATAGTGAGGCCAGCACTTTGAAACATTTTCTGGGAATTGTTATATGAATATTGATTAAATGATTATATGCTAAAATGAGAAATCTATTGAATCCAAAAATAAACCCAAGTGAAAAAGAGAAAATATGGAAATTGTAAAATGGGGACCTAAGGGTCAATTGTAAATAAGTTTAGATGTCTAAGTGAAATTAGGAGAAATAAATGAGCAAGGAAAATATTAGGATGCTTAAATGAAGAATAATAAGAAATGGAGGGACTAAATATAAAAAGAAATAAAGAAAAAAATCAAGGAGAGGGCATGTGGCATGTAGGAAAGGAGGAAGTTTCCTCCTTTTAAAACTCCCCCAATGATCCATAAGAAAGGAAAAGGAAAAAAGAGAAGAGAGAGGAAGGAAAACCATATTTGAGAGGAGGAGTTAGAGAGAGAGGCTCTACCTTCTCTCTAGATTTTCCGGCTTGATCGGATATAGGTTCAGACAAAGCAGAGGAAAGTCCTTCCTCGTGACCAAGAGCTGCAAGTAGAGAGGCAGAGATCGGAGAGTTTCGACAAACTCAAGGGGGTAGTCTTCTGCTGGTTATTTTCTACTCTAAGGGTTGTGTGGTGGTTATCTTGCCCTTAGGGGAATGTTTGGTTGTATTTTAAACCATGGGAAGCTGCCACATTGTGGTAGTGCACATTAGCCAGACCTTAGAGCTGATTTTTGGGTAAGAAATAAAGGGAATTTGGTAGTGAGTCCTTCTGGTAAATTGTATCCACATCAATGAACTTGATGTTAGGCACGAATTTCGATTTGGACCTCCTGTAGCGAGTTATGGCCCTTTTTTCCAGCGGATAGTGCAGCTCGGCCAATACAGCTCGGCCAGTGCACCTCCGCCAGTGCACCTCCGCCAGTGCACCTCAGCTAGTGCACCTCGGCCAATGACCACCTCAGCCAGTGCACCTCTCGGCCGGGGCTGGTCGACTCGGCCGGGTAAAGGTTAAGCTTCGACCAAGTTAGTCGGCTCGGTGGATTTGACTTCGTGTGACCTCGACTTGAAGGTCCATAGCTGCCGTCGACCTAGTTTTGGGTGTTCTTGGACTCTATGGAAAGACCATTGAGTCAAGAAGCCATTAATATGCCTATAGAGGACAATAGGTGAGCTCAGACAGGTCAGCTGAGCTCGGACAGGTCAGCTTTTTTTGGGTTTGATTACGCGTGACCTCCAACTTCGGAAGGTCATAACTTCTTCGTCCGAACTCCGTTTCGGGTGTTCTTGGACTCTATCAAATCCATTGAGTGGGAATTCATCTATATATAACAATTCCAAATTGGGGCTCATATTAAACTCCAAAAATCAATCCTAACCAAAACCACTATCACGCACGAATAATATTGTTCTTTAATGGTTTTAGAATAGGGGCTGACGAGGAGGAAAACCCACTGAGATTGAGACTCCGAGGATTGGAACGAAGTGCAAGTTTTTGGGTTTGTTCTACCGACTTCTATTCCTCGTTTCAAGTTTTTGCATGTTTGTTCTATATTTATTATTCTCGTTTCAATATTTGAAGGCTTGTTCTAAATCGTAAAAAGCATATTGAATTGTTTTAAATGATTTGAAGGAATTGATTGTAAAATGTTTGCATATAGCGCGACTATTAAAAAGTGAACTAATTAACAAATGTACATATTGTCTTGTACTTTGCTATAAAAGATTTGAGCATGCCCCTTAATAGAATGTTAGTTTGATTCGTATTAAGGATAGATTGGTATACTGATAGGGATCAAATAAGCGATGCTGCGAGCGATTGTATTGATGTGTCCTTTCAGATCAACGGCCAATGGGGCAGAAATTATCGGTAGTGTTCACTAATTGATTTTTAATAACGATTAAAATGGCCCGAGTAGTGCGTGGTATAAAACCGTTTATCTGAGACGCTGCTGACCAGCGGCGGGACCATGCCGGTGACTTCTGATATCCTATTATCTCCGAAGACATAGTTAAAGTCGTTAAGGGCATAGCTGAATTGATTGGCATAGCCCAGATTGAATTGCATAACTGGTGAATTACGAGCGGAATTTGTGAGCATATTTGAATTGATTTGAGATTGTGAAATATTGAATATGAAAGTGTATTTTTGGGATGATCAATGAACTATAACTGATTGTATATAAAACAAGTATATGTATTGTATTTACATTGATATTTACATTGATCATCCATAAAGATTTAAAAGTTTTGAATTGTTAAATTGCATGATTTGATTTAAACTGAAACTGATGAATGGATTTTTATAGAATCACTAAGCATGAAAATGCTTAACGTATTGTTTTTACCCGCGATGAGGCGGTCAGAGTGATAGTAGTGATCGAAAGTGGACCCAAGATCGAGAAGCGTCGGAGAGTCACATAAAAATTGGGATTATGCTCCAACATGTGCATTCATTCCATGTTTTCTTTTGGATATTGATATTATGTAAAAACAATTTGAACTACGAACATGTGTGCACATGAAATCATTTTGAAAAGGGCTTGAATGCCTTCATTGTAAATGTATTTTGTTCAGTATAAATGTTTGTGGGCTTACACCTAAATTTTGAAATCAGCCATGAATATGGATTTTGAGTGATTGAGTGATAACAGGGCATCCCGGACTCGGTTCGGATCCGCCAAAACGGATCGGGCCGGGAAAGGGGTCCCACAGTTTTAGTGGTATCAGAGCCTAGGTTTAGGCGGTTCTACAAAATGATTTTGAAATTGTTTGTAAATGATTTTGAAATTGTGTATAACATGCATTTCATTTGCACATAAAGGATGACATGACTACGGCGCGGATCTTCTTTGGTCTTAATAGGATAAGCATGGACCGGTTCGGCTTCCTTAGGGTCGAGGATGACCCGGGGGGACGCTCGCCAGAAGCAGTCCTATGGCGTGTGGAGGATGACCGTGGCGGGAGGTGCTATGGGTATCCTCCGAGTAGCTAGCTCGGGCATTGTAAAGGCCCGGAAACCGAGCTGCGATTGCTCCCGAAGCGATCGACCGTGAGAATGGCAAGGTCTGGAGCTTGTAGATTTTATGGGAAAGAAGAGAATGAGCCTTCTCTGGTGAGAGAGTGGCTCGAGAGGCAGGCCGAATGCTTGTGCAAATGCATTTGCACCGGTGAAGAGAAGTTGGAATGTGCGACCTCATTACTACGGGATGGGGCTTATCGGTGGTGGGTTCTATGACGGGACGCCGCACCAGCTAGAGTATTACATGGAAGTTCTTCTTGGATGAATTCAAGAAGCATTATGTGGGTCGCATCTATTTGGCTAACATGAGAAGAGAGTTTCATAATCTAAGACAGAGACAAATGAGTGTCACCGAATATCAGAGAGAATTCACGCGGTTGGGCAAGTATGCTCCCGAGATACTAGTGAGTGAAGAAGAAAAGTGTCGTAGGTTCGAAGACGGCCTTAATGACCGAGGCCCGTGTCACGGCATTTTTCCATGGATTTCTCAAATTGTGACATGCGCGTTGAATGTGGAAAGAGTAAAGAAAGGAAAGGAAAAGACAAAAGGCAGGGGAAAGAAAAATCCTAGGTCAATCAGTGCAACAATAGCAAGGAAGAAATTCGGGGGACCACGGGGTTCAGTCGGCCTCATTTCAGGCTATCGGTAGAAATACTCTACCCGGCACCGTCGATTCTTAGTACACCAGGAGGTGCTTCTAGAGGACAGACTGCTCCTCATTGCTCCCATTATGGGAGAAATCATAAAGAAGAATGTTGGAGACTTCTGAGTGCTTGTTTGATTTCGCGAGGATCGAGGCATAGAGCGAGATTGTTCGAGCTCCATTTATTTCTGACACCCCGGAGTAAAGGTGTTTAGTGGTACAAAAAGGCAACGGAGAGTGTTGCATCACGAGTGTTAAGGACAAGGGACACAAACTTTTTGGGTAGCAAGATGAAGGTGGGCAGCCCGGCTGAGAGCATATGCAATGAAAGCGATGGAAGATCACAGACGCTCAGATGTGATAGCTGGAGTAATTTCCAAATCTTTGATACTACGTACATGCTTTGATTGACCCCGGTTCAACCCACTCATATATTTGCACCGACATACCCAACTTGGGTAAATTACCGAGGAGTGAAACTGAGTATGACATCTTGGTGACGAACCCGCTCGGCCATAGTGTTATTGTGAACAAAGTGTATAGAGATTGTCCCTTCAAAATACGAGAGTGTGAATTTTTGGGGGATTTGATTGAGTTATCCTTTAGGGAGTTTGAAGTGATATTGGGGAGGGACTGGTTATCCCGACATCAAGCAATAGTCGATAGTAGAATGAAAATAGTAAAACTTAAGAACACGAATGAAGATGAAGTAACTTGCATGTCGGTGAGAGGTCGAATCTTTATCTAATATGATATAAGCGACTGCTGGCAAACAGTAGTGCGGAAAGGATGTGAACCTACTTGGCTTATGTGATTGATGCGGTGGGGCAAGGCCCTAGTGTATCCGATATCCCTCTTTGTTAGCGACTTTCGGACGTGTTTCCGGAAGAGTTACCAGGATTGCCCCCACATAGGGAGATTGAGTTTGCTATTGACATTGTATCAGGTGCCACACCGGCATCCATTACACAGTACAGAATGGCTCCACTAGAGCTAAAGGAATTGAAATTGCAATTGCAAGAACTACTAGAAAAAGGGTTTATTCGACCAAGTGTATCACCATGGGGAGCTCCGTGCTTTTTGTTAAAAAGAAAGATGGTACACTTCGGCTATGTATTGATTACAGACAATTGAACAAGTTAACGATAAAGAATAAGTATACAGTACCCACGGAAATTTGATGATTTGTTTGACCAATTGAAAGGTGCAAGTATCTTTTTGAAGATTGACTTGTGATTTGGGTACCATCAGTTGAGAATTAAAGATGTTGATGTGTATAAGACGGCGTTTAGGACGCGATATGGACATTATGAGTTCCTTATAATGCCGTTTGGATTGACAAATGCTCCAGCGGCTTTCATGGACCTAATGAATTGTGTTTTCCGACCGTATGTGGATCAGTTTGTCGTAGTGTTCATAGACGACATTCTTGTGTATTCAAAAGATCAAGAAAGTCATGACACACACCTTAGAGTAGTGTTAGAGACTTTGAGAAAAGACGATTATCTGAAATTGAGCAAATGTTAGTTTTTGGTTGAATGAAGTGTCCTTTCTTGGGCGCTGGTATCGAAAGAAGGAATCATTAGATCCAAGAAAATAGAAGTGGTTGTTGAATGGAAGCCACCTAGAAATGTTCTGAGTGCGTAGTTTCTGGGAATTTGGAAGGATACTACGAAGTTTCGTTAAGGGGTTTTCTATGTTTGCGGCCAGATGGCAGATTGATCCAGAAAAATGTAAAGTATGAATGGAGTGAAAAATGTCAAAGAAGTTTTGATAAGTTGAAAGCATTCTTAACCGAGGCTCCGATTCTTACTCAGCCGACCTGCGGTAAAGAATATGTGATTTTTAGTGATGCGTCACTAAATGGACTTGGATGTGTCCTAATGCAAGAGGGTAAAGTGGTAGCCTATGCTTGAGAGCCAGTTGAGCCGCGCATGAAAGAACTACCCCACGCATGTGATTTGGAATTAGCCGCAATTGTATTTGCGCTGAAAATTTGGAGACATTATTTGTATGGAGAAAAGTGTTTCATCCACACTGATCATAAGAGTCTTAAGTATTTGCCCTCCACGGCGAGGAAGCAACGAGACAACGGTGATGGATGGGCGATAAGAATTATATTTGCGTGATTGATTATCACCGGGAAAGGCCAATGTAGTGGCTGGCTTTGAGTAGAAATTCAATACAAACGCTACTAGGGCATTGAATGCCCATTTGTCATTGGAGACGATGAATGCGTAGTGGCAGGAATTGATAAGCGAGACGAGTTTGTTGAATCGAGTGCTAGAGCCTGAAAGAAAGATGAACAAATTGCTTAAGTAATAAATCAGATTGGAAATACGTTAAAAGTGAGTTCACAATGAACGAAAATGGAGTTTTGTATTATAAAGATCTGGTTTGTGTACCCGACTGTAATGATTTGAGAAAATCCATACTTGAAGAGGCACATAGTGGATCTTTTACTATCCATCCCGGTAGCACAAAGATGTATCGAGATTTAAAAATGTCATTACGGTGGTAGGAATGAAAAAGAGAGATGTGCGAAATTTGTAACAAATGTTTGGTGTGTCAAGAGTAAAGAGCGAGCATCAAGTTCTTTGCGGGATTATTCTCGACCTATCAGAATCTGAAGTGGAAATGGAACCAAATGCACCATTTGTGGTTGGGTTACCATTGACGAGGGGAAGGCATGACTCGAGTTTGGGTCGTAGTAGACCCGATTGACGAGTCAATACTTCCTACCGGTGAGCAGGCTATTCACTTGACAAGCTAGCGAGCTATATATCAGAAATAGTTCGGTTACATAGGACCAAGTGTATCCATTATTTAGGAGATCGAGGTTTACTTAGAGATTTTGGGGAAAATTGCAAGAGGCCTTGGGCACTCGACTGAATTTCAATACAGCGTTCCACCCACAAACGGATGGACAATGCGAGAAGTGATCCGGATTACGGAAGATATGTTAAGGAGTTATTAGCTGATCGACCTTGAGGGTAGTTGGGATCGAAACATTGCTTTAGTTGAATTTGTATCTGACAACAGTTTCCAATCAAGTATTGGAATGGCACCTTATGAGGCTTTATATGGAAGAAAATGTAAAACATCGTTGTGTGGGTGGAGTGAGTGAAAAGAAAGTGATTGGCCCTGACTTGATACAAGAGACTGAAGAAAAGAAAGAAAATTAAGAAAATGATTAAAGAGATATTGAGAGGTGTACCAGATAGACATAAATCATATCATAGACATAGAAAAGAAAAGATGTCGATACGAGATCGGCGAAAAAGTGTTTTTGAAAGTATCACCTTGGAAGAAGGTGATGAGATTCGAGAAAAAGGGCAAGTTGAGCCCTAGATTTATTGGCCCCTGTGAAGTAATCGAAAAAGTGGGTCCAGTGGCATACAAATTAGCATTACCTCCGGACTTGGAGAAGAACCATAATGTGTTTCATGTGTCTATGCTACGGAGGTACCGATCAGACCCGTCACATGTAGTCTTTTCGAACAATTGGTGAGACCCGGATTTGGCGTATGAAGAAGAGCCAGTAGAGATTTTGTCGTGAGTGAAAAGAATTACAAGGAACAAGAAGATTACATTGGTCGAAGTCTTTGTGGAGAAACCACAAGGCCCAGAAGAAGCCACTTGGGAAAGTGAAGAAACGATGCGTGATAATCTAGAATTGTTTGGGCTAAAGATAAATTTCGAATGAAATTTTCTTAAGTGAGGGAAAGTTATGCCCAAGCCCTTTAAATTTATAATAAAAATTATTATATAATGCAGGTATAATTGAGCCAACTTTGTAGTATTTTTAAAGGAATTGTTATATGAATATTGATTAAATGGATATATTATCTTAAAAGTAGAAATCATTGAATCAAAAATAAACCCAAGTGAAAAGAAAATATAGAATTGTAAAATGGGGACCCTAAGGGTCAATTGTAAATAGATTTAGATGTCTAAGTGAATTAGGGAGAAATAAATGAAGCGAGAATAATAGGAGACTTAAATGAAAGATAATAGAGAAATGGAGGGACTGAAATATAAAAGAAATAAAGAAAAATCAAGGAGAGGGGCATGGCATGTAGGAAGGGAGGAAGTTTCCTCCTTTTTAAAATACTATTAGAGTGATCCATAAAGAAAGAGGAAAGGGAAAAGAGGAGAGAGGAAGGAAAACCATATTTGAGAGGGAGAGTTAAGAGGAAACCATGCAGCTCTCTAGATTTTCAGAGCCGATCGGACCACATAGGATTTCCGACAAAGCAAGGAAGGAAAGTCCTTCCTCGTGACAAGAGGCTGCAAGTAGAGGCTAGGAATCGGTGGTTTGACAAACTCCAAGAGGTAGGTCTTCTCTACTTTAGTTGTACTCTACTCTAAGGGTTGTGTGAGTGGTTATCTTGCCCTTAGGGAATGTTTATTCAACACCAAACCATGGGCTTTGCCACATTGTGGTAGTGCACGATGCTTCGGACATATTATTTTTGGGTAATAAATAAAGGGAATTGGGTAGTGAGTCCTTCTAGTAAATTGTAGCCACATCAATGGACTTGATGTTAGGCTTTTGAATTTCTCAATTCGGACCTCTATGGCGATTTATAGCCCGCTTTTTCCACGGATGGCAGTGCAGCTCGATGTCTGGCTCGACGTGCACTGTATTCCGTGCACCTCGGCTTGATTACCTCGTCCAGTGCACCTCGGCGTTGCACCTCATTAATGCACCTCATCCGGTGCGCCGACCGGTGCACTCGGCGAGTGCACCTCGGCGGTGAGCCACCTTAGCCGGTGCACCTCAGCGAATAGGCTGTTTCGGCCAAATTAAATTCATTTCGGGTTTACAGGTTTGACTCACGATGTGACCTCGACTTCGGAAGGTCATAAATTCTTGTCAGACCTCAGTTTTGGGTGTTCTTGGACTCTATAGAAAGCCCATTGGTCGTGGCCATTAATATTCTGTGAGGATAATGGGGTGAGCTCGGGGATGGGTCAGGTGAGGGCTCAGACAGGTCCGGAACACCTTGGCGAGTCAGGTCGACTTTCTTGGGGTTTGATTCACACGCGTGACCTCCCTGACCGGGAAGGTCATAACTTCTTCGTCGAACTCGTTTGGGTGTTCTTAGGCTCTATGGAAGGCCAGTGAGTCAGAATTCATCTCATAGATTTGTTGAAATTAGGAGCTCATATTAAACTCGAAAATCAATCCTAACCAAAACCGCTGTACTTGCTACGAATAATATTAATTTCTTTAATGGTTTTTGGAATGAGGCAGCAGGAGAAAACTAAGCGAGATTGAGACTCCGAGGATTCAGACCAAAGTGCAAGGATTTTTTAGGTTTTTTTCTGAGCTTCTATTCCTCGTTTCAAGTTTTTTGCATGTTTGTTCTATATTAATATTTCTATTCTCGTTTCAATATTTGAAAGGCTTGTTCTAAATGCATAAAAAAAAGCATATTGAATTGTTTTAAATGATTTGAAGGAATTGATTGTAAAATGTTTGCATATGAAAACTGCATGACTATTAAAAGTGAACTAATTATACAAATGTACATATTGTACTGTACTTTTCTATAGAAGATTTGAACGCCTTTAATAGAATGTTAATCGTTTAGTTCGTATTAAGGATAGATTGGTATCTGCGATGGGGGTCGAATATGATGCTGAATGATTGTATTGATGTGTAAAACTCCGATCTGGCCGACCAATTAGGACCGTATCGGTAGTGTTCACTAATTAATTTTTAATAACCAGTCAGCAACCCAGCAGGACCGTATTGTGTTATAAAACCGTTTTATGCAGTGCGCGGCCCAGCGGGACCGTGTCGGTGACTTCACATTATCTGTATACTCGAAGACTATAGAGTTAAATTCGTTAAAGGCATAAGCGGAATTGATTAGGCGGAACTGAATTGGTGCATAACTAAATTGAATTTGTGAGCATATTTGAATTGATTTGAGATTGTGAAATATGTGAATGTAAGAAGTGTATTTTTGGATGGTCACGTGAACTATAATGGTGTATATAAAACAAGTATGTATTATGTATTTACATTGATCATCCATAAAGATTTGAAAGTTTTGAATTGTTAAATTGCATGATTTAAAGGCGAAAGCGATGAATGGATTTGTATAGAATCACTAAGCATGAAATGCTTAAGCGTATTGTTTACCAATGAGCAGGTGCAAGTGATAGATGGTGATCGAAAGTGGACCCAGATCGGCGTCGAGTCATAAAGAAGGAAATTTCGGGTATGCTCCGACATGTACATTCATTCCATGTTTTCTTTTGGATGATATTATGTAAAAACAATTTGAACTCGAACATCCCATTTTTGTAAATCATTTTGAAAAGGCTTGAATGCCTTCATTGTAAATGTATTTTGTTAAATGTAAATGTTTATGGGCTTGCCCAAATTTTGAAATCGCTTCCGCAAAGATATGATTTTTAGTGATTGAGTGATAACAGGGTATCCCGGACTCGGTTCGGATCCGCCAAAACGGATCGGGCCGGGAAAGGGGTCCCACATGCAGGGTGCTTATAAGTGTTAGTGAAGTGCTCTAAAGAAAATCATCTTTAGCACTTATTGTACGCTTTTCATAATCATGAATAAAGGCTTATTCATTAATTTGATATTCCTATTTTGAATTGATATAGATCTTTTTATTAATGAAGTTCATGATACATAACATAGCATGAAGGAAATCATGATGAGATCATGATAATAAGATTCCTATCATGTGCAATTATGTTTGTATCTAAATTATCCCTAGTTCATAGGATCAATGTGTCGTCATTGTTGATCTGGATAGACTAGCACATGTTATAGTCCTTGATTGGATCAATCAGGGAATATTATAAAATTTAGTCACGAGTTGATTAAAGTTAATATGTGGATGCTTGCTAAGAGTGGCTAAGTACATCAGAGACCTGCTATGAGACAATAATATGGATTATTTATTTACATGTACATGATAGTCTCATCATAATAATTGTGCAAATATCCTTAAACTTGAGGTGCTCAAAGATATCTTGGATACTGGTCATGTACTTTGACTTTATTTCTTGTTGCCTCTTAGAAGTTGCTCATAGGGTGATGATTGAGTACAGCTTGAGGTGTTCGAAGGTAATTGAGTAGTCAATAAAGGATTCACCACTTCTAATAGAGAGGGAGGATACACATGGCCTCTTATCGAATCATTACTCAAGAATCTCTTATCAGAGTGGATATGTCATGAAGATTGTCTTCAATGACATGAATGATGATTAATGAGTCCGGAGACAAGATTTATATCACTTGGGCTAGATATGGCGTAGCCATTCTATTGGGAGCTACACATTGTCCATGCTTTGAACTGAGTGGGGTATAGGATGGTGAAAGGACGAATTGTGCGGTAATTATCTATGGAAGGATTAGTAATTAGACCATTGACTCTCTGGTTAATTGGGGGTCATGATGTATTGCTAGATACCGCTCATGACTAGCTTGGATTCAAGAGTTTAATTAAGTGACAAACATAACAGGGAACCTCATGGGTCACACACTTAGAAGGTGTGGAGCTGATATAAAATGGATATAGATGTGATCCTAATATGAGGGAAATTATTCTATGAAATGGAATGTCACGGGATTATAAGAATCCTGGGAACAAAAGGGCTCATTAAGAGAAAAAGGGATGTTTGGGCTTGTTCATAGGCTTATGGCCCATGATGGTACACTCCACAATGCATAGAGATTCATGTAACGACATTTCATAGGCTAAGGTTCTCATATATAAGGGTTATTTTGGGAACCCTAACCTAAGCGACATTGGCTGTGGCTGATCCTAGAGTGCTTTTTTAACCTTTAAGAAGTTTGTCGCGATAGAGATTTCTCTATCATAGCAGAGTCTACCTCTGTTCTTGTGCGCGTCTACATCGTACGCCCATGCTGTCGTGCGTGACAAAGCGTCTTTGTCATGCGTGTACCCCACCTTGTTGCGACGCAACGCCGTGCCTCACTATCGCAACATATGACATTATGTCGCGACATGGAAGACTTCATGTCTTGGAACTCTCTATCGCGACGTAAGATATACTCTGTCGTGACGTAAGATATACTCTGTCCTAACCTAGAATTTTATTAGCTAATCGTGACATCAAATTCTCTGTCTTGATAAATTATGTGGACTTTGCCATAAACTCAATCGTGACTAAAGAAATAATGCATCCCGGAGCCTAAAATCCTCTATTTAGGCTAAACTCTTTTACGACACAAAAATACTCTATCGCGACATAGAAACTCTGACGCCCGACCAAACTATCCACAAAAATGCTACGTAGCGACATAGAAACTCGGCCTTGACGAACTATGTCCGCGACGCAAAGCCACCCGAATGAGCTTCTTTGCATTACCTAACCTCTTTGTGGTAGAAGCGAGTCTCAATCCCACCCGACAATGTCCGACATGAAAGTACTATGTTTAGATCAAGCATTGCCTGCGACTTACGAGAACCATGTATCCGACATGGAAAACCCCTGCTCGCGACACGGGACCAAAAAACTCTGTCGCGACCGAAACCTATCCGACCTAAAACATACCCAGACCATGGTAGCCTTTAGAAACTTTCCTGGACCTCCAACTCTTCTCCAAAACACAATAAATTCAATATTGTAGCCTTTACATCATAAAGGCAACATAAAAACTAGGAAAAACTTGCTAACTGTGTTGAACAAAACAGAATGAGTTTCATTGCACCTCTTTTCTTTTACATAAACAAAAATTGGATAGACTGTCCAAGATTTTATAAAGTACACAATAAAGCCACAATCTGGCCTTCTTTTCCACTAAGATCTCATATGCGTCCATCTCCTGGTGGGCCTCCAGCACTTGAAATAATTTTCCCATGATGGGGTGAGCAATGTAGAAATGGGAGGATTCTACAGTACTCACTAAATGCATATAATATTAAGCATAGGTCATTTCTTATGTTAATAAAAACAATATTCTTATTGTAAATGACCTTGCATCTTAGTCTAAATACCTCAGTGATGTTGTGTAAGACAAGATTTTTGACCATTGGACGAACCTTCGATAGAAAAACCCATTGGACAACTCTCCGATATAAATCCGTTGGACAATCCTCTGATAAAACTCATTGGACAACCCTCCAATAACATTCATTGGACAACCCTCCGATAACATTCGTTAAACAACGCTTCGATAAAACTCATTGGACAACCCTCCAATAAAGCTGCTTTGTTCAAAGTCATGTCATGCACTCACACCCGTTTCACGCGATGTCCGTCGCCGCTGTTAAAATTCCATTGCATGTTCTTTCATGTTACATGCATGATGGCGACTATGCAACATTTATGATTCATGGATATTAATCATATCTCTGACATACAAATTGCATCCATAATCTCTGACCATTGTAAATACATCAGTTTAGAATATATCCACATTATTTTTATTTTTTTCACACACGTGCATGTCATTCAATCAAGCAACAACACACAAAACTGGATCTTCATGTTCAGACCCAAAACAATACACACAGTTCGGCATCGGTCCTTGTCAGTTCGACATACCGCAAACCACCATACACCGAGCCCGTATTTTTCAGCAAAAAGAATTTTTGCCGGAATTTGCGATTCCCGAGAGAGCAAAAGAACCGGAAACTTGTCAGTAATTCTCAACGGTTTGATCACAAGCGTTCTTGAATCAGCCACCGTTAGGGCTACACCTGTGGCCATCGGTGGCACTAGACAAGGACTAACGAGTAGGAGAGAGACCCTACCTCTTAGGAAACAATCTGACTACGGCTTCACGACCATGAACCTCTTGTTGAACATTGGAGACCGGTATATGTTGGACCTCCTTTCCTCTGCCTTTTTCTTTCTCTTCTTTCTATCTTTTCTCTTCCTTTATCTTTCTTCCTCCACTGAACTGGTTTGGTCTAGGTGTAGGACACCTTTCTCAATCACTTTGACAAATGGAAATTTCCTATGTCATTTGTCTTTCATGCTAATTCACCCACCACTATAATCATGCAAGATAGGAACATGACACTTGGCCTTCCATGTGCCAAGTGTTCACTTGTCTGGTGCCACATGACACATGTCTTCATGCCAAGTGTCATATTATCATTCGTCCATTCGCCTTGAAATACGTCAAATTCCGATTGTCTCGGTCGATTGTAGTCGGTGTGTAGCTAGATTTCAGAGGCGAACTCGCGATTAATGGTCCACGTGTAATTATCCGAGATCTAGCAAAATTTCTAGGTTTGTGATTGACCAAAGTTGTATAGATGCAAATTTCTGCTACTCTTACCAAAGGACTATTACCCAATCCCCAATAAAGGCACCAAAAACTTGTTTAGACCAAATAGAACTTGTGTTCTCATAATAAAAATGGATTTGTCAATGACTTTATTAAAAATTTAGTTTTGTCATAATACTACAAGTGCATAGGTCGTACAAGTAATAAAAGTGGATCTTTAAGTCCGGATATCGTTCCCACAAAGATTGAAGAGAATTCAAAATTCAACTGCTCAGGGTTACACACTATTGTTTCATTTCATAAAATTTTAAGTTTCTAACTAAGAATTCCACTATCTAAGAAATTTCTACATCTATAATAAAAGAAAATTAAAATCCTAGACCTAAAAGTGAATTTGAACCGGATTATTCTTTGAAGTAGACCTTTGGGATTTCAGCATTTGTGAAATTATCGATTCTATGACATAATCTAGCCCTATCCTATCATGAATTGGAATCTGAATTTGTCAAAGAGGCAAGGTAGTAGAGTTTGAATTTCTCCCTTAACCATACATTTCACTGATTAGAAAATCATGTTCATTTCTGAAACATGTGTCTAACCAATTACTTGTGATCATAATTTCTTTATAAGATGCAGGATGTTTTTCCATGCATACCCATTTCTTATATTCTTGATTTCTTGCTTCGAAAGCGGGGCCATTGCCGGATTTCTACAAAGCGAATGATGTCTCATCATGTGAGATCTTAAAGAGTTCTCTCTTTCCATGATTAGATCTAGTAACGCGGGATCAAGATTATTCCTCAGAGACGAGGAGGAATCTACAGTGATTAAATTGATAGATCCTTGACTAATTCTCCGACCATGAGTCGTGATGAGGATTTATCCAAGTAATCTTTCAGACCTTATTAGTTCTTCAATATTAGTCTAGCATACTAAGTAATGCATCGCACTCCTCTCGGAATCTCCATCTACGTAATACATTTCGGAGGACCTCACGGAAATCGGGCGGATAATGGTCACTTGGTGGGTACATAGAGTTACTAATGTTGAGAACAATTCCCTTCATTGGCAATACCATTCAAATAAACTCAAAATTCTCAATCCAAGAAATCTCTTTCTAATTGTGCAAGAAAGACCATAACTAACATCAGATCTTTCCTTGCGGAAGTTGTATTTCTCAAAAACTGAATCACAGTGAACACTGAAACACTTATCAGGAAATTTCCAATGTAACTGTAATCAACTTAAGGAAATGAATCCAACTTTTATCTAGACTTCATTAGATTCAAGCAGTAATCAGAAATGAATTTCAACAATTTGATTTAACTTTGAAACTTCTAAACAATGCACTGTTTCAAGCCCAGTAAAAAAATTGAAATTCTATGCTAAATCTAATATACGAAGAAGAGAAAAGAAAAGAAAAATATAATACAAAAGAGTCCTCAACTCCCGGATGCTGCAGTTAGATCTCCCCGACACACCACCTACACTTTTCCTCAAATTGTTTCTATTTATAGAGCCCTAGAAGTTTGGGCCCTAAATTTGAGGTTACATTGTGGATTTCCAAAAAATTTGGCCCAAATTGCTTTCTCAGTCGTGACCTGAAAGTCTTGTTGCGACAGAGTTTTCAATCTCTTTTGCAACATGCAGCCGTCTGTCGTGACCTACTCTATGTGCTCCTTCTTGGATTTAGTCGCGACAAAGTTTCCTTAGTCGCGACAATATTCTTTTTCTTCAGCATATTCATTCTGTCGTGACAAAGGAAACAATCTGTCGTTCAAAGTCTATCATTCTACCCGTTCTGTGTCGCGACAATCTCATGTGTGGTTCTTGAATAGTTATGTCGCGACAATGGAAATTGTGTTGTGACAGTGTGTCCGTGCAGCTTCTTGGTGTTGTTGCTACCCGATCTTTTATCGCGATAGCATTCACATTTGGTTCTTATTCTTTGACAATGTTTCTTGTATTGTCGGCATTTACAATCGCGACCGAGAAAGTTAATGAGTCTAAAAACTCATTTGATTTTTAATGATCATTTTTATAGGTATATTACAAGATAATTGTTGATTCATATGCAAAACATAGGTAATTTACTCAAATTTAATTTTGCAAAAAAATACAGCAGAAGCGAAAATCCCAGCAAAAACTGGAAGAATTCAGCCTGAGAACATAAAGGAGGTCGCAACTTGAAAATGGAAGTCGCGACAAGGAGCTCGTTTGTTCAGTTATTTCCAGGTCACAACATCACCAAGACCAGTTAAGGAGGTTGCGACCAAGAAAGTGTGGTTGATACGAAAGGGGTATTGAGCGGCGGGGTGTGGCCTTGATACGAGGTCGCGACTTTGATGATGATGAAGCCACAAAAGTTCTTGTAAGAAATGAGGTTGCAACTAGTGCTTCAATGAAAACCTTATTCTAGGTCGCGGCTAGTGTATTTCAGTCACGACATGGGCGGAGATGAGAGTCACAACAAGGAGATGCGAGGTTGCAGCTACAAGAGAGTTGGAGAATCGAGTAAGGGTGTGACTGGCTCTCGAGGTCGCGGCGAAACCTGGCCCAGGCCAAGCGAAAGTCAGGTTAAGGGTGAAGTTGCAACCGCTTTGTTCAAGGACCCCGAGAGTGCGACCAATCAAGTCGACCTAAAGAAACGAACATTACAAAGCCATGTCCATGACCTAATATTGAGGTCGTAACATGAAACCTCGCCCAGCCAGAGAGTCCTTACGAAGCAAATGGAATTCTGACCATATCCCGGTCACCAAGAACCTCAAAGGAGGTCGCGACCAATCATACAAAGTCGCGACTGAATACACTATAGAGCATCAACATCCAAAGTCGCAATTATGTTTAAAGCAGGCGGGACAAAACACAACGAAGGAGTAACGGGAGGTCGCAACGTCATATTGAGGTCACAGCGGGTTTTAAAAGGCAAGGGGCTATCAAGCGATCGCGATAATTGTGAGGTCGCGGCTTAGAATTCTGAACATATCAAGGCAAAAGATTCAAAGGAGTCGCAACTTTGAAAAGAGAGTCATGACCTAAGGTGAGGCGGGTAGAAGCCTTAATGTGGTGTGACCTAAAGGCGGGAGTAGCGACGTGCGATCAAACAAAGGAAATTCATGACTCGAGAACTAAAGTGGTGACAACTAAAGGAGTTTGCAACCTAAAATTGAAGTCGTGACTCATAATTGCAGCGAGAGGAGCGACAGCGAGGTTGGGGCATTGAGGCCCCAAGGTCGCGGCGTCAATTCTTGAGAACAAGCCCAGGCGAGGTTGCGACCACGGTGAGGTCGACCACTGGTGCAGCAAGAAACCTGGTCGCAGCGAGGCTGGAGCGGATAAAGGAGTGGTCGCGACATCAACTTGAGGTTGCGACTGAGGCGATGTCTGGGCTTTTTCTTGAATTCTACGGATCTTTGTGCATTCGGCGAGATTTTCTTTTGTGGATATAAATGAAGGCAGGTGTTAGAATAGTAAAGTAACCTCCTAACTTTTTCATCTGGCACCGGAAGCTGGGAGAAGAGGTTCATTGTATAGTTTAGAGTAGATTTTCTTTTCTTTCTTTTCTTTTCTTTTATTTTCTTTTCTTTTACGGATGAATCGGTGAGCTGTACGAAACGATTGAAGCTAGATACATTTATTATTTTCTTCTTAAAATTCTTGCTGAAAAGTGTGAAATCTAGACAAATTTAAAGATTCATTTTCTTCTGAGTTTAATTGCAATTACGATGGATGTACTTGATCGATGCTCCATTGTTAATTGTGATACATAATATGAGTAAAACTGACTCGGTGGATTCGATTCTGAATTAATTCTGATCTTTTAATACGGAGAGAATTATTTGGGTTGTGATTTATTTACTTGGTGTTGTTTTGAATCTATAAGTTCCCAATGGTAGTACGAATGCAGGTTTAAGGAGTGTATCTTGCTCACGATTTCGGGATGCCACTCTGCGTGACCTGAGTTGGAATTCCTAAGAGTGAGAGCATTCACTTATGGGTATGTTAAACTACCATTGATTAGCCTATTGAGCTCACGAAAGTTCATTTTGATAAATCCCCATTAAAAACAATGGTGGTAGGAGATATTTAACAATATAAAATGTCCAGAGGAGTTCACCTCGATCTAAAGGGAAGCTCTGACCATTGATGTTGAGATCTAATCGAGGAAAGGAAGAACGATAAATCTTAATGATGAGCCACCAATTAAGTGGTAGAACTTTTGCAAAAATCCTGAAGAGCAAAAGATTCTTGCGTTCAATAAGTGAGGTGTAGTGAAAATGCCCAGGATCTTTTAGAAAAGATCAAAATACCAATGTAGGTTAGATCTTGACCGAGGAAAGCGAGGGCTTCCTAACCATTGAATATGGAGAAATCCATTTGCAACATTTAGGCAATCTTGGACAAATCCAAATCCATCAATAAAGCAAAGCAATGTACTTTCGTGTAGGAATTAACTGTTTCATTGTAGTTAACGATGAGTTTTGGTTGCCACGGGGAACTGGTCGGTCCAGTATTTTTCTTTGTATTATTGGTTGTTTTCATGATATTTCAGTTTAAATTTTTAGTTAATAGTCTAGGATCTTTATTTTCTACTTAAAACTTTCACTATCAGTTTTTAGTCCAAATAGCATAGAACTTCAGTAGTTGGGGTAGTTGATTTCAAATTCTTGTCAATCTCTGTGGGAATGATGCACGGACTTACATTCGATTTACTACTTATATGACATTGCGCTACGAGTGTCATAGACTAGACCCCATTTTTAAAATCCTGAACACCAAGAAGGTTTATTTAATCAAGTAAGTTTATCGAAGTGACATGGCTGCAAGAGAAGTGTAAGGCTCTTATAACTATGTGAATTTGAGGGGGTTTTAGTCTATATGGAAAAAGGCAAACAAAAGTCTATCGCGACAGAGTCTTGTAGCCACTTAACCTAATTTCTTGTTACGGCTTCATTTTGATCTTGCGACATAGTCTCTTGGTGTTGTCGATGTTTGCTGTCGTGACCTAGTTTTTATGTCACCACAAGACTTTTCTGTATTAAGCTTATATTTATGTGGCGACCCAGTTTGTTGTGTCGCGATAGGACTTTTCTTCCTTATGTTGGAATCTTTGTCATGACATAGAAAATGCATTCTGGGCATATAAGATCCTTTATTCGACATCTGCATTGGCCGCGACCTTAAGATCCACTGTCGCGACGCTTCCGAGCATCTCTTCGACGAAGTATGTCGCAGCATTGGATTCTTTTTTGTGAGCCGAGGTCAGTTCACTAAGCATCTCTGTCGCGTTTATGGTTATCTATCACGACCTGAGGTGTCTTCTTCCCTTCCAATGTCGCGACATCATCTCCTTGTCGTGACGCAAACTCTTTAACTCACAGTATTGCGACAGCCATTACCTTGTTGCAACGATTCTTTCTTTAAGCTCTTTTCTATCGACATCTTTTTCATGTTGCAATAATCAATGTCGCTGACGGAGAGGATGTACCTGGCAGATATCTGCATACGTGCTGACCTCCACGAAAATTTTGTCGTAACATAAACTCTCTCTGTCTCAGCTGACTTGTCATATTCTTCCCATTGTCTGTCGCGACAAGCTGTCTTTTGTCGCGACAGAGCTCATCTATCAATATTCAAACTTTGTGTTGTGACACACAAAACACTGTCGTGACAAAGACTGCTGCAATTGCTCTTTTTCTCTTCTTTCCTGTTGGAATTTGCTTCTTTTTTTATTTAAAACCTGTAAAACATAAAATTGGTGAATACTCCATAATTTGGCATTAAAACATATCTAAAAATACTAAAAATAAGCCAGAAAAATTGATTAAAAATAGATGAGTTTAAGACTCATCAGCTTGTAGCTTATACTGTAACGGTAATTTATCGTTACACTTTACCCGGGTCCTCACAAACATTCTCAATACAAGAGTTGTTCTTGAGAGAAGAACAGCCCCTTAGAGAGATTTTGAGTATCAAAACCTTCTCTTTGCAACCCCTTTTCGGATTTGTTCTTAGTTAGCACCAAGAACTCATTCCTCACCGTTTCCTTGGAGGTTATTGGCGCCCTCCTTCGTGTGGATACTATTAGAGGCGAACCTAGGACTTGGTTCATTTCGGTTTGCTGCTGCATCACCCTTGGGAGAGCTCCATCTCGTTTTCTACCATTATGAGGTACAAAACTCGAAGCTCTCTTATGTTTAAAATGGTTTTGATGCCTCAAGATGATCCTTTAGGTAGGTTTTATCAATTATTTTAAATGCTTTCGCTGCCTTGCCAAGTGTTGCCTCTAGTGAAACCCAACACTAGTATTAGAGAACACTTGTGTGCATCAAAATTAGTTCTTTGTTGAGAGTTCTTTGATCTTGGTAGCATTGGTTCCATAGTTTCAAAATTGAGATTTTTTATTTGAAAAGGCTCCATCTAGTGTTTTTCTTCATGTAATATGGTCATGAGGTGATCAATGATGGTTATTATGAATGAAGAACAAAATTAATTAGATTCAAACACCCAAATATGGGATTTTTCAAGTGATTTTCGAGATGACCTGCCACTCACGTCATGAAGTGAGCTAGTCACGTCGCGATGTGAGGCTTGAGCAGCTAAGTAGGTTGTATATGATATAGGGCCACGTCGCGACATGCGACCTTCACGTTGCGATCTGGATGAGCATATGTTCTTCATCTCCCATTGTCACATCGAGACGTGAAGTCTCCATGTCGCAACATTAAGAGCTATAGTTATGATTTCGTTTCTTCTTCACTGTTTTTTTTTGTGCAGCATATGTCTGGTGTGTTTGGATGGAAACATGCAGCTAAGAGGGTGAGCTTGTTCAACCTTAAGATTACAAGATCGTTGATTTTAGCAGTTTGATTAAATTTTAAAACCACAATTGCAATTACCTTCTAGAGATACTTGACAAAAACAACACCTTAAGGCAATCATGATTCAAGTGTTGAATCAGGTCTTGGTTCAAGGTGTTTAATTTGTTTATGGTTCAAGGAGTTGAATCAGTTTGAGGCTCAAGTGTTGAATCAGTTTCATTCAAGTGTTGAACAAGATTTTGGATTTAGGTGTTGAAACCATTTTTTGTGCTAAAGGAATCATAAAATGCCATTATCTGTTACTTTTAGTATTTTGCATTAGAGAATGCATGTTTAAGGGCGTATGTTGGCATGATGGATAATTATGGACAATGCATAATGGTGGTTGAGCATATTGCATGGTTACTACTTTTTGGAAAATATGTCGACCAGTCTCAGCCTCTCTCTAATCTCTCTCATGTATTTCTCTTCTCATCTAAATCCCCCTCAAACGTAACTTGAGGTTCTTCTTCTAAATGTATGTAATTAGATTACATAGAATTAGGATAAGTTGTTGGAGTTGCAAAGGAGAAAGAAGCATAGAAGAGAAACCAATAAAGAAGACCTTGAAATTGTAAATTTGATTTATTTCCATGGGTTGTAATAATCATGCATATTCATAGGTTTGACCTAGTCAATTCCTTTTTGACTCAAGGAATTGATTTTAGAATGTCCATAATCATGCCATGTAGTTAGAGAAACTATCTTTATATTTTCATCATATGAATGGATATATAAAGCATGCTAATAATGCCTTGAAGAGACTAATCTAAAGAATCCCCTCAATTAATATATTAAGGCTAACATGTTCCATTAGCATGGTGTGAACCGGAGTTCTTCTAGAATTATAGTTATTGGGTAAACCCAAGCCCTCTCTATAAGGATATGTTTTATCCATGGAAATGAGAATTCCTTATTAGTGGGTTGGCCTTAACTAGACTCAGCTTGTTGGGTAAACCCAAGGTTAATGTTGGATAGAGATGCAATTGGGTAGATGTACATGAGATGCATACGTCGAGTTAATAGCTTGATTACCAGTGCGTACATCGACGGCTGATAGCACTTGATTCGATTGTTGCATGAGATTGCAATTAGTATGGATTATATACCTACCTTTCAATCCAAGTGGCTTGTTAGGTAAATCCAAGGTCGTTTTGGTGATATTGGATATCGACCCACTAGGAGAACTTACATATAGGTTCTCTCATATCAATAGAGAGGGCTATGGATTCATAATAAAATAGTGGGAGTCATCATGCGTAATTATCAAGTTGTAATAATCATGCATTTTAAGTACATATCTAACATGCTCCTTTTACATCTAGGTTGTTAGAATCACACCATGTCAACAAATGTGAACTTACAATCAATATTAAATGGCAACATATTGATCAAGGCCAACTTCTTGGATTGGTGATGAGTCCAAAAACTCATTAGATTTTTAATCCATTTTTTTGAGTATGTTACGAGATAAATGTGATTTAATTGCAGAAAAGTGGATGATTAACTCAAATTTCATTTGCAGGGAAAATACGACGAGAAACAAATCTTAGCAAAAATCGAGAAGAAACCCGACTGTGAGGGTGAGAGTCACAGCGAAAATTTAAGTCGCGGCGAGAATGCTTTCAGTTGCCAGCCAAAGATTCAAGTCCACGACATCAACAAATTCAGTTTTGAAGAAGAAATAGAACTTTAGCGAGTATTCGTGACTTGAAGGAAGTTGCAACAAAAGCGTGGTCGGACTAAAGAAATAATCAGGAAGAAATTCATGTCGCGACATCACGCCCGATGTCGCGACACCAACGAAAAGAAATGATGTCACGACACCACTGCGAGGTCGCGACAAGGAAAAATCTATGAAGCCACGAGAGGGAGTTTACGCAAAGAAAGAAAGGGGTTGCGACCATTTTTAAATAAAAGGCTCCATTTCAGGTCGCGACATCATTCTGATGTCGCGACATACAAACAAGAAGATTTAAGGTGCAACCAAAGATAGAGTTTGAAGGAGTGCATGACACAGCGAATAGAAGCACTTACCCGAGAGCTGAGACTTGCTACCTTTCACAAGTCAAGGATCATAAAATGATGTCGCGACCACTCCGCTAGGAGTCGCGACTTGGAAAAGATGAGCGAGGAAAGAAATTGATGTAGTATCATTGAGGTCGACTGGAGAAATAGGTGAGAAGGAGGAAATTGGATTTGCAGCGTAGATCTGAGGTTGCAACCGGGAAGAAAAAATGAAAGCAAATGATGTCGCGACATCACCGTGAGAATCGCGACATAAAATTGGAAAGATATGAAAGCGAAGACCACCCGACACGATTAAGCCAAGGAATCCAAAGTCATCACATGAAGTCATCATACAAGCGACAAAGTGGTCATGACCCTAAAGCGATGCCGTAGCTTCGGAAGGTGGAAGAATAGGAAGACAATTGTAATCGCGACATATAAGCGGGAATTATGACATCAACGGAAGGAATGATGAGCAAAAGGGTTGCGACCACAGCTTTGATGTATCGACCCTTCGATCAAAGGCATTTGCGAATGGCCCGGTTGCAACTTAAAGAGAGAAGTCGCGGCGATCCTGAGCAATCAAGATAAGTCCATAATCGCGACATCAGCTTGGTCGCGACATGGGACGGTGAGTTGGGCTTTTTCTTTAGTTTCCACGGAGCATTTTGGGGATTGACGATTCTTTGCGAGTATAAATAGATAGCTGTAGGAGAGTAAAGCAGTTTTTTTCCATCTTCACTACCCAGAAAAGGGAGAAGAGGAGGAACTCAGTGTATATTTTTAGAGTATATTTTTATTTTTATTTTTGGTTTTGAATCTGTATTTGTGTAGAGGCAGGTAGAATTTGGATCTTTGATTTCTATTATTTTCTTGATATTGAGGAATTTCTGGCAGAGAATCTAGGCGTTTGCGGGAGTTCTGTTTTCTCGGTTTGTGCAATTAGATTGGTTGTGCGATGGTCGGTACTCCATTTAATTCCTGTCACGATGTCGAAGCAGACTCTACTGGATTTGATTTACATTTCAGATTTGGGTCGCTGCACAATAATGGAGAATTAATTTAGGTTGGGTTTTATAGTCGGTGTCGTTTGAATGGATAAGTTCTAATAAGTAGTACCTAATACCAATTGAGGGAATGTATCTTGCCGATATCGAGATGCCCTACCGTGACACGACGGAGATTCACGAGGATTTAGAGAGCATTCTTTTACTGGGTATGTTCAGACTACCATTGGCGAAGCTTCTTTGAGCTCTGAAAGTTCATTTTGATAAATCCACATATTCGCTCATAATTGAAGTTGGAGGGTGTATTTAACAATACTAAATAATCGAGAGAGTTCACCTTAAACTATAGGTAAGTTCCAATCCACAGAGTGTTAGCTTAGACCCAATCAAGGGAAGGGATAAACCCATAGATGCGGGATTTGAGCCACCATTTAAGTAGTAGAAACTTTGCGAAAATCCTGAGAAAGTAAAGCAAAAGTTCTGTTGTCAACAGGGAATGGGTGTGAAGTATTGAGAAAGAAAAATACGAGATCTTGCAAAAAAGAGTTTGGAATCTGGTCATTTGGTTTGATCTCTTGTCTTGAGAGAAGTAAGGATATCAATCAGCGAATATGGAGAGATCGATTCCAATAATTAGAAATCTTGGACAAAAATCAGATCCATACATGAAACGAGCAAATGGGTTTAGATCTTTGGAATTAATTTGTTTCATTGTATTTTCATTGATAGTTTCGTTTCTCACGGGAGGCGATTCAATCCATTCATTTGTATACAATTTATTTTCATTCATTTACTTTTCTTTTAGTTTAGTTTACAAGACATATTCAATAGTATAGGAGTTTTAATTTGTGTCATGCGGGTAGGCTTTCATTATGAGTTTTGAGTCCAAAAATAGTATGGAATTTTAGTAGTTGGGGTAGTTGTTCACATGGTCGCTATGATCTCTGTGGGGTGATGCACGGACTTACATTCGAGTTTTCTTGCATGCATGACTTTTGTGCATGCGGTGTCATAGGCGAACCCTTTTACATTTAAATCCTTGAATATTAAGAAAATTATTTTATCAAATACATTTATCCAAAGTAACATGGATGCAAGAGAATTGTAAGGCTCTCGTAGCTATGTTAATTTGAAGGGTTTTAGTCTATATAGAAAAAGGCAAACAATTGGCTAAGAAATCTGATAATAATTCTCAAAGCCAAAAGAATAGTCTATGTCCTTGATGGCCCACTCCCTCTATCCCCTACTGTTGATGCCTTTAATGAAGATCAGATGGCATATCAGAAGCATCTTGGTGATAGTGAGTTGGTGGGGTGCATAATGCTCGCCTCTATGTCACTAAAACTTTAGATACAACATGAGACTTTGGATGCATACACCATAGTCGACCATCCCAAGAACAATTGATGAAAAGCGGGCAAAATCTGAAAGGTTCAAGCTCTCAAAACTGCTTTTTCGCTCCAAGATGGCGAATGGGACAACTCTAGTGCAGCATGCACTAAAGGTGAATGGATACATTGAGAGGTTGAGTTAGCTGGGTTTTGGTGTGGACCATGAGTTAAGTATAAACTTGATTCGGCTGGTTCTGTGATAGTTTTGCACGGTTTGTGGCATAGGATGAACAACATCGACTCCACCATGCAGGGGCGTCGACTTGCTCGAGACAAGCCCGGGCCTCTAGCCCGAGAGGAAGGAGAAAAGCATGTAATGTTTTTGGATTCTTCAATTTCTAAGAAGAGTTCTAAGAACAAGAAGAAGAGGAAATCAAGTAGGGTTGAGGGAGTTGTGGCTAAAAAGAAAGCCAAAGAGACTACCTCAAAAGGGATTTGTGTCTACTATGGGTAGGATGGCCATTGGAAGAGGAACTGCAAGGTCTATTTGGAGTCTAGGAAGAAGGTGGCATGCGATGTTCCATCTACTTCAAGTATTTATGTCATTGAGTTTAATATTGTTTCTCGTGACAACTTACAAGTATAAGATACTAGTTGTGGATCACACATATGCAATGATATGCAAGGCCAAAGGAATAGTAGGAAGCTCACCAAGGGAGAGTCCCACCTATGAGTCGGCAATGGTGCAAGAGTTTCTGTTGTTGCTATGGGGACTTATGTTTTGAACCTCCCTAGTGGACTTTGTTTAAATTTGGATTATTGCTATTATGTCCTAGCATTGACAAAGAACAATATTTTAGTTTTTTGTAACAATAGTTGTTATATTATGTTAAATGGTGTTCTTTGTGCTAGTGGTACATTAAACAATGGAATTTACATATCAAATATGTCCGATCCAATTTTAAATATCAATGACATTAAAGAAACTGATTGGAAGAAGTATTAGAACACTTAGATCATATCCAAGTGGTGAATACTTAAGCCAAGAGTTTTTGCATTATTTCATGGATTCCCCAGTGGACTCCACCTTACACGACACAATACAATGGTGTGGCTGAAAGGAGAAACTGAACCTTGTTAGACATGGTAAGGTCTATGATGGCAAGGCTAATCTACCTAAATCTTTATAGGGTATGAACTTGAGACTGCTATTTACATCTTAAATAGAGTCTCATCCAAGTCAATTTATGTTACTCCATATGAGATATGGACTAACAAGAAGCACTATCTTTCTCATATGAAAATATGGGGTTGTCCTGCTTACGTTAAGCGAACTATGTCAGACAAGCTAGAAGCTAAATCTAACAAGTGTCTATTTGTAGGATATCCTAAGGAAACTAATGGACAACATAAATACATACTTTGGAACAAAGGTTGTTTGTTTCAAAGCACACTTTCTTCTTAGAGAAAGAGTTTCTTCTAAGAGGGGAAAATGGGAGCAAGGGTGAGCTTGGAGAAGTTCAAGATGCTCAAATAGACGCAGATCATCTAACTAAACCAGAAGTTGTTATTCATGATGATGAAGTAGCAGTTGATCCTTTTAAAGCACAAGTGCTTCATAGGAAAAGTAGGATACGTACTATTCCTGAGATATATGGATTTCTCATTAGTGAACAAAGGGACGTATAGAGGGTGATGAGCCTACTACCTATGAAGAATCTCTAAATTGTTCAGAGTTTGACAAATGGTCCATATATGCAAACCAAGTATGGACCTTGGTTGACCCACTTGAAGGGATAAAACCTATAGGGTGCAAGTGAATCTTCAAGAAGAAGACAAACATGGAAGGTAATGTAGTTACCTATAAAGCTGGGCTTGTAGCTAAAGGTTATTGTCAAAGAGAAGGAGTTGACTTGACGAGACTTTTAGTCCAGTATCTATTCTTAAATCCATAAGGATACTCCTATCCATTGCTACTCATTATGATTATCAAAATATGGGAAGTGGATGAGGGTGACTTATGTTGAGCCTCATGGCCAGGATTATTAATACATGACACAACCTGAGGGCTTCACATCTAGAGATGGTAGTAAAGTATTGTTGGTTGCAAATATGAGATGCAATTTAGATTCTAAATGAGCGTAAGTGTACGCATCGTTCAACAAGTAATATAATGTAAAAGTACGAATGTCAAACCAACAAGGAAGTGGTTGTCAATTACTGAAATCGAGAGACTTTTCCTATATCCAAGCGATATTAATGAAATCTTGATCTAAACAAATGAAAACATATCTAAAAAAAACTCTCACAGCAATGTAAGTGAAACAATTATGTAAAGGGCTTGGGTTTTGGATTCAAATACACAATCCATAAGCAATTAACCTTGATTCTCAATTAGATCATTATATGAAATTCTTGCTAATGGTGAGCCTCACAAAGTTAGTCACAAATCTCTCTTGATAATTTGTAACCTATTTCATCGATCTAGGTATTTTGCATTTCTACTCAACCCCGAGATTTATGAAATACCCTAAACCCGAGATGGCCTTAAAGCGCCACACAAAACTCATGAATATGTCTAGTCAGTGAAGAATTATGTTGTTTCACTTAGGTATAGTCTATTACTCTCTTTTCAAGTCTTATAATAGACCACAAATCGAATTTATGGTCATCAAGCACAAATAAGCATTAAATTCACAGTGGCTCATCATGAAATATTACATCTCATATAAGAACTAAAAGAAAGCTCGATAACTAAGTACAAAATTCATGTGTAATCTTCCTCCAAAACCTTAAACTAAGAAACTAAAACATGATGAGGAAAGAAAACATAGTTGAGTAAATCAAAAGCATGGATAAGGTAGGAGAAACTTTAAAAGTATGGTGGTCTTCAATTCTTGTTCTTCCTTTTCTCCTTCTTCAAGAACTCTTCTCCTTATCCCAAAAACATCCTCCCTTGCTAAATTAAGGTTTTTTTCCTTTTATAGTCCTGATGCTGCCTTTTTATGGAAAACATATAATCTCATGGGCCTTGAGCAATCATTGGGTTGCCACTCGTTGCGACGTGAGGAGGCCTTTTTCTCTGTTATACACGTCATGTCACGACGTGCGGGTGTCACGTCTCGAAATGGAGGGGCTTCTTCTTCAATAGCTACACCTTGATGTCGCAACATCTGGGCTTGTATTTATGGGCATCACCACGTCGCAACGTTGAGATCCCACATCGCGACGTGAGGTCAAGTTTCTTCACAAATCTCCCTTTTTGTCCCTTTTGCCTCCAAAAACCTCATTTCTTCATGAAGCCTTCATTTATACTCTGCAATGCATAAAGGACCAAAATTTGAGTAAAAATACTTATTGAATTGATAAAAACTAACTAAAAGACTGGGAATGTAATGAGTATATTTAATACTCATCACACCAACTTAGATCCTTGATTGTCCCCAAGTAAAGGACAAACACAAACACTAAGCTACACTAAACACCCTAAACAAAATAGACATGTATGACAAAGATGAGTTGAAAGAGGTACTATCCAACTAGTCCAAAAGGACAAAATGAATGAGTACTAAAATAACAAATGTAACCAACATAGGGGAATAAAAACATTGCCACATCAAGGAAAAGGCAAAGATCATGTGTTGAACAAGTAGTATATCTCTCCGTATTCTGAAATAGCCTTTCAAAGGAACTTAATGAAAATGTGCAGCAAAGGAATCCCGGAAATGTATCTAGAAAGGTTCCACCCCTAAAATCTAACTCAATTCACTCTTTTGAAATAAGCTCACTAAAAGGATAAGAACACACAGTTTTATTCAACTAAAAACACCTAAAGTAGGATACAATGCTAAGGTATCCTAGAGAAATACCCATGTAACGGGGATCCATTGGTGACTCCTCACCAGTTGGTTAAGGGCGTCGGGCCTTCAGCTCCCCTCGAACTCTACCCCCGAACACTCAACTAGAGAAACCGAAGCACCGACTTGTGAGAATGATCTGTCTTTTGTCCCCTACAGCAGGCAATGAAGTAAATGACTCTCAGCTAGTTGGCTCAGAGCATTAGGCTTTGAAATGCCCCTTCAGACTATGCTTGAGATTCTTATTGGATCATCCCACTTATTTCACTCTTTCCTTTTTCTTTTTGTCATTTTTCTATTTCTTTTTCATATTTTTCTAGTGTTTTTTCAAATTTTTCTAAGGTTAGGGCCCATTGGAAATCCTCTTTTTGAAGGTGTCCTATCACTTGAAGAGTTAGCTATTCTCAAGATAAACTCAATTTCAGCAAAAGGTGGAGGGGGGTCGAAATCGAAGTATAGAAATTGGATCTAGAGTGTGTGTAAGCAAGTTCCCAAAAGAAACAACTTCTTAAAAGGTATGGGAGGTGACTAAATGAGTCATCCACTGCTAATTATGCACAAAACCCTAATTTCAGCAAATGCTAAGGTACTTCACATGATGGTTCACAAAATTGAGGTTCGACAACATTGAAAATATCCTCCCATTAGTAGGCATGGCACCTAATTCTGCTCTTAAGACACTAAAGCACACTAAAGCTAGAATAAAAAAAAGCTCTGGCTCCTACATGGAAGGACACACTAACACAAGCAAAAACACAAACAAGAAACTGATAAACAAACTAACATAACAACCACAAAATACTATCAAACACCTACAAAACACTATAAGGCTCCAAAGGTTCAAGGATTATCAATTCATGCATAAATCCACCCCCAAACCTATAACTTGCATTGTCCTCAATGTAATTGGAACGTAAAGAGTACAAGAGCACTCCCCTAGTGATCTCAATGATCACGTGTGGTGGTGGTGGTGGTGGTGCATAAAGTAAGAGAAGCAGGGCATACTAAGTTGTGATGGTGCTCTGGTTGAAACCGAGGATAGACTGGGTCAATAATATGATTTCTTGTCTCCGCAGATTGTTAGTTTTACATGACTTCAAATTCTTGGTAACTGTATCCCATAAGAATGTCACCCCTTATTTGTGAGCTCTTGTATTTGGTAATGCAAGATGGAGGATGATGTGCCCTCATCATAAGGCATACTCCCTTGACCTTACTGATCTTCTTGAGCTAGTTACTCCTCTTTCTCCTTTTCCTTTTCACTGGTAGACTCATGGCCTGAGTCTATGTTAGTCTCTGGTTCAGGCACTCTTCTCTTCCCTTTCTTTTTCACCACTATGGCCTTTATAAGATGAACCCACTTATCTTGATTGGATATCTCTACCCCTACATTCTTGCACAACTGGTAGATTAGAAAGGGGTAGCCTATTATCCCAAATTGCTTCCTTAATGATCATGCCCACATCAAACTTAATGTTTTGGAGGATAGCAAAGTTGAGGATGGCTCTCTCCTTAGTGACTTCACAAACATTGGTTGTGGGGAGGATCCTAGATGTGATAAAGTGATGCCACACCTTTGGGATATACAAGAGGCCTTTAGCCTTGAAGTTCACCACTTGACCCTCACTATTTACTTTCCACTTATTTTGGTCATTGGTCAAGCATTTGATGATCTCCTTGTAGTTAGGTTCATCTCTTAGCTTTTCATAAGCCTCATTGTCCACGTTGGGCAGGTTGTAGAAACTGTTTATAGTTTCACTATAAAAGGGTACCCATTTGCCCCATACACATACTCATTTCAAGGCTTGATCAACTAAGTTGGCATAGAATTCTCTAACAATAGAGATCACAGTTGGCCTAGGGGGTTTGCATAGCTCTCTCCACCCCTTGTTAGCAATGTCCTTCCTAAAGAAGTCATCAGGGTGCTCAAAACCCTTCTCTTTGATGAATGTTCTATTTTTTGCTATCATTGTGTATCTTTTGGAGGCTTCTAAAGTGATGAACATGTTGTGATTGTATTCCTCAAGGGTTGGGGCATTTGAAGCTCTTTTTGACACTCTTTGTCTCTAGGAAGACATAGTTGCACAAGTACCAATTCAAGTCTTACTCTATTATGTCCAAATTTCCAATTCCAATCCTTGGCAATCTTCCAAACACTACCACTCTTCTTAGGGATAATCTAGTTTTAAAAAAAAAAAAAAAAACTGAGCTGGGCATCAACAAAACCTTGCATAGGCAAAATAGTTAGATTACTCATACCAATTCGAATCCTCTAAGGTCTCCCAGTACACTCATCAATTCCCTAAAGCAGTAATTGGATAAAAGATGGCTTCAGTCTTCCTTGATTCTTATCTAAACCATTAAATTTTCAACTTGAACTTGTATGGAGCCCAAGTAAAGACTCTAACTTGAACTTCAACTTCTAAGGGCCTTTGAGGTCTAAGCTATATATATATATATATATATATATATATATATATATATATATATATATATATATTGCTTTAAAACAAAGTCACGTCATGACGTTTGATTCTGTGTCGACATGACAAAAGAGTTACCGAAAAAATCAATCTCTAAAATCGATTCTTAAAATTGCTTTCAAAAGCAATTAGCCAAGAGATCCTTAAATTTTTAGTGGTAAGAAGATTATATTAAGAAAGATAAATAAATAAATAAAACATATTTTTCATCCTTAGGGAAGCAATTTTGAAAAGAAGGGCATGTTGTTTGATTCCTATTTTGAAAATTAATTGCTAAGCGATTTTAAAAAGCCATGAAATAACGCTATTTTTGTTTCCTCCAAAAATTGTTCTTATTTTTAAATCATTTAATATTTTAATTATTTTTTATAGCAAAAATAATTATAAGCATGCGTATTTAACATTTTTCGCTTGTTTTTTGATAACAAAACAACTTTGAAGATGAAGCAAACATGGCCAAAAATTCTACTAATGAAAAATGGCATCTAATCAAAGGTTTAGAAGCGTGAAGGATTAAAACTCATATCAAAGAAGGTCAAAACAGCAAAAAAGAGTCCCTCATGTTCAACCGTGGAAGACCCATCATCTTCCATATTCTGATACGAAATTCCCCTTCTTCTCCAATCTTCACTCGCCTCAAAACCCTAACCACAATCACCGCCCACCTCCAAAACCTCACCACATCCAAGAAAGATGACTACTTCGCCGTCGTCCACCACATTTCAGCCATTGTCCGCCGTGACTTCTACCTCGAGCGAACCCTCAACAAGCTCCCCATTTCTGTCACCTCCGGTCTCGTTTACCGAGTCCTCCCGGACCTACTTGCTCCGGCACGGAGTCCCTCCCTTCTTCAACTGGGCTCGCTCCCGCCCTTCCTACCAGCCCACAACCCTCGAGTTCGAAGAGCTCCTCAAAACCCTAGCCCGCACCAAACAGTTCCAACAAATGTGGAAAATCGCCCACCAAATGCAGACCCTCTCGCCGACAGTCGTCTGCTTCATCATTGATGAGTTTGGAAAACACGGCCTTGTTGATCAGGCGGTTGAGGTCTTCAACAAGGCGAAAAGTGCCCTAAATTGCCCCCAAACGATTGAGGTATACAATTCTCTGTTGTTTGCCCTATGTGAAGTCAAATTATTCCATGGTGCATATGCATTGATTAGGAGGATGATTAGGAAGGGGATGACTCCGAACAAACGGACTTATTCCGTGCTGGTGAATGGGTGGTGTGCATCAGGGAAGATGAGGGAGGCGCAGGATTTCTTGGAAGAGATGAGTAGGAAAGGGTTTAATCCGCCTGTTCGCGGCCGAGACCTTTTGGTTGATGGGTTGTTGAATGCTGGATATTTGGAAGCAGCAAAGGAGATGGTGAGGAAGATGACTAAGAAGGGGTGTGCCCCCGATGTCGAGACCTTGAATTCTATGTTGCAGGCGGTTTGTAATGCAGGGGAGGCTGAGTTCTCCATTGACATTTACAATGATGTGTGTAGATTAGGGGTTTCTCCCAATGTTGGTACATATAAGATTATGATTCCTGCAGCTTGCAAAGAGGGTAGAATAGATGAGGCCTTTAAGATTTTGCATCGCTCTGTTGAAGATGGGCATCGGCCTTTCCCCAGTTTGTATGCCCCAATCATCAAGGCACTTTGTAGGAACGGTCAGTTTGATGATGCATTTTGTTTTTTCAGTGATATGAAGGTTAAGGGGCATCCGCCCAACCGCCCAGTTTACACCATGTTGATAACAATGTGTGGAAGGGGAGGTAGGTTTGTGGATGCTGCCAATTATTTGGTGGAGATGACTGAGTGGGTTGACACCAATTTCCCGGTGCTTTGATATGATCACTGATGGATTGAAGAATTGTGGGAAACACGACCTGGCTAGGAAGATAGAACAATTGGAAGTGTCTCTTCGGGGTGTATGATATAGAGCAATTGACAGTTCATTCAGACCATGCTATCTGATGCCAGGTGTACATTTCTGGAGCTCAAGATCATGGTGAATAGACACATCACGAGAAGGAAAGGGTGGCTCAATGCTAGAAAGGTATATAACACTTTGTTTCTCTTCTCCATGTATTTTAATTTAATCATCCTCTCAATACTTTCCTAATTTTAATGTAAGGGATTCATTCATTCTCTGAATTGCCATACTGCCTTGCATAATTCACTTTATGCTGCTATGTGACTATGTTATATATAACTCATGCCAACTAGTTTATAGGCATTAATTAAGCATATGCATTTGTTTGGATGCCTTCTGAAATATAAGGAAGAAATGGTGATCGACTCTTGTTTTCCTTCACATAACTATCTGAATAACCATATTTTATATGGCATCAGTACAACTTAATAACTTGAATTGTCTTGGAGAATCCACTGGCTCTTACACTGTTGTAATCTTTTCTTTTCTTTTCTTTCATGCCTCAGTTATCAGTCAGATATGCTGTGAAACTGTGCTTGACCTTGTGTTCCACTTTGAATTAGAACTATTTTGTTCATGTCAGTTATTACTCCTTCTAGAGATGATGGTTGCTTGAGGGCTTGTTCGGCATCCTTTTCTAGATTAGTTCTCAAAAACGCTTCTTTCTTCTTTTTTTTAGATCAGTTCCACAAAGCATTTTCCAGCCTTTTATTAAAAAATATAATCTCGATTGTTTCAAAACCTAGTTCATTGGGCCAAATTAATGAACCTAGTCTATCTCAAACGGTGGCTGGTAAAAAACATATCAAATCCGTTTATAGGTGAGACTTTCACAAAAGCCTTTAATTCAACTAACATTAACTAGTTGTTGAAATCCTTTAAAAGACATACACGGTTAGGGACCGTAAAGTCGCATCGAATAATGTCCCTAAGAGATAAAGATGACTAAGCTTAAAAAGGATATCCGATAATATTTGACATAAAGCAGAAGACGACTTGACAAGAGCAGAAGAAAGGCGCGTGGACAATCAGATGTTAAGATTAAAAGCAGATGAAGATTTGACAAAAGCAAATGATAGTCGTATTTTTCTTTTTTAGACCATCTTTTGATAAGATTTCCTTAGTAGGAACAAATGCGATTGTCCATCTGTGTAATCTTATCAAAAATAAAAAATCCACTATATCCAAATTTTCCTTTGTTTATATCCACTATAAAAGGAAAGAGGTTTAAGTTTTTTTTTTATTTGACGATTGAATTTAAATGAAAGTATCTTGAATCGATTCTTCTATCCTTATCCCTTATCTCTTCCCTTCCGCGCCGCGCCCCAAACCCTTCCAACTTTCTTCATCTAGACATCTCGGAGAAACCCGATCTCACATAATCTCTCGCTCCTCCACTTTCAAACCTCTCATAAGAAGCCAACAAGCTTTCCAAAAGCTTTCAAGATAGCTTTCTTCCTATCAGATAGCTACGTTTATCAATGAAACATGTTTAATGTTTTCATTCACCGTTCTTTATTCATATGCTTAATTTTTAATAGTTTTAAACTATAGGGAACATCCCAAAAAGGGTTTCCCCTGAAATCCTTTGGCCAAAACAACTGCTTCTATTTTCTTCTTGAATAATAAACTTTCTTAATTCCGTATAATCACGGTCGCCTATATTTTTGATATTTTAATATCTGTTCATTTCACCTAAATCTGGAATGTTTAGGACGCCGTCTCTAAAGATTAAAAGGTTAATCTACGATTATACTACGGATGCTTAATTAGTCAAGAATTTGTAAATGTTTGTTTAAAAATATTAAAAAAAAAGATTATCTCGAGAGCAGCGAAACCCCGAATGCGACTTCTAAAACTTTTCTACCCCACTTTCTCACCCCTAAAACTCACCTCCTCTTAAAACTGAAAATCTTGGCTCTCAATTTTTTTGCATCAACCTTGTATCCTTATCATTAGAGAGTACTGAGCTTGCCCCTATTTTCCTTTTATACATTTTCATACTAGATTTGGCCACATTGCACATTTCATGTTAGTTCTCAATGCATTATTGCTCATTGCTGAGTCTTACATCCTTTGGCTTGAAGGATTCTCATCTCAATGTATTTCCTTTTTCTCCAGATACTCTGTACCAAAGGACTTTTGTCTCAATGCATTTCCTTTATCTCCATATAGTTTACGAACTTCTTTGGGGCCTCTTCGAGGAACAATCAGCAATCGATGAGCTGGAATGGAGGTTCTGGGTGCCGACTCTTTTCTCCTTCTCAATTGCATGGCCAGAATGATTCCTAGTTACATTGCTGCAGCTCACTACGATAAACAAGAGTCTGAACAAGGGACCCGAACGAGGTAGAGAATCACAAACAGGGCTTATCGCTTTTGATTCGATGATCCCTATAGGACATGATCAACAAGAATTAATTATAAGGGATAAACAGTAATCTCAATTAACAAGATCTAAATGTAATATGTATCGTTATGCAATCATATCACATCGTTATGCAATCATATCACATCTCAATTCAGCACGTATGTTTCTAGGCTTCAAGATCACATCTCTTAGGCAATGTAAGCTGCTTTCGTATCAGTCAAGGTTAGTCTTTGCTCATTGGTGATGATGTCACGAGCCTGTATTTATTCCTTTCCATTTTTATTTCAACGTTAGATTAGAATTGGAAGCTCGCGTGCGCATTATGATCTTGTAACTATATTCTCGTGAGACACAGATCACAATGAAAATACACTTCGTAACAAATTTACAATACACAATATTTCAATCGCCAATCACTTGTCCGAAAGTACCGTACCTCATCAGTCTCTTCCATCTTGTGCCAGTACTTGTTTCAGTTTCCAGGTTGGGATTTTCATCTGCCTATAATGCCTTTACTGGAAACTGGAGCTGTTCTGCTGTTAAAACAACAGTGGCCATCTGGGTTGGAAGAATATTATAGCTCATATAGCAGCCACCCACAAACACATTAGATTCAGCACAACCCTAAAGCCACATTCACTAAGCAACTAGGGCTGTCAACCATTGCAAGAATGGCTATTGCTAGGGCAAGAGACCACATTTCTGACACACGTCGTCTTCCACCATTGCTAATATGGATGGATGGAGGAGTTCTTTGGAACGCCTGCAGTGTAGAAAAAGGCAACACCCACGAACACAAAATTGGGAGGCTCAAAATCATTCAATCACGGCCTTACCTGCTATTCATCCCACTTGTTTGAATGGTTAAATTCAGATATCTTTTATCCTTTTTCCAGGAGAGAGATCCATCAATGTGGTTCTCATCACAAACACACACACACACACAAACGCGCCACCTTTGAATTCCTTAATTAATCTCGGTATCTTAAATATAACCTCTGTATTTTTCTCGTTGATTTTTATCTACAATCCCGCGTCTTCCCCCCACCTGCCTACCTGTCATTGGGAAGTCTAAATCATCCTCAGCTACTTTGAAATGCTGAGGCCGAACTGTGAGCAATGGATATTCCACATCTTGAAATATGCCCTATCCAGATTCCTCACCTGCAGTTAGTTGTTCACTGAAATCAACAGCTGTTTCTTGATACAACTAGTAAAATAATGACAACATCAAGGTAAGTAAAGTGTTATAGCTCGCTTCACCCATCTTGCAGTGTCGAACAGAGGCAAGTCATCCGGATCGCCTTGAGTTTATTTGTCAGAGCCTGAAGCTTCGGGCGGTTCAGCTTAAAGAGACGGCCTTCTTCATAATTCCTTCATAATTGCTATAACAATAGGAAAATATTAACACATCACTATGAATTCCCTGGATTCCAGAATGAGAAAGACAAAATGTTCCCATGAGCACCAGAGACAATTACTGTGTGACATGGGACACTTGGAATATGCATGTAAGGAAACCATTTTTCGAGCCTCCTCGACATGTGTGATATGCATATATATCATCCTACCTGTTGACAATCATCTCCTCCCCCAATCCAGTAGCGAGGCAAAGTGAGCCTGCGACCCTGGTTGCCATCTTCTCAAGAGGCAAAGTCACCATTGGTAAACCAGCCCAGAGAATATCAGTACCAGTGGTGTGAGCATTGCATAAAGGCCTAATGAAAAAGAAAAACCCCAAACATCAATACGACAGCACGGGTTGATAATAATTATGGTTCTGCTTTTACAAGGGAAAAGAAAGCAACTGGATCTCAATGAAATAATAGTGTTAAAATACTGGAAAAGAGAAATAGAAGATAGCTTACGTGTCCAGGAATAGATCAGCTAAAGCACTGCGTCTGATATGTTCAAGCCTTGTTGGCAACTTCAGAAAATAATCTGATCTGGCTGCAGACTCTTGTGCGACAGCATCTGAACAGATCCACAAACCAGTAAGACAACCACAGATAGAATAACAATAACATTGTAATATAAAATAAAAAAAGTATAAAAGAAAAATGAACCATATGAAAGCAAACTGCTATATCAACATCAACTACACTAAAAAGGAGGTTCTGCTAGTAAGAAATTTAGTAAAAACATTCCACATACATGACCGGAGCCTCATTTCACCCGAAGCAGGGAATCTGAGGAGCCAAAGAACACTATTTGGGACACGTTTCAGTATATTACACCTAGAAGCAAAAGGAATGGATGATTGAAAGTGTGAAAAAAAAGAAAAAGAAATTGGGTAGAAGCTCATAAATCAACAAACTCAAATATATATATATATATATATATATATATATATATGTATATGTATATATATATCTCGAGATTACCAAGTATTAAAGATTTCAGGATCCATCTTGTACAATTGGTTGAAGCATGCAAATATAAATTTTTCTTCTGGCAGGCCATAATCCGATCGTTTGTGCTGACAGTTTGGATCCAAAACATCCTGGTTTTTCTGTGTCAATAGTAATTTTTTTGAATTTGAATAGGCAACAAAAGAAAATATATTAAAGTCCCCCCTCAAAAAGATAACAACAAAGAACACCTCAAATAACCAATTAAATGTGAACCATGTATCAGAAACCAAGGTTAATAGTCAGGAAGGTAGACCTGTTTGTAACCGTCTACAAATAACAGTGAGGAAGATGAACAAGCCCGACAAATGTGTGCATAACGCAAAGGTGAGACAAATTGGAAGACAAACAAGACATCTTACTAGATTAGAGTGAGAATAGCCACTTAACATTTTGTTTTGGCTTCATATTACACCTCATCAGTGACCAAGTAATCTATGTAACTTGCACCAGTAGTCCCAGGGAAACCCATGTAAGACACTTGGATAGGTGCAGGCTGCATCGCAAATATTTCATTTCTGGCCCCCTGCAAAGTTGAACATGCCAAGAATTCTTTGTTTACCCAAACTTGAAACTTAAAGATACCTTTTAATTAAAGGTCAATAAATGATTAACATCATAAATGGTTTCACAAGCTAAAACCAGGAGCATTCATAGTTGTAAACATGTCTAATAAACCAACACCACAAAATATATGGCCCAAAATATAAATAAAATGTAAAGATACCGAGACAAAAACTAAGATGATATGCAACTATTTACTGTTATCAAACAACCATAAAACTATACTAAAACCGTATACCTTGGTATAAACCATTGAGGCTTACAAGGATCTGTATCTTGTCTTCATTGATCAGTTTGGCAATCATATCAGATGACATGGTGGAAACCTCTATAAAGTGCTCAGCTTCTGACTGTATGCGCTGTCTCCATTCAGTTGAATCATTTGGACTTAAGGCATAACAGAACACCTAACACACAAAAATGAGGTAAAAAATAAGCTTTACATTCTAATGTATACTAGCAATGCATATGGCAAGACAAAAACCAATTTCTCTTAGATTTGAATGTCGAGAAGTTCAAATTCACAGACCTCAACATTTTCTATTGTGCATGCCAAATACAGAGCCCATGAGGTGTGACAGGGGGTGATTACCAAAGTCACTGCTTAAATATCTGCCAAGGTAGAAAAAAATTATAAGTTATAGAAATGGAGAAAGGAAATGAGTTTATACGCGATCAAAAGTACCCAATCCTCAATCTCCCACTTCTGCCTTCACTTTTAACAGGAACAGGACTTGGATGGTTGAAAGGAGGAAGAGCATATCGAGATGCAATTAAGGAGCAGTGTGCTGCATATTTTCGACTTAAAACCAAAAGACCTTGAGTTAGAAACTATAGCACTAAGCTGTTAAAAACATTGTGTTGAGATAAAGAACTAACCTTATTTCAAGAGCAAGTAATGGATCGATTGATATGGCTGCATGAAAAGGCTGTACACTTGGAAGAACTGACATCTGAAATGAGAGGACAACATGACTGCATTAGTTCATCTTGCCAAAATACAGAAGTAATTTATCTGAAACCATATAAAGATACAACACAAGTAAAATAATTTGAACAAATCCATTCTGAACCTTAATTTGTCTCCTCTTACAATTGCCTCAACTTCAATGAACATTTTTTCCCGATCCTCCCAGCTGCAGACACTGGAACAAGTTTATGGAATTAGATGAGTTGTAACTGAATCCTTAAAATAAATTTTAGGGAAAACAACTTGTTATGATCAGCACAACCGCCCAAAATTAACATAGATCTTAAAGGAACATATTACGTCAGCACAACCACCCAAAATTAACATAGACCTTAAAGGAACATATTAAGACATAAAAACCTTGCAACATTAGGAATATGCAAAACCAAGAATCTTGCAACACCACCAAATCCAATGTATCCATCATTCACCAGATCCCATTTTCTACAATACTAAAATTAGGAACTTCCAATAACACTGAAATTAGAAGCTTCCAATTGGATGGTTGCAAGGCTTAGGCGTAGGCGCACGCAATGTGTAGGGCTGGCACCTCGCCTGAGCGACGCAACTTCACACAGGCACAGGCGCTGCACTTTACACAGGCATGAAGCTGTCCAGAGACATGCTTCAAACTTCCAATAACACTGAAATTAGAAGCTTCCAATAGGATGGTTGCAAGGCTTAGGCTTAGGCTTAGGCGCACGTGTCTCTTCTTCTTCTTCTTCTTCTTCTTCTTCTATTTCTTCTTCTACACCGTCGGACTCTTCTACGCTGTCGGGCTGCACAAGAAGCCCTAATCCTGTTCTTCTGTAACAGGGGCCAAAACAACGTCGCTTTGGTCTCTCTAGGACCAACACGACGTCGTTTGAGTCTTATATACATTTTTAAACCACCCAAACAACACCGCTTTGATTCCTGCCAAAGCTAAAAAAATAATTTAGTCCCCACAATGATGCCGATTTGGACCAAAGAAACTCTAATTTTCATAATTTATTCCAACACCCATTTTGCTCCTGTTTCAAGCAAAAAAAAAGAACTCTAACACTCCCAGCCACTGTCATTTTGGCCCTCGAAACTTAATCTTCGCAATTTGAGAGTTCCAACCCCCATTTTTGCCTTGTTTCAAGAAAAAAAAAAAGACCTTAACACTCCCGGCCATTGTAGAAGAGAAGACGCAGAAAATCAACCAAAATAGCCAAGAAATTGCAAGAAAAACTTGGAAAAAGGAAAAATCTGTCATTTCCATTGGTATTTGCTTCCTTTCTCAACTTTTAATTTTTTTTTTCTTGAATTTTTTGATGATTTTGGTTTATAATTTCATCTTAGGACACAAGTAGTGAGTCTACACTATTTATTTTATTTTAATAGCAAATGACTCAAGTATGAAGTAACTCCATTATAAGCCCTTTTTATTTTATGTCTAATCTCATGTAGTCATGTGACCATGACATCAGTCATAAGGACTTATTTGATTTTTTTTTTTTTTAAATGATCATACTTTTATTTGAAATTTGTATTTTTCCAATTACCATTGTGTGCAGTTGGTTTAAGATTTATCTTTATGACCATTGTTATCAAAATCGCATCGATCTACGATTCGTGGCGCGAACGATCCGAATTTTCTTCAAAGAATCGAAAAACGCCTGAATCAAAGACTGAATCACTGACCGTGAATCGATTCTCGCAACGCATTATCACTGATTCTCAACAGACCAGGAAATTAAAAAGCTCAAAATAAAAGACTGAAATACTCAAAACAAAAACTTAGCTAGCTAGCTGTAGGAGTGGATTAACGTGAAGAAAACAAACTACAACCTTTGGTATTACAAGAAGAAACGAAAAAGGAGAAGAAGACCTATTTATCAAATAGTAGTTTGTTTTAATGGGTAAACAAGAATATTAGTTAATTATTATATGAAATGATTTTATTAGCATTAGTATATTCAACAACTAGTTTATCTCTTGTATACTTCGGGTTGTCCTAGTTTTTTTTTTCTTTTGTTGGCTAATATATTTTTTCTTCACCCATCAAAAAAATATATATTCAACAACTAGACTAGTATTTTGATCTCTTTTAACTTCTTGCACTTGGCTCAATCCTGGTATGATTTATTTGATATTATTATAAGCTTGTTATTTAAACAAATATTTAAATAGCTTACAATTTAGGAATTATATGAAATTACATATATTTTAACTATTATTAAAAATGTAAAACAAATCTTATGATTCAATTCGATTCTCGATTCGAATCTCGATTTAACAACTATGCCTATGACAAGACTCATTTATTTTATTTTAGTAAAATGACTCAAGTATGAAGTAACTCCATTTTTATTTTATTATTCAATTCTCATGTAGTCATATGACTTCTTTTTTTAAATACTTTATAAGAAATAACTCAATTTGTATTTTCCAATTGTTATTGAGTGAAGTTGGTTTATGATTTATCTATGACAATGAGTAATGAGTTTCCATATCATTTATTTTATTTTAGTAATAAAATGAATTAAGTATGAAGTAACCCCATTATAATCTAGTTTTTATTATTATTCATCCTCGTAGTCATGTGGATCTCGCTTTATTACGAGTCGATGACCATTTGATTTTTTTTTTTAAATATTTTATAAGAAATTACTTCCTCCAATTGTTATCGTGTGTAGTTGATTTGTTTCAAAGTTGGAAGAACCAAGAATTATTTGCACCAGCAATGATCAATTCTCCTAAAAGTCTGCCTATGCGATTCGGCCATTACGAATATCACGCTCAACATCTCCTCACGCACATGGCCACATACCCACGCACGTGGAGAGTCAAAGTCCATTATGGACTTTCAAATAAACATGGGGATTAAATTGCAATGAGAGAATTCGAACCCAGGACCTCTTGCCAAACCAAGCTCTGATACCATGTTAAATGACCAATTCTCCTAAAAGCTCAAGTTTATAGGATTTAGGTTTAATATGAATATCATGCTTCAATACCAATGAAAATGAGACTCAAGTTGGCTCTAATAGTGGAAGTGAAAGATAAGACTCGGGAAGGAAATATGCTCAGTTACCTAATGAAAAAGATTTGATTACAATTATATGTATCTTTATGTATAAGGTAACTGCTGAGGTGACTATAGACACAAACAACATCTTGTTTGTGGACATAGAAATGCCAAAAAATGTAGGAAAAGGTTGGATCATGCTAGAGAGGAGATGGAAGAGAATATGAATGATAAAAAGAATCATAAGGAGCAATTGAAGATGGAAGTGAAGTTGTCTATGAATATTTTGAAGACATTGATTTAATAGTTGATAGCAAAGGTGCTTCTAATATTTAACGTGGAGGAAGCAATCGGAGTAGACGTAGTGTGAAAAGACCAAGGGAAAAAAGCCTAATGGATCATTTTTTCTACCCGCACGCGAAGTGGTAGTTCAAAATATAAGGAGCGTAAAGATGGCTCAAACTACTATCAATGACGCCTACCAAGAAGGGAAGTAAGTAAGAGCTTACACTTCCAGTGCGCAAGGTGAATGCATGAGGCTACCATTCCATTAATGCAAATAAGAACTACAAGTTTTCCAACTCCATGATTGGAGGCTATTGTCAATATGGTGAGGGGATGAAAGGACCAAGTATTTATGAGTTAAGGGTACCATCTAAGAAGGAGTTGAGCTTACAAAAGATTCCATGAAGGGATAATGGAATGGAATGGATGCTCCATTATGTCAAATAGATGGACCGCATACGAAAGAAAGAACTGGAAAAAGAACTTTGGTGTTTAGTGAATGTTCCAAGGGAAACCATGTTCATGGAATCCATTGACGCTTCAATGATTAAGACGAGAGAAAATATGTTCGAATCCACTTGACAAACAGTGTGGTTAGAAAAAATGTAGTTCAAGTTATCAATAGTCACTAAGCTATAAAATGGCTAGTAATAATACTACTGGACCGAATAATTAAAATTTTATTGATTTGAATTTTTTAATGATGTATTTTAATTGGTCCACGATGAAAAATTTGATGCCCTAATACACTTCTTTTTACTTATCAAAAAAATTGTCCAAAATGAGATTTTGATGCCCTAACACACTTCTTTTTACTCATCAAATATATATAATATGATGTAGGGAGGTTGTTGCAATTAACGCAACCCAATTTGTGTTGGACACCATGTGTCGCACAGTGCATTGACTTGATATTGGAAGACATTAGAAAGCTACCAAACATCAAGAGAACTTTGGAGAGATCCATAGCACTAAATGGCTACAATTATAACTGTTCAAGGCTGCTCAACATGATGAGGATTTTAATCGAACAAAGGAATTGATTAGGCCGCATCACACAAGCCACACGCGACCACATTGTCTCGCTTTACATGAGTAAAAAAATGATTTCAAGAGATTTTCACAAGTGTAGGTTGATCAAAAAGTAAATGGGCAAGGGAGCAGAAGAAAATGTAGCTAAAACAATCCTAATGCCTTCTTTCCGGAAAACTATCACATTTTGTTTAAGGGTTTCGCCTCTTGTTCGCGTGCTTCTCTTAGTTGATGGTGGAAAAAAAAAGCCCTGATGGCATACATATATGATGCCATGACTAGAGCTAAAAAAACTATTGTGAAAAGTTTTCTCAGTAATGAAAATAAGTACAAGGAGATCTTCAAATCATTGATAGGAGGTGGAGATTAAGCTTTATCAACCTTGCATGCAACCGGGTACTTCAACCCAAAAGTCTTTTATGATAAAAACCAAAATATAGCGTGATGAAGTCATTATGAAACAATTATATAAATGCATTGAAGGGCTTAATAAAGGACATTGCTGGGCATGAGAGAAAGTTGTGACTAATTGAATTTATATATAAAGGCCGAAGGAGTATTTGGAATGAACTTGGCTACTATGAAAATGAAGACAAAGCATTGATTAGTTATTTAAATTTTGTTTTCTAAATTATTATATTGTATTTTAGATACTAAAAAAGAGGTGAATTGTTTCAGCTTTCACCACTAAATCATTTTATATCTATATTACAACTAAATGAAGGACTTTATTTGGAGCTTCAACTCCAAATTTGAAAAAGTTTAATGTGGCATCCTTAACCTAAATATGTGCATCAAGTTGTGAAAGGAATTGGTGCCCTTTGAAAACGTAATTATTTTAAATGATTAAGGCACAAAGTATTAAATATAACTTAAAACTTTAATAAATACTTATGTGCTTATAAATTTTGCAGATCCATAACAAGAGGAGGAATAGATTAGAGCAGCAACGTTTGAATGATTTGGTATAAATCAAGCACAATCGAACCTTGAAGAGAAGATACGATGAACGTGACACCATTGACCCAATTTCCTTGAAAGAAATTGATGATGGCAATGAGTAGTTGATAGGAAGAATGGATGATGAAGATTATCATGATCATGTAGATGCACAAGATGATTTAGTGTTTAATGATGATGACTTTACATGGGGTGATGGTGCTAGAGTTTAGTGAAGCCAGCTTCCAGATTTTGATACTTAAAGCTGTGAGCAAAGTCGCATGTTGCCAACATCAAGAGTGGAAGGCACAATCTCAGCTTTCGCAATCATGCCTCTTTTCACTAAGAGATGAAGATGAAGAAATGGATGATTTGGGAAATGAGGAGGATGAGGAAGGCTACAATGATGATGATGATGATTATGTGGATTTGGAGGATGAATGAAGATCGGTTGTTGTGGACAAATTAGTTATATTAATGTATTTTGTTCGGATATTTTATGAATTTGGACAAGGGATGTGTTTGCATGTTGACATGTTCTATTGACAATTTCTATGGATGTTTTAGAAACTTTGGAGTTTGGATTTAGATTCTTTATGAATCTAATGATGCTTTATTTTATGGTTAGAGGCAATGTTTATGTGTTTTTATTGACTGGATTGAGATTTTAGATGATATTTGATCTCACACACACAATAATGTAGATATTTGATCACACGCTATCTATACGCACGAAAGTGTGCATGTGTGAAATCACTGAAATGTGTGCACCTTACATAAAAAAGTTGTACCTTAAGTGTGCATTGCACCTTAAAGCTCCAAGAGGCCTTTATGCTTTGGTGCGCCTTTCATAACTATGCCCCACTCTTTTAAAAAGCAATCAATAGCTACATTAGTAACTAGAGTCATTGTCTTCCCTTGACAAAAGAACTCTTCATGGGACCACCTTTCCCACAACCCTCCTAAGTCTATTAGATAACGCTTCAGCAAATAGATTGTATAAACTTTCCCCCTAAACTAATGGGTCTAAAACCTTCTATATCTTCAATAAGGACAAGAAAGGTTGCATTCAAGCTTCGCATAAAACAATCTTGTTCATGGAATTCTTTGAAAAAAAAACCCAAAATCTCCACTAGCAGAATCCTGGTAACATTGCCAAAAGGTTGTAGTAGAATTATCAAGGTCCCAAGACTTGAATGGGGTCAACTCCGATAAAGCACAAGAAATTTCCTCTTCAGAAAAGCCCACTCTAGCCCTTCAACGACCTTCTTTCTAAGCTGTCAAACTCCAAGCCATCAATGCCTTGAGCACCAATCTTCAAGTTCTATCAAAGCCTAGAACGCATTGCTCACTCCCTCCCAAATCTCATTCTTCTTCGTAAAACAAATGTCGCACTTGATCTTTGCTAAAAGCTTCTTGTACAATGATATAAGTCATCCATAAAAGAACCCTGTGTTTCTATCACCTTCCCTCAACCACGAGTCTCTATATTTTTGCCTCCAAGATATCTCCTCCATGAGAACCCATTTCTTAGACTCTTCTCTAGCCTCTTTCCTGACCCCAACTTCCTCAACTATTATGGTTCTCAACACATCTTGGTTATCCCAATACAAAACATATTGGGAGCCTAACTCTTTTTTAATCCAACTAATCCCAACACTTCCTCACGATTCTTAGTTTGGACTTTAAGAACTTTAGCTTCTCGACTGATTTGTAGCTAAAGGATTCACCAGCATTGCATTCCTACCACAACCACAAAGAGGAGTCAGCCCACGTCTTGCCCCTTCCCCACCTAATAAGGATAGGAAAGTCTTGCCCCTCCTCCACCAAATAGAATAGGAAAGTGATCAAAGACCAGCGAAGGTAAAATGCTCTATGTGATCCCATGGAAGATCTACCAAAGTATTCTGCAACCAAAAAAATGGTAAAATGCTCGTCCTTCGCTTGACTTTACTACTATCAATATACATTTTATGCTTTATGTGATCCCATGGAAGATCCACCAAAGTATTCTAAAACCAAAAAGGTTAAAGGCTCAAATTTTTGCTTGACTAAACTACTATCAATATACATTTTGTTTCCAATATTTTTGAAAAAAAAAGTAACAGATCTTGATTTGAAGTAAATGGAGTTTCATAATTAAAATTGACATATATTTTCATAAATATAGAGTCTGAATCACGAGTAAACAAATATACTCTCAATCATTATTAGTTAATAACTACTACCTAAAATGAAACCAATGGGAAACCCTATCTTGAAAATTTTCAACTGGTTATTACCAATAAACTTCATCAACAGTCAAATATCTTTTTTGATCAGAATCAACAGTCAAATATCACATGTTTATACCTGTAAGGTGTGTAGAAGGTTACAAGTTGCTTCCGGAAAGTCAGGGCGTAGAAGCAATGCCTGTTTATAGCTCTTCACAGCAGCCTCGACATGTCCACTACAAATAATCCAAATACCTAACCTCAATTTTCTCAAATCCATTATAACAAGTTCGATAACCCAAAACATATTATAACATCACAAGCCCAAAACAGTTAACAATATACCTGTCTTTATAAGCTGAAGCCAAATTTGCATGGGCTTCGGCCATGTTCGGCCGGATGGTTATGGCATGTATATAGTCCTGAATCGCTTCACTTACTCTGCCAACTTCCTTAAAAGTGTTGCCCCTATTGACAAGCCCATCAGCTGCCAAAGGATCAATGCGAAGAACTTCATTATAGCATGATATGGCATCAGCATAATTCCCCTGCAATTTGAAAACCAACAATAAAACAAGTGAGAACTGCCATAAGGATGCAGCATCATTTTAACATACTTAAGAGTACAGCATCGGTCTGATTTCTTATCACCGACGAAAAGAAAAAACAAGCACCAAACAAGAAAGTGGAAAAAAGATCAAGCAACCATAAAAACCTGCTGTTTATATATTATTGCAAGATTGCTGAAAGGAGCAGACAACCCTGTTGTCACGGCCAGTGTTGCTTTATAATAAGTAGCAGCAGCTGCCACCATGTTCCTGTATTATCAGGAATGCCATGTGCAGATCTCGATTAATATCATGTGATCATATAAAACTGAAATAATCAAGAAATCAGAAATAGGCTATACCATCTCCATATATATATTTCCCAAGATTGGTAAGTGCCTGTGGGTGGTTTGGTTGTAAAGCCAGGCATTGCTTACTACAAACGGAAAAACAAAATCATTGAAAAGTTTAAATAATAATTGTTTTATGGTTTGAAGAGTTTAAATAATAATAATAACAATAATATAAACACATAATTAACCTACATGATAGCATTGGATTGATTCATCTATTCTCCCCACGTCTTTCAGTGCATTGCCCTTTTAATAGCAGAACAAAACAAAACCTCAAGGTCAGAAGAAATCACAACTAAAAATTATGATATCTCAGTTTAAAAGTCTAACATAAATGAGAACCCACCAAATTATTGTAAGCCTCCAAGAATCCTGAATCACAGTCGATGGCTTGCTTATAATGCATAATTGCCATATCCATCTGACCTTGCTCGTAATATGTGCTAGCCATATTACCTGCAGCCATATTACCTGCTTCATATGACATCATATAAAAACATGGTGCAATGCCATTCCCAAGTAATAGATGGGCTGAATAAAAATAAAAAATAGGAACGTAATAAAGATAACAAGAGAAAGAAAGAATTGGTGAAATGGAATCTGAAAACAAATCTAAAAATTCGTATGTAAATGACAAGGTATGACCATAAAGTGGTCAGCCAACCTACAAATTTCAGTACAGAATGAAGTTGGATATCAAATGTGATAATATTCAAGAAGCAAGTGAATATTTTTCTTCTTTTATCAATCATAAAACATATTTACAGTGAAAAAATAAATAAATAAACAAATAAAGAGATAGTGTGGAGAGCAGCACTAACGTAGCATCAGAAGCTATAATTGAAAGGAAGTTAAATCATAAGCACATTCTCAACCATACAAGGTCATTATGGATCAATACTTCTGCTATTGAAAGTGATATTACCATTCTACTTCTCCTTGGTGTTATTATAGTGATTTCATATGGTGAAATATAACTTTTATTATCCATTATACATATTCCATTGGTTGACTTAGACTTTAGAAGCAGATGTGTGCCATCATGGGGAAGCTAATACATTTTCTTTTCACACCCAATGACGAGGCATAGCTTCAAAAAGCTCTGAATATGGAACAAATGATCGGCATGAAGAGACGGATGCTATAGTATGCGACAAGACAATAAGAAAGCCAAGAGAAGTTTCAAATAAGCAAGATGTTAATAAGAATATGAAGTGTTGTTCAAAGACATTTGTGGACATCCCATAGAAAATGAGTGGAACCCACAAGTCAACTGGAAAAAAAAGGTTACCCCACTAAGGAGGTTGGTTTTGGTGCGGTTGGTTCCTTGAATTTGGTAAAGGACGGCTATAAAAAAGAGCAGAGGACAACTTGTACAAGAAAGAAGGGTACTATTGATGTCAAGATCAATTGCTAGAGTTGAACTCTGCGAAAAAATCATAGGCGCAATATCTATACCAAGCAAGCAAGATTGACACCAACCAGATGAACCTCATTCATAATCAATTCATTTGCACCAGACAATGAAGAATGAAACGCTGGAAAAACATACTTTGAATTTCAATAGATAGAGGAAAGGCAACAAAACTCAAGTTTAAATTTCTCTCCAGTTAGAGGAAATAAAGACAATGCTTTTTGAATGGTTTACCTATCAAAAAAAAAAAAAAAGACAATGCTGGAGTTGTCCCTTAAATTACAAGGCAGAAGAGGAAACGTTGAATCCAATGCCCGACTATGATTCAGAAGACCGATATGACTACCTACGTTCCTCTGAGAACTTATCATGGTTTTCATTAAGCTTCTATTTTGGAAGAGGATTAGACGTACAAGATTAGGATGAGAAATCCTCCCAGAATTACAAGATCTGATCAAAACATAGGAACAGAATCCTCAGCAAAAGAACATTGGCAAAGATCCTATCTTTTATCTACACATCAAAAACCATTTAAGTTGAACAATATCAAGAGTTATCCCTTCTTTGTTTTCTATTTTAATTTGGTAAGATCCTATTATAGTTTGGTTAACTTCAGTCTGACTATTTTTGTCAAGTTCATTTTTCTTTTCGTCTTCCTCCTATTATATTGGAGAAGTTCCTTCCTATTTCTTCCAAATTCTGAATGATATATAACACTTGTGCACCCACTCATATTTTTTTTGTAAGAAAAAAATTAAGGAATTAAAAAAAGAGTAATGTGAAAAAAAAAGTCACATGTGGTCTTTCAATGGTGAACAAAGATGAAGTTCCTTGGAAAGAGTAACTTTGTTGATACACACCAGAGATGGCCTTCTAGTTTATTGCCTATACTATTTGTGATCTCTAGAAGGACAAAAGATGCTTTGGAAAGGGTCCAAATAAATTTTCTCAGCGACAGGTTTTCTGAGAGGAAAATTCATCTAGTCAAACAACAAATTGCTTTGGCTGATAAGGATTGTAGAAATTTAGGGATTACAAACAAAGGCCACTCGCTATAGGTTATTCAAGAAGTGGCTTTGAAGATTTGCTTTCAAGAACGATAATATTTGTGGAAAAGTGATAGTGCACAATTATTGGGAAATGAAGAATAGTACTCTAGTGAAGTAAAGTTGCTTTTGTTTTCAGACAGCCATTAGCAAGGAACAGGTTGCTCATAAAGACTAAATTTTATATCGAAAATCTAGGAATGTCCTAAGAGTCCACTTTGGCATGAAACTTGGAATGAGGAGGATCCCCTAAGACCATGTTTGGTTCCCAAATAATTTGAGGCAAAACAAAAGGGAAAGAAAATAAGGAGGAAAAGTAGAAGGAAAGAAGAATTAAGGTATTAAACCCGATAGAGCTAGGCTTATGGTAGATTCAGAGGGACACTATGTCACTTTTGGAGAATTTTCTTAAATAGCGCTGTATGATAGAGCTAGGCTTGGTATTCGGGTTGTGCTTAAAAGCTAGTCAAACCCGAGACGTTGACTTGTATGGAAATGGAGAGTGGACCACCGAGTGGTCATGGGAGAAGGAGCCAAAATGATTCCCAAACCCCTCAAGAAACGTTTTCTTGTTGAAACTCCCCCCACACACATACAAGAGCTCCTAGATATACTTTAGTTCCGGAGTCTCCCTCACGAACACTACTTGCATGAGATAACCAAAGTAATGGAGAAGTGAAACATCGAGGAAAGAGGGCCAATGAGCCCCACACACAAAAAAAAAAAAAAAAAAAAAAAAAAGAAGTAAAAGAAGATAGAAGAAAAGAAAGAGAAAAGAATAAACATGTGAGTTGATTCAACTCCAATCTCGAACGTTACGTACCCGGCGGCCTTTCAAAGCCTAATGCCCAGAGCCAACTGGCCAGGGGTCATTGACTTCGCTATCCGCTACATGGGAAAGAAGATGGGTCACTGTCATAAGTAGGTACTTTAGGTTTTAGCCAAGTGTTCAAGGTGAAGTCCGAGGGGAACTAAATGCCCCGTGCCCTCAACCAACTAGAGGTGAGTCGCCACTGATCCCGCTTACAGGACACAGCAAGGCCCAGCATCGTTTCTCCTACCGCCCAGTCAGTGTTGGAAATAAAAGGTGTATTCTCAATCTAAGTCATCATCGTTGTATCGTGAGTGCAATAAGTTTGGGCTTGAAAGGAGCCCTTAGAACAATAGTATATGTCTGGATATCTTAGCCCAAATCGAGCAATTTTAGAGTCTCACTAGAAAAGTCTATTGAGGAATTGGGATTGTTAACCTCTAATCACCACACTACATGGCGAGTGTTCAATAAGAATCAAACTACGTTGGGATCTCGGTTTGACTTTATTGTTTTTTAGAACACCCTCTACACCTTTCCAAAGCTCTTGATTATGAACACTAGGTTATCACTGATTTCTGTTCCCTAGTTGCAGTTGCTCTATCTTTGCTACTCTTCACTTGAGGACGAGTAAAGACTCAAGTTTGGGGGTGTAATGAGCACCCAAATAGTGTTCATCTTACTCCCAAACTTCATGCACTTTTAGTGTTAATCCACTCTTTAAACTGAGATTTTATACTACAAATTGAAAATATCCATGTGCAAGTTTAGTTTAGAGAAAAATAAGCAAAGCAAGGCAAAAACAGAGTAAAAGACGATCCGAGAGCTATGAGGTTCCTGGCATGCCAAGGCATGTCGTGGAGATGAAATTCGCGCCTCTAGGCGCCACATGATACCTAAATGGCTCCACGCGCCGTAAAGAGCCCAAGTTGGTGCCGCTAACATCAACAAAGATGGCGCCTAAGGCACCACCTTCTCGTACTTCACGTCGTGACTTCTTGAAGCCCACAAGAAAGAGATATAAAGCATGGAGGAAACCCTAAGATGGGATTAGGCTGAGTTGAAGTGCGGAAAACAAAGTAGGAGAGAGAGATCTGAGGAGATGAACGATCATGCAAATGACAAAGATCATTAGAGATTCCAGTCTAATTCCACTCGTTCTGGGTAGATCCATGGTGTCTCTATTATCTATGATTGTATTTCTCTTTTATATGTTCTAAATCAACAATCTAGGGTTTTGATGTAGTCGAGGCTACATGACGATGGTTTGATCTACATTTCATGCTCGGATTTTATATTTTAGTAAATGTTTTGTTTAATTTTAATCACTTGTTAGTAACTGGCCACTATTAACATACCTAGCTGGTGATTGAATGTCGAGAGACCACAATCATTAAGGATATGAACAGGACATCGTATCAGCAATTCAAAGGTGGAGAAACCCTGATTTGATTCGTGGTGTAGGGTCAGAACTCTATAACCTCTCGAGGCTCGGATTGATGCAGAGATGCAATCCACCCAACCCTAGAGAAAGTGACATTGCTTGAGAAAGCGCTACACATAAACATAAACGGAGACCTCCATTAATGAAGGATCTAACCATAGTTGAATACTTTAGACATAACCCATTGTGTGTAGCCCGATGTAGTCAAAACCCTAGAGCCTTAGTTAATCAAGAGACACAGTATATTTTCATTACTGCTTAGGTCCTTTTAGAGAACAACTCGATCATTTGTTCGGGATAAAATTCAAACTAGTTAATTCAGATTAACACTAAAACTCCTCGGGGAAACGATACTTGACTTCTCACCATACTACTTATCCACGACGTGTGCACTTGCACGAACGGTTATTTCACACTTGAAAGTTGTAGACACATGCCACATCTCTTTCCACTTCTTACCTACCAAAAAGCCTTCCAACCCAACAAAGTGTCCCCATCGACTCAGAGTTCACCCACGACAACAAAAAAGAAAGAAAATAAATCCTATAATACCTGTTTATACACAATGAAGGATAAGGTGCTCCCACAATCTCATCATTTTCATGACACATGTAACACCTATTTGCAAGACTAAAACCCCTTTTCTAAAGTTGATCCAAAGTTAAAATCTTCCCAAAAAATAGCTTCCAAAGTGAAAAAACAAATCTGCGGTTGCACACAACTTCCAAACCAAAAGCCACAAAAAAGCCTAATACATTGACTTTATTGAAAACACACCATCTTTATTCTCATTCTAATTTCAATTTGTCTTCCAACCTCATCACCGCACTATCTACCAATCTAAGATAAAACCTCTATAATGATTAAATAATTTAAGAACATAAGTTTCTAAGTAAATTTATTTATATTTGATTTTCTTTGAAATTGTTCATTAGACAACCAAACATGAAGAAATCATTTTCCTTTCCTTAGTAATTCTCAAAAACAAACAAAACCTAAAGGATCTAATTCAAGATTTTTGGATTTACAGCAAGGAGTGATTGAAACAAAAAAACTAGGTAACAACCCTACAGGATGAATGATCAAGAAAACAAAACCATTAAACAAAAAAAGGTTGATAATCACAACAAGGTCCTAAGTAACAAAACATAGATTAATCAAGCATTCACAATACAATGGGCGTTTAGGGAAGGAAGGGGAACAAAAGAATGGACTAAATAGATCCCTAAGAATCATAAGAGCGCTCCTAGTATTTAGTATAGAAAGGCAATTACAGCTTTGAAGCTGAGTTGGAAATAGATTCTCGATAAATCATCTTATTAAGATTGAAAAACCACATAGATTTGTATAGGCACATAAAAAATTCCTTTCTACTAAGAAGACCAAAGGTAAAATACAGTTGGATGGTTTTTTTTATATGCAAATAAAGTGAGAATATTAATAGAAAGGCCTAAAAGAAATCGCCCCCTGAAGTTCAAAGGACATATAATGGACACCAAAAGGCAAAGCCAAACAAGTATGAACATATAAAACTTATCAACAAAATCAATGAAAGGCATAAACCTTACCAAAGTTTATACACAAGGCCCTTTTTCTAATCAAATTATAAACTATAACAAAAGGAACTAAATGATGAACTACTAAAAACAATTCTAGTGAAATGAAAATAGAATCCAATTAAAACAAGGAAATGCCAAAATTATGAAACTATTTAGCCAAATATTATTCCCATTACAATCATTGCTTTTATTCCAACAGTACAAAGGAATGCTTGGTGGCATCTTCCTTGTATCAAAATTATTAAAGTCTTAGATTTACAATAAACTATTTAGAGTAGACTAATGGTAGGATCTTTGCTGAATGAGCCCAGGCTTTTTCTCACTTTAGCAATTAGGGCTCAAGCAAGTGAGAAAAAATGGATAAAAGAAAACCCTTCCCTATCAAATCATACCATTGATCTCTAAGCCTTAAGTGATTGTATTGCTTTTTCAAGCTAAACTTATTTGAAATCCTAAAGGGCATCCATATTTGACACTTATGCATGGGAAGCAACTTAAGGGAATTTTCTGACTTTGAGCCAACCCAAGAAGAAAGGTTGGAGTTAGGTTAATAGGTATTATCTTTGCAAAGAAAAGTTTGAAAATTCAGCCCACACCCTCAGTGATTCCAAATGGACTTTCTTAGGTGTGACCTATGCATGCCTTCTTAAATCAAGTCAGGCGAACTTCTCAGTTAAGAGATGTGAGTCGTAGTGGAGATGGTTCTTTTGTTGAAAGTTGAAACCAAAGGCAAAATTGTATGGAGGTTGATTCTGCTAAGTATTTTTTTGATTGACTGGAAAAGTGTGACAGAAGAACATTTGAAACAATGGAGCCGTCTTACTCAGAACTGCAAGAAGAAAATAAATTGTTTCTGATGAATATGAGTTTGTAGTAAACGTAGGTTATGGACTGTCCCCCTTTTTGAATTTTGTAGAAAGAGCATGAACTCATTAGCTTAAGACTCTTTCAAGTTTGGTGCACATCGCCTTTTTGTGCATTGCTTACTCCCAACGTGTGCATCTTTCTACAACCTGATCTTAACTCATTAGGTCAGTCAGCTAGGAAACCAGAAATATTGGTGAAATAAGTCCTAGACCTGCATAAGCCAAGCAAGGAGGAAGACACAACCAGGGGTGGAAAGTTCAAGAGAACACCATTTTATTAGAAACAACAATGTAATACATTAATTACGATTTAAGAAACAAATAGAGGGTGAGGAATCTTCCCACAAGCATAAGCAAAAATCACAAATGGAACTGCCAAAGTATGAGTAAACTTAAGCACCAGATGTATACCACAAACTAGTACAAAGAGCTAGCTGTCCTCACTAACACACACCCCTGGAACTACACAACATCAATAACTAACGAAGTACAGGACCAATCTGGAAGAACATCACAATGCTCAAGGAAAAAGTTAAACATCCAAGAATGATTTGAAATATCGCTATAATAACACAATAGAACTAATGCTCACCGTAAGCCATTGCATATTCTGGTCGAGTCTGGAGAGCACGTTGGTAACACATAATAGCCTCTTGAGGCATTCCCAAAGCCTGGAAAAGGCAAAATAAATTTCTTGTTTTTCCTGATACCAGTCCAGGCAGTTCCAGCTACCCAACCTTATGGCACAGGGCATGACAGCTTACCTTATAAACATTTCCAAGGTTTAGGTAGGCATCAGCAAATGTAGGCTTGAGTTTTACGGCCTCCTGTAAGAGAGAGACAGAGACAGAGACAGAGACAGACAGAAAGAATGTATGTTCATTAGAGCTTTGCAAAGGTACACAAAAACATTAAAAGGGCACTAAAATATTCAAGCAGAACTAGCCAAGAACGAGAAGAAATTAAGGAAAAAGAAATAGAACTAAATTTATCGTGGTACCTTTCAGAATAAACTGTGAAGACATGCTTAGAGGACAAAAGAAACCATCTACAATAAATCCGGTATCATTAAGTAGAAAGTACCTTATATTGAAGAGCTCGTAAGATCACCTCACCCATGAAAGACCAAGAAGATTTGACCATGCAATAGCAAAACTCGGTTGAATACGTAATGCCTCAACATAGCAACTGTATGCCTGCACAAAACACTAGATTCTGACAATTGCACTCAGAGGATGGAAGTTACAACAAGACCAATCATCATCAGACCATAACACAGTTCCACACATGAATTACTCACATCAGAATTTTACCAGCAAAGGAGAAGTACAAGTATATAAATGTCAAATGTGGAAAGAAATCATTGAAAGAAGTCATTTCCAGTTGATCAGGGATCTTTCCATGACTTCCAAGCCTGCTAAAGTGTAACGGTATGAGTGAGACCTTTGTGCATCTTTTGGACAATGTGGAAGGCCAGCAATCGCATTGTATTTAGGATGAGAATTTGTCCATACAAAGGTTAGTCTTTTTACATCTCGCTTAGGAAAACAAGGTGTTTTTTGTGATATCCCAGACCGTTGTTCATTCTTACTGGGATTGGTGGGCTCTTAGGGTGTTCAGAGGGGTGTTGTACATGTTTTTTTGTTGGCTTTTTGTAAGGGGGTAAGTTTATCGAGCTGCTTTTTCGGCGCCGCTTTTAATGTATCTTCTTCTTACTTATCAAAAAAATAAAAACAATATTTATATTGCATTAATGTTTTTATTCCTCCTCCCAACACATTAGGAGGGAATACCAGCGATTCTTTTCATAAGATTTTCTTCTTTCCTCACCCATATTCCAAATTTTTACTAAACTCCAAATTACATGAACCATTTCAGAACACGTGGAGAGAACGAAACAAGGCTAAAATAGTTTGCCTATGGCTAGTGCAGAGAAAACTACCTCTTCATCTGTTATTGGATATATAGGAGACTCCAAAGGAAATACCAGCCTCTAGATTTAATATCTGTTTTCAAAATGAGATAATTATTGAGGTCCAGCAGGTTAGCTAGTAGGCTCACTCATAAAGCAAAGTGGTTGAGGAAGGCTTGTCCAGACTAGCACACTAAGAAACCAGAACTCCACAGCCTAAGTACGGACACTTTTATTTCCTGTATTAAGGAGAACAGGAATTCACTGGGCTTACCTCTTGAATCAAACCTTGTGCCTTCATCAAATTCCCAAGGTTGCTATGAGCATCAACCTACCAATGTACAGGAAAAAGGTTAACAGTAAAGTCTTTTAGAAACCAGAATACTCCGCTCCATTTAATTCCCAAGAAAAACAAAAGGAGGAAATTAAAATTTCAAATTTTGAAATATAAACTTCTCTTCTTTTTCTGGGGAGGTACAGAAACATGGACAGAAGAAATGTGAAAAAGCTAGATAAGGATCTACCAAAAGAGGATTTATTGCAAGTGCTTGTCGACAACACTGAGCTGCCTCATTAAGCCTTCCTTTCCGCATGTATGCACTAGCCAAGTTCGACCATGCATCACAGAAATTGGGTCGAAGCTACAATGGAGTAAATTAAAAAAGACAAACACTTAGTCAACCAAAAGAAAAACGAAAAAATAAAAAATAAAATAAAATAAAAGATCTTGTTCACTGACAAAGTCCAATTAGAAGATAAAGACACAAAAACCGAAGCCTGCTCATGTCATATATGGCATGTCAGGTGGCCCAAGGTAAGAAAAGAAAAAAGGTGATTACTAGAAAGAGTCAGGGTTTTACCATTATTACAACAGTTAAAAGATCAAATATAGAAAGATCATAGCATAGAGAACCCCATTCACATGATGCTAGTATTACAATTCTTCTCCAAGAACATGCAAAGCAAAACTTCAATTGTTTGTACAACGCAAACAAATCATTAACTGATGAAAAAGCGAGTCAAATAGAGGTTGTAAATCATTCCAATTCCACTAAACCCTCTTCAAATATGGGGGCGTAATTCATATATTATTCTCAAAGAACAAAAGATATAATATAAAATACCAAAGCAGCTTTCAATAGCTATTCTTTCGCACACTGCTACTTGAAAGGAGGAAAGTGAGTGCATCCTGCAGCCGCATTCAGGCTCCATCACTCATCTTCAAAATATGTTTTATCTCCAAACTAAATCCACATTATTAACATCATTAACAAGGGGGGAAAATAACACAAATTAAGATCCACTAACATCTGACAACTTTGTTCAAGGGGAAAAATAATAAATTGAAAACACAACACTTAGCAGCAGAGTGGTAAGTGCAGGATACAAACCTCATAGCAATCAAATAGTAGCGAATTGCAAGATCACGATATTCTCTCCTGCACCAAGGAGGAGAAGTAAGAAAGAAAAATTATGTGAAATGGATGACAAGTCCAACCAATTCAATAATCCAAAAATATTACCTTCCACATGCATTAGCCATATTGCCATAGCACTCAGCAAATAGCGATCAATATCAAGAGCTTCTTCATTTCTTTGCACACATGTCAAAACTGGCAGCTGAAAAAACAGAAAGCATGCTCAATTTCACTCCCGGATCAACTAAATCAAGCAATTTAAGACTCAACTAAGTGATAGTACTCAAAAATTAACAAACAGCGATTAATATCAGAAAATTTTGTAGAAATGTATTCCTCAAAGAAAAATACTAGCCAACTAATAAAACATAAAACAAATAAACATAATTAAATTTCATTCAAATCAGTAGAACCTGATAGTAAATTGCACCCATAAGAAGAAGATTATCAGTCCGTAGGGGATTCCTCTCATATACAGCACTGCAATGATCTAATGACTGTTTATAATTTCCAGACTTGTATGACTGGTGAGCTAGCGTCAACAGCACGTCTTCATCAACTACAACATGCAAATATTACAAGGCATGAGATTCAATTATAATAATTGAAAGCATCAATACTTTTTGTAAACAAACAAGAACCAAATAAGCATTAATCATAAATCTTTGCATGCTGAAAATTTCAGTTTCTAATATTAGGCAGATTAGTTTCATTCATTCCAATTAAACTACTATCACATTATGAATGTATTGAACAGATACCAACATGTACCATATGATTTCCCAGCCAGTCAACTTAACACAAAAGAGGGAAAGATACCACACAATGTACAGATTTTACTAGGCAAACACAACATCACAATAAAACTGTCATTGTCAGAAATGATAACTTAGGTGTGAAATGATGACATAAACAGATTTTTGTGACAAAATTAGCCCAACTTGAACCTGCCCTCCCCCCATTTTCCCTTCCATTCTCCTAGTTCTGTCATGATCATGATGAGTTAGAATTATGCCTGCATATTTGGTTGAACGATAAATATGTCCTCCAAAGATACACATTTGACCGTGATGCATGCATAGTTCTTTTGAATTTATATAATGAAGAATTAAGATTTTCCTATTATTATTCTTTAAAAAAAACAAATTAGTCCATTTTACCAAGAAAGGCTATGATAGTTTCCCCATCACAAAACTGAAAACTGAAAGAAAAATAATCAAATAATTTAAAACTTTAGCATTACAAGACTAACAAAACTGAAACTTGAAGATCGATTTCTCAAAATAGATAACCCAAAAATTTTAAGACTTTGTATCAGAAGGACTCTTCAAAACTGAATGTAGATGATAAAATTTTACATAAAAATGAAGTGCAAGGATGAAACTTGGAGCTTCACAATAAACAAGGAAATAACTGTAACCAAAAAAGGAATATCGTTTAGAAAATAAAGCATTTAAAATTTTGTAGAAAATAATCAGAACCGGAAACCGAAGGAAAATTTCCCTAATAAAAAAATCCTAAAAATTTTACATCCAAAATACTAATGGAATCCCAAAAGAAATGATCTAATGACAAATTTCCAGGAGAACCGATAAAAGTTCAAAACTTTTGAGTTAAAACTACTCGCAAACACTCATGAAAAACATTTTGGCATCGGAAGACCAAAGAACTAACCAAACTGATGCAATTGAGATCATTCATATCGCCTCAAAAAAAAAAAAAAAAACCAAAAAAACCTTCATGAGCTTCTGGTCTTAAAGGGCTTGAGGCTCAGCGAAGCCTCCGGCTTCACAATATACGCGGAAGGAGCTTCATCAAGATAATCCGAATTCAAAGAAACCCTAGACATCCCACCCACCAGCTGCTGCGACAACTGGTGGTGGTTGCGAGCATCGTTCTGCAGCGAAATCATCATCCTCCCAATCCGATCAGACCACAGAGATTCCGATCAAGAGCATCAGATCGAGGAAGAACCGCTGAATTGAAGAAAGATCGAGAATATCCCGAATTCTAGGGCTCGAACACCCCAGATTTGCTCCGTCTCTTCCAAATCTCCTCTTCACAAAAGAGTCTAAAGCTGATGATGAACCTTTCTGGTGGGTTGCGCGACTTTATATATATGGTGGAGTCGCTTTTGACGTGGCGCGATCTGAGCCGTTAACGTGTGGGGCAGAAGGGTGGTGATTCAGTAGGTGGGATGTGTAGGTGACTATGAGCAATGGTGAAGGACACGTGTCGAAGGAATATATATATTGTGTCATCGGGACTCGGTTTATGGTTTTCTCCCTAATTTGAAATCTTTGACGACACGTTCACATAACCTTATTATTATCGGAGTTTTAGACACCTTTAACGTGAATAGTATTTTTTAATAAAAATACATAATTTAATCTGCGCTTCAAAAAACGACAAAGAATGCTAAGCCAGCTAAGTACAAGAATTATCGCTGCGACTTACTACTTTCGACAAAGTTTTAATGATCGACATTGTTTCTCAAGAAATTTTAAATCTAATATTCTACAAGCATGACGACTACCATTAAATGCGTTCGATAAGATTTATTTATATATCTTGCGCTTCTTCAAGCCAAGGTGACTTAGCTATTGAGGCTGGAATTTCATCATTTCTTTCATAGAAATACATCGAACTTTTTCAGAGGATGTTCAAGGAAGAAACCTGCTGGACTAATCAATTTTAAACTAAACTGGTATCACTACGCCATATTCGCTAAAAGCCGACTCGCTGGATCGACAAAGGAGAGACAAAGAACAGTTAATGCTAAGTTTCAACTGATACCAACGACCAGATTCAAGAACACCACAGAAAATTTTAAATTAACGAACGGCCATGACGACTTGGCTATCGAATCCTAAAATTTGCTAATTTTCAGACATTAACGCCACCACCAAACGCGCACTACTTTACTATTTTTTTGAAACATTTAATTAAATTTTATATTTTTATTCAAAATACTATTCACGTCAAAAGCCTGGGCCTTTGTAAGTTTTTTTTTTAATTATTAAATTAGTTTGAAAATCGAATTAAAGTTGAAAGTAATGTGTAATGTCGTTGTCATTAACAGAGATAATTAAAATTCATAAATTATCAAATGTCACTACTTATAACAACGGTTTTTGACAGTTTTAATATAATAAGTTTTAATATTTAAACTCAATTGTCATTGTTATGGATAATGATATTTGATAAAACCTAATTACCGTTATTCATGACAACGACTTTTGACAGTTTTAAGTCCAATTTTTATTATCATAGACAGCGGTATTTGAGAATTTTATATTTATAATTACCGCTATCTATGTACTATTTTGACAATTAGTTTGATTTTCAAATTAATTTAATAATTTTTTTGAAATTTTTTTTTTTTTCATCTAAAGCTCTTTGACTAATCTCAAGCTAATTGGAGGGGTCCGGTAAAACTATCCACTCTTATTAAAATAACAAAATTTTCTTTTTTATCCTTCTTTACATATTCACTTAATTTTAGGATTTTTATAAATTATATAAATTAATATGAATTTTTATGGTTATAAATTATTTCCATATTATATTCATAAAAAAATATGAAATTATAAAATGTATAACCATAAAAATTATTTTTATGAAATAATATTATTTGTGGTTAAATTTTTATACTTCATATTATTTTTTAAATTTATGCAATAATATTAAAAAAGTATAGAGAGAGAAGCAATATAGGTTTTCTTTTGTTATAAGAAGAAATCTGCAACAGAGCTCTTATATGTTAATTAGTTATTATAGATAAAATTTTAAATTAATTTCCATATTAACAAGCTTCATCTTACCCTCGTTTTAAAGTATTATTTGTGAAAAACCATTTAAAACTTGCATGTTTATTATTTGATGCTTATTTTATATCTTTTACTCCTTATCCTCCTAATATTTACAATTTAGACTATGATAGTGTAAAATAACTTAGTAATAGAATTTATATTTAGCATGAAGAATTTAGGAAAAACTTAGATAAATTGCATGTTTTAAGAACTACTATTAAAAACCTTACTAAAGATATTAATAAACTTGTTTCTCTTAAATATTTGTGTGAATATGAAAATACTATAAAAGAAACCTATAAATAACTTTTTGATATAGAAACCTTAGTTAAAACTAAAATAATAAAATATTATATTGATAACCTTTATGTTAGCTCATCTTCTTAGAATTTAGAAATAGGTGTAGAAAATTTATGAATCCTCAATCTACAAAAGAAGAAATTAAATATTTTAAGAACCTTATAGAAATACAATTAGAAATAAATAAAAAAGTAGTTTTAAAATAACATAAAAAACAAGAAGGAAATTATGATTGCGACAGCTAAGAGATAAAAAATTTAGAAAAAATCCAAGAAATATAACAAAGAAAAATAAACAATTGTAATACAACTTTAGGAATTAGAAAGAAAGTCAAAAGACTTTAAAATTTTTAATTTAATTTGAAATAACTTAGACTATATAAACAATTGTAATACAACTTTAGGAATTAGAAAGAAAGTCAAAAGACTTTAAAATTTTTACATGTTTTTGTTTTTGTTGAATTAAAGAAATAAAATCTTTAACTTGATTTATTTCCTTAACTTCTATTCCTCTTATAAATTCAAAGAGAATTTCTTGATTATTATATTTGGTTTTTAATCATTTATCATCTATTTGAAAAGGATATAGTTGTGTTAGAAACGGAGTTCCTAATACAATTTGATGACTTATATTTTTGATCAGTAGCACGAAGCTTTTAATAAATACCATTTTAAATACGACTCCAGAAGATTTTGTATCAACCTTCAAAGGATCATTACTGTCATGTTGATAATCTGAAGTTTTTACAAAATATACAAAGAGAATTAATCCTTCCGTATACACTGAATCACTTACGAATCAATCAAAGCAATTAAAATCGCTTTGTACTCAGGATTGATTTTTAAAGTTATTTTCGTGATAACATCTTTTGCTTTCAGACTATACCATACTACGTACAAAAGTTTCAACTTCTTCATTTGTTTCTTCTATTAAATCTTCTTTTTGGATTTCTAAACTTGTTATTCTTTCTCCTAAATTTTGAGTACAGTATTTTAATTCATTTATTCAATTTTTTATTTTGCTTTTACTTTCTCGCAAATCTGTAGAGTTGCGTGTTCTTTATAAAGATTGAATATTGTTTTCATTCGATATGAATTGGATAAATTATCTTTCGGGTTTAGGTTTCAGATTTGTCGTTTCTGTAATTTTTTCTTATATATTTCTGCCTTAGTTTCTTATCTTCACTTTGTCTATCATTTCACTAACACCTGTTCGCTAGCTTATCATGCTACTCGACATAAACAATTTTCTATTTTTACAATTTCTTTTCATTTTCCGACCAGCCAGATGACGCTTCTCGTAAGACGGCGTGACTATTCCTCGTATCAATATTCTTCCTCATTATCCGATAACATTCACTTGCTTCTACACCAGTGCAATATGTCCCTTTTTGACCACATTCAAAACATCTAACTTCTTTACGACGTTTTTTGTTTCGCTTGCTCGCGCAGGCTTTTGTGATTTAAATTTTTATCTTTTAAATTTTTTGAATTTTATAAGGTAACCTTATAAGGTTTTGATTTTTCGAAAATCGGGACTAGGTGGAATTGGCATCTGAATGTCATATTGAGAACAAAAAGATCCTAAATCTTTTTTAGAAGCTTTTAGGTCTTTTTTAAGTTGAAATTGAAGTCTTAATTGAGTACACAATTTGAGACCTTCATGTTTTACTTCACTTATGATTTCTCCATATGAGAGATCATCATAAGGAATTTTCCCTTGATATTTGTCTCTTAAAGATTCTTGAATTTTTGCGCTAGAGCTTTCGTTCAAATAAAAAATCTTTCTTTCCAATAAGAAGCTCTAAAGATCGTATCTAGTCATAATCTTTGGCTAGAAATACTATGATACCATTTGAAATCACTGTTGTTCTACACTTACATTTTGTAAGATTTCAAGAGTTTTTTCTCAACAAAACTTCGGGGTTTCCTACAAAATGTTTTGTTATCAGGTGTATGAGGGTTATAATAAATAGCCTTGTTCACCGCCTCATCGACACTATTAAGAATTAAAAATCTTCCGTTTGACAAGAAAATTTTCCCACCAATCTTAATAAAGCGCAAACCCCGCTGCCAGTGAATCGATTAAAGATTACGATCTTTCACCATCAAGCAAACAAGCAGTTGCTGCCATTTGCATTTGACGAAGAACAATTAAGATTTCATGTTCAGAAAGGCCATCTATATTCCAAGAATATATTTCACAGTTATTATAACTGTTTTGTTTTAAATGGCTTTCTTCGAACTCGTAAACTGAGGTGTAGGTCTTGATAAAAAAATTTTTGATCTGATGCCGTGCTTTACCTATTTATTTGATCATCTCTTTATCGATAATTATTTATATGTAGCTGAAAACAGGCTTCGCTTCGGGGCCCACTTAAGAAATTTATTTGATCTTTAGAAGAAGAAGGATCTTTTATCCCTATTGAATTTAATTTTTGAGTCAGAATTTTTATTAGATCCTCATTGTTATTATGTCTTCCTAGCTTCAAAGGTTTTATTGGTTGAAACATAGGATTTTCAGTAATCTTTTCTTTTTTAGGTTGTTCTTTATTATAGTCTTTGGTAAACATTTTTCCTTCAATTCTATTTAATTGAGAGGAAATTGTTCCCAAAATTTGATTTGAAAAATTATTTTGTCATGAAGACCTTTATGCCTTTTAATTCTTGTAGTTCTATTTTCATCATCATTCAACTTATTTGTTTCAGCGATACTTATTACATCAACACCTGGACTTTTATCATATTTCTTCCAAAGGGAGGATGAGCTTATTACTTATCTTCTTTCGTAAGAGTATTTGACTTCCATTCCTTTCAAACATGTTTATTTTAAAAAGGATATTTTATTTGGATTATATGAAGCATAAATATCAAAATATGAACATCGAATATTCATTTCCATCGCTTCCATAGTTTGATAAATTACTGCTCTCTAAATTTTCTTTATTTCTTTTGATAATTTAGAGAAAACCATTCTTTCTTTATGTTCTCTCGATTCGCTTATTTTCTTAAGTACTCTTTGTCTATTTCAAATGACATTCTCTCACTGCCATCATGTCGAAATGAGAGTACTCACTTAGTGACATCATTTATAAAAATGTCGATAATCTATCCTGAGAGTTTTTGAATGTTTGTCTATTTTCGTATATTTTAAAACTGAATAGTAGAGGAATAGTCTACTTCTTCTAGATTTAAATCTGATCAACATTTGATCTCCTAGAAGGAGTTCTAATTTCTAAATGCACCAAGACCTTAATACGACTAAGGTTTTCGCTCAAAATTAATTTGAACATTTTCTTGTCCATCTTCTATTATGGATAAGAGTTTTGTCGTCAACTGGGTTTCGAGCTAAGAGTCATGAAATTCCATTCTATATCAGAGTTAAACATTCCCATGGAATAAAGCCTTTGGAATTACGATCGCTTCGAAAGTTTTTCTTCATTTGCTTGCCAAATTAAAGTTTGATCTTATGAGTACAAATGCGCACTGATCGACCATCGGTTATTACTTTATAAGATACTCGTATACTATAAAAGATATTCCCCGATCTAGATCCATGTCATAATTTTGAGTTTGCATGCTTAGAGTCAAGGCTTTATGAATGCTCTTATCATTCATACAAAGCACTCTAAGTTTGGATAACAGTGAAATACACCGTCCAAAGGATGTATTTGTTTCCATTAACCCTAAAAGTGGAATCCTCGAATTCGTTTATGTCTTGCATCACGAAGACATATACATACAGTTTGTCTAACCTCAGCCCGGTTAAGGTTTGGTCAAGCACCGGATAGCTCCTATACGAAGAATTTTGAATTTTCTTGAATTTGTTCTGTATCCTAAGATCTGTAAGCTCAGTTTCGTTTTAACCTATTGAATGTGTATTGTATATTTTGATTCTATAATCTTTTTGAATTCAAAAGTTCCTATTTTGTATAATTTCTTTATGTTTTGTTTTGGCATTTCCTTAATCTTTGATGTACTGCTCTGAATCTTCTATAGAAACAAGTAAAGTTTTGTTTTCAAATTGCTGAGTATTTTCAGATATGCTCTAAGTTGTTCATCAACTCGGATGAACTAGTATTTGAACTAGTACCTACAAATTTTTCGATAAAATGACATTTCTACCCTTTCTTACAAGAATTTGATTCTACACTTAGTGGACCACCACCGACCACACCGACCACCGGGATTTATGTGGTCGACCAACGGATACTAGGGCCGACCAACGCTAACTCGTAGGAATCATAATTACTTCAAAGAATACAAATATGTTTTAATCAAAAATTTTGCAAGAATCCTGCTCGATACCAAATCTACAGACCTTCTAAACACCAGAACATATATAATTTGAAATGTGCAAATATTAAAAATTTGAGCAGCAGTAACAAAGAATTTTGAAATCTCAAAAGCACGGCGGCGTTGGTAACGACAAGCTCTCGTTGAAACTCCACCGTAGTGGGTTCAAGTGAGGCTTGAAGCTCAAACTCGACATACTCATTCGGGTTGAAGATATTTGAATAAACACAAACGCATAGTGAATTGAATCAAAATTCAAACAGTATTGAAATTTGAAATGAAATTTATTTAACTTTGAAAACTTACAAACTTTGTTGAAAGCTTTTGATCAGGAAAGCTTTAACAGTGAGCTGAGCTGAATACAATGCTCTCAGAGCTTCTCTCTATAACTCTCTCTCTTACTAAAACTTATCCTACCTAGCTAAGGAGACAACCCCTCCTTATATAGGAAAATTTTTTGGATTTGAAATAAAAATTTGACGTCCACACAGTAGATCACATGTGACTTTAAAAGTAAGGAATCTTAACTCCTGCTTTTATGAAGGGTCACTTTGCTTTTTGAAGAGTCACCTGCTTTTTGAAGGGTCACTTGCTTTTGTGACAGCAACTTTGTCTTTTTGTGCAAGTGGAGCTTTTGCTTTTTGAACATGGGAGACAGCCTGTCTAGTCTGTCACCGTTTGAAATGATCCAGGATGCTATCACACCATTTGTGGGTCCAGATTTTCCATTCTTCATTGAACCTATCAGAAGAGAGCATCCAGATTTGGGTTTTTGGAATTTTTGAACCTTTCCTTTCTCTAAGGCAAAGGCTTTTGAAAATATTTTCATTCCCATTACTCAAGGGGAGTGTATGGGAGCCGTAGTAATACAGTCTTCGTTCGTACGAGGAAGGTCGGTTGTCATCGTCTTCATCATCCGAAGTCCGAGTCACAGTTTTGAGAGTGTTCATGCTTCGGGCCTTGACCTCGTTTGAGATAAGCCCCAGACAACAATTTGAAGGAAATGGGTTTCGTTATCGACTCCGGCAAAGGCCGGGACCAAACAAAATCTTTAGAAGTTGAAGGCTTTTTCACCTGGCTTTAAAGCCACCATTGACAAGATCAAAAAGTTTGGGCTTCAGATATTTTGAAAGTGTGCTTCACCATTTACTTTGAATTCCCTACCAAATACTTGGGAATGGGCTTGGATGGATTGGTAGATGCAAAATTCAACAAAGAGCATCCAAGTGGATCCCACTGAGAACAAAAGAAAAGTGAATAACTATTTCCTGCAGTGGAAAGTTTTTACAATTCTGTTTCAGAAATAATCAAAGCTTTATGATTTCAGGCGTAGGCCATATGGATTAGCCCTTAAGAAGTCACCATTCCGAAACTAATTTGGAAAAGTTTTTTGAACTTTTTTCATTCCAGCTTAAAACCAGAATGAGTTTTGGCCTCGATATTAAAAGTATGATACCAAGCATTAGAATCATAAAATCAAAGGTTTCAGGATCAAAGTGTTGTGAAGTCTTTATGAGTAAAAATATTTGATCCCAATCCTTCATTAATAACTTTCAAAATTTTGCATTTTGAATAAGCAATGTCATTACCCTCGTGGTTCATGACATGAGAAATTTAGGCAGACTGTGATCTACGAGTATGAATTCGTAGGGAATTTACTGCTTTGAGTATTTCGTTGGAAAATGAAATATCTTTCATTTGAAAATCTTTAGTTCGACTCATTTAAACCGATATATGATCAGGTTCTAAAATTTGGAGTAACATTTTCTGTTCTTTTGTTTGGTATGCAAATTTTTGAGGTGTTTGAAAAGAAGGGTTGAGGGTTTTCCCCAAAACTTCGAAACGATTTGAAGTTTGAGGCCTTTTCATTGCATAAGAGGCCTTTGAAGTGGGTTTGATATGATCAGGCTTTTGCTTGCTCATTTTCCCTGTAAAAATTCCCGCGAAAGGAAATCAGGTAAAACGTTTGAAGATCCTTTGATAAATTCAATTTCAAAATCAAAAAACGCATAAAATAGCTACATCCTGCAAAAATCTACTTGAAACCAGATTTTGAACATCTTTGTAATTATGATCTTTGTGGTGAGTTTTTATTGAATCCTTTCAAAGTGATTTGATTACTGCTGATACCTGAGAGTTACAGTAGCCTGCATCACTTAAACAGCCTTCCTCGACTCAATCAAGCATTAAAACTCCTGTGTTCAGGATTTTTTTAAAAGCTGCTTGTGAGCACAGTTCATAGTCATACTATGTACGTAAAGTTTTCAACTTCTTTCATTTGCTTTCTATTAGCCTTCTTTTGATTTTCTAGATCATTATTTTTTTTCTCTAACTTGCATTCTTAATTGTTTATTTTGAGTCTTTGTTTTGCCTCAGTAGTCTGTAGAAAGTTGCAGGTATAGCATTAAATATGTCTTCATTATATGAATTGATAAATTATCTAAGAGTTTTATTTGTTTTAGAATTTTTTCTTATATATTTTCCTTATCTTCTCATTTCAGTTTATCATTTTCACTGTCACTTGCTCAAATAGCTATTTATGTTTACCGACATAAACAATTTTCTATTTTTTCAATTTCTTTTTCATTTTCAATTTGCTCTTGAGATTACTTCCCCGCTTTAAGATGCAGACTATTCTCGTAATAATATTCTTCCTCATTATTCGATAGGAACATTCGCTTGAGCTTTATAATTAGGTATTATTAATTCACATTTGAAACATCTAACTTCTTTTATGATGTTTTTGTTTTGTTTGTTCTCGTGGGTTTTAGATTTAAATTTTTTATCTTTTTTAAATTTTTTGAATTTTTTAAAGATAAAAAATTCAAAACAAAGGAATACCCTAAGAATAAAAAACATCACAAAAAGGAAGTTAGATGTTTTAAATGTGGTCAAAAGGGACACATAGCCCCTAATTGCAAAAATAAAGTAAACATTTTATCAGATAATGAAGAAGAATATTATTCTGAGAATAATACTTCATCTTCTGAAACTGATAAATCTCAAACAAATTCAGAAAATGAAAAAGAAATTGAAAAAATAGAAAATTGTTTATGTCAAGTAAACATGATAACTGCTGAACAAGAATTGTTAATTGAAATGATAGACAAAATTGAAGATAAAGAAACTAAGGCAAAATATATAAGAAAAATTCTAGAACAACAAAATACAAAACCTAAACCAAAGATGAATTTATCCAATTCATATCAAATGAAAGACATATTTCAATGCTATAAAGAACCTGCAACTCTACAAGATTTGCAAGAAGAAGTAAAACAAATAAAAATTCAAATAAATGAATTAAAAAATTGTACTCAAAATTTAGGAGAAAGAATAACAAGTCTAGAAATCCAAAAAGAAGATTTTAATGGGTTAAACAAATGAAGAGCTGAAACTCAGACATAAGATGACTATAGTACAAAACAAAGATGGTATACAAAAGTCAACTTTAAAAATCAATCCCACTACAGCGCTTTAATTGCTTTGATTGATTCAGAGTCGACGAATCAGATAAATGGCTGGCCAATTCCTACCATATTTGTAAAAACTTCTCAAAGATTATCAACAACTAGTAATGATCCTTTGAAGGTTCAATACAAAATACCACAAGGTCATATTTGCAAAAATGGTATTTGTATTAAAACTTCATTCTTACTAGTCAAAAATATAAGTCATCAAATTGTATTAGGAACTCCGTTTCTAACACAACTATATCATTTTCAAATAGATGATAAAGGATTAAAAACCAAATATAATAATCAAGAAATTCTCTTTGAATTTATAAGAGGAATAGAAGTTAAGAAATAACCAAGTTAAAGATTTTATTTTTAATTCAACAAAAACAAAAACATGTAAAATTTCTTCAAAAAGAAATACAATATAAAAAAACTGAAGAAAATTTACATTCAGAACAAATTCAAGAAAGAATAAAACATATTAAAAAACAAATAGAAAAGAATCTTTGTTCTTCTATACCAAATGCATTTTGGAATAGAAAACAGCATATGGTTTCATTACCATATGAAAAAGATTTTAATGAAAAACAAATTCCAACAAAGGCAAGACGTATTCAAATGAGTCTAAAACTCCTTGAATATTGCAAAAAGAGATTTTAATATTCCCTTAAACAAAAAACTTTATAAGACCTGAATTCATTCACCATTATGAGCTGTGCACTTTTATGTCCAAAAAGCTTTTAACTTGAAAGAGGAACTCCAAGGTTGTTGATTGACCATAAACCCTGAACAAAAAGTCCTATTAAATGATTAGGTATCCAATACCTAATAAAAAGGATTTAATTCAAAGGATTTATAATGCAACAATATTCTCAAAATTTGATATGAAATCTGGTTTCTGGCAAATTCAAATAAAACTTAAGACAGTACAAAATCAAGTTACGCTCCATTCGACATTAATGAATTAATGTAATGCCATTTGCCTCAAAAATGCTCCTTTAATTTCAAAATATGATGAATTAAATATTTAATGAATACACTAGATTTTCTATTGTATATATTGATTTATGTTCTCATATTTTCAAATTCTCTCAAGAACATTTCAACATTTAAGAAATTTTCAAAAAATTGTAAGAGATAATGGTTTAGTTATTTCTGCAACAAAAATCAAACTGTTTCAAACAAATATTAGGTTTTTAGGATTTGACATTCATCAAGGTCAAATAAAACCTATACAAAGGGCAATAGACTTTGCTAAAAAATTTCCTCGATGAAATCAAAGATAAAACATGGAAGCTACAAAGGTTTCTAGGTAGCCTAAACTATGAATAGTTTTACCCAAACCTTAGATTTTGATTAAACCTTGGCTTCCTCAAAGGTTAAAGAAAAACTCCTTTACCTTGGTCCGAGGAACATACCTGTGTAGTCAAACAAGCTGCACCAGTTAAGGAACTTCCTTGCCAGGTATCCTTCACCTGTAAGCCTTTCCTATTATAGAGACATGCCTCAAATATAGATATGGTGGAATCTAAACAATATTTTCAAACAAAATTTCAATTGTTAGATTTAATTGTGTTTGGAGTGGTCCACAATTGAATTATTCAACGGTTAAAAAAGAGATTTTAGCCATTGTTTTATGCATTCAAAAATTTCAAAGTGATGTTTTTAACAAAAAATTCCTTTTAAGAGTTGATTGTAAAAGTGCAAAAGAAATATTGCAAAAAGATGTTCAAAATCTAGTTTCAAAACAGATTTTTGCCAGACGGCAAGCTATTTATCTGTTTTTGATTTTGAAATTGAATTTATCAAAGGATCTTCAAACGTTTTACCCGATTCCTTTCGCGAATTTTTACGCGAAATGAGCAAGAAAAGCCTCGATCCTATCAAACTCAATTTCAAAGGCCTCTTATGCAATGAAAAGGCCTCAAACTTCAAATCGCTTCGTGTTTGGGGAAAACCCTCAACCCTTCTTTTCAAACACCTCAAAAATTTGCATACCAAACAAAAGAACAGAAAATGTTACTCTAAATTTTAGAACCTGATCATATATCAGTTTCTGGCGAAATTCAGACTAAAAAGATTTTTCAAAATGAAAAGTATTTCATTTCCAACGAAATACTCAAAACCCTTAAATTCTACGACCATAATGATACTCTGAAGTCTTTACACTTCTCATGTCGTGAACCCCGAAAGGGTAATGACATTGCTTATTCAAAATGCAAAATTTGAAAGTGATTAATGAGAAGGATTGGGATCAAAATATTTTTACTCATAAAAGACTTTCTGAACACTTTGATCCTCAAACCTTGATTTTATGATTAAGCAAAATGCTTGCATCATACTTTAATATTTGGGCCAAAAACTCATTCCTCGTTTATCCCGAATGAAAAAGTTCAAAACTTTTCCAAATTGGTTTGTGAATGGTGGCTTCTTCTCGGGAGCTAATCCATATATTTTCCGCCTCGAATCACTCAAAAGCTTTGATTATTTCAAAGCAAATTAGAAAGCTTTTTCCCCTTCCGAAATAGTTATTCACTTTCTTTGTTCTCACCAAGGATCCCTGATCCTCCGTTGGGATTTTTGTATCCACCAATCCTGATCAAACCATTCCTGCGATTTTACAGTGACCAAAACAAATGGTGGGTCAGCTTTCAAAATATCCCAAGCCCAAACTGATGCCGCCAAAATGGACCAAGCCCAAAAGCCCAAATTGGAAAGCTCAACTCTATAGACTGCTTTGGTCCCACCGCTGCATCCAATATCAAAAGAACTCATTTCCTTCAAATCTGGGCCAGATGTATTTATCTCAAATTGTTCAAGTCAAGAACAGACACTTCCAAACTCACACCACCGATGATGAAGACACAAAGAAGCGCCACACCCTTCCTCCAAAGAAACGAAGACATACACGGCCTCCCATACACTCCCCTTGAGTAATGGGAATGAAAATATTTTCAAAAGCCTTTGCCTTAGAGAAAGGAAAGGTTCAAAAATTCCAAAACCCAACTGATGCTCTTCCTCGACAGTTCAATGAAAATGGAAAACTGACCCACAAATGGTGTGATAGCATCCCGATCATTTCAAATCCAAGTGACGCACTAGACAAATGCCTCCCATGTTCAAAAAGCCATGCTCCACTGTACAAGACAAAGTTGTCACAAAAGAAGCTCGACCTTCAAAAGCAAACAATTCTTCAAAAAGAAATGAATTCTTCAAAAAGCAGAGTTAAGATTCCTTACTTTAAAGCCTTCCACATGTGATCTATCGTAGGACGCCAAATTTTTATTTCAAATCCAAAAAATTTTCCTATATAAGGAGGTATTGTCTCCTACAAAGTAGATGTTTTAGTAAGAGAGAGAGTTAGAGAGAAGCTCCGAGAGTACTAGATCCAAATTTCAATGCCTCACTCGTAAAGCTCTCATCAAAAGCTTTCAACAAAGTTTGTAAGTTTTCAAAGTTAAATAAATTTCATTTCAAATTTCAATATCAAGCAGAATTTTGATTCACTATCATACTGCTTGCATATGTTTTTATTCAAATATCTTCAACTTCAAATAGGTATATATATCGGAAACTTCAAACTCCCAACCCACTACGTTGAGTTTCAACAGAAACCCGGCTGCCATAACGCCGTCAGTACTTTTGTAAGATTTCAAAATTAACAAGTATTCGCTCAAATTTTTAATATTTACTGTTCAAATTATATATGTTCAAATTGTTTAGAAGGTCCTGCGTAGATTTGGTATCAAAAACAATTTAATATAAATTGTTTAGAATTACCTTATAAAAACTTTTTGATATAGAAACCTTAGTTAAAACTAAAATAATAAAATATTATATTGATAACCTTTATGTTAGCTCATCTTCTTAGAATTTAGAAATAGGTGTAGAAAATTTATGAACCCTCAATTTACAAAAGAAGAAATTAAATATTTTAAGAACCTTATAAATATAATGAAAATAATAAAAAGTAGTTTTAAAATAACATAAAAAAACAAGAAGGAAATTACATTTACATAGCTTTAAGAGATAAAAAATTTAGAAAAAATCCAAGAAATATAACAAAGAAAAATAAACAATTGTAATACAACTTTAGGAATTAGAAAGAAAGTCAAAAGACTTTAAAATTTTTAATTTAATTTGAAATAACTTAGACTATATAAAAGAACAATTAGTTAAAGAAGATAAATTTTGTAGAAAAGAAATAGAAAATAAAGTTAATAACAAACTTAAAGGAAATATTATACTTTAACTAAAACTAGACCACAAATATTTGAACACTTAGTTAAGAAAACAAATAAATAAAAAAATAAAAATAGATAATCTTTTTAAACAATTTGAAAAACTAAATTTAAGAGAAAAACCGAAATCCTTAGAACATAAAATTAATCCATTTAAACCAAGAAATTTAGAAGTGAAACCATGAAATTGTGGTAGATGTAATAAAAACCAAAAAAGAAAATGTACCTATCGCAAATTAGAATTTTGAAAAAGTGAAAATTCTTAGACTTTTTTTAATGTGAAATAGTTTGAACAACGAATAACAAGGAATAGTTGAAGAACAAGAAGAAAATGAATCTAAAATAAACCTAGAAATAAGACTATTTTAGACTTAGAAACTCAGAACATTTAGAAATGTTATTTATTATGATGAGAATGAGAATTATCACAAATAAATAAACCGTATACAGCATCCAACTTCTAAGATTAGGCAGGAAAATAAGGATGGAAGTGCTAGTTTAGCACTTTAGGTTTTGATAATTTTATCTCAAACTTATATATGAAAATAAGTTTAGCTTGTTTATCCTAAATTTACCAAATTATCTCACATCATTAAGAGCCGTGGCTTGCTCATCATCTGGTGACACTTATTTATAATATGTTGGAGACCTATCTGGAGAATTTTGAATATTTTGTTTAGTTATAGTATATTTTAAATCTGGAATTGTAGAAGAATAGTCTACTTCTTCCAGATTTAAATTTGATTGAACATTTGACTTTTCAAGAGGTTCGCACTTCTAAAAGGAATTAGAAGACCTTGCAGAATATGTTCTTGTTAAATTTCTTTTCTGTCTGTAATGTATTTGAAATATTTTTGTCCATCCTCTGTTATGGACTGAAGTTTTAGAAATTACAAAACCATAAATATAGTAAAACCACAAATCCAACAGTGAAACCAACCTCAGGTAAAGCAATAAAACAAGGAAAGTGAAATTTTGTTAAGTATAGAAACAATAGAAAATTTATATAGAAACTCATAATTACTAATGTAATGTTAGAAGAATTTTGAAAATCCAAAATCATTAAGAACAAATTGTATCAAGAAAACTTTATAGATATAATGTATTGTAAAACTATTCGATGAACAAAATAATTACAAAACTTCATAAAGCCACTTAGTAACAAAATATTTAATATAGTATAAATAATAAACCAATTTATAATTAAACCAAAATTATAGAAAACAAGAAAAAAATAATTGAAATAACTAAAATTACAAAAGAACATGAAAACAAATTTGAAAAGGAATTTGTAAATGTGAAAACATAAATATTTTAATAAGGCCCTCAGTGGAAAACAAAAATAGAACCTTCTAGTAGTTATTCACAACCAATACATGAATATGGAACAATTTTAGATATAGACAATACTATGTGGACCTAGAAACTATAGAAAAATTAAACAACCCTAAATTATACCGGTGTAGTAGTAGTTTTCCAAAACCAACAAGAAATATATGAATTTTGTAAAAGCACTCTTAGGGGAGTTGTACTGCAATTCTTTAGGAACATGGAACAAGGAAACAGTAATTATTTTCAGGAAGTTAAGAATAATTTTAGTATATTTGTGTTTATAAACCTCATAAAATGATATTTTTTAGGAACAACACAAGAAGATTTAAATGAACCTATACTATATCTTTATATGTTTGAACAGTTAAAATTGTGTAACCTTTCGTATATAAAAGAATATGAACAAAAATTTAGGAAATATGCAATTCTTGCTAAAATTGATAGAAAAATACAAGGACTAGTAGGAGTTATATTATGGAATGAATTTTCAACCTCTTAATATAAAAACTCTCCTTATATAGGTAGTAGAGTAGAATTTGTAAGAAATTGGTTAGGAAATGAATGTATACTATCCAATACCTAACAAAAAAGACTTGATTCAAAGGATTATAATGCAACAATTTTTCAAAATTTGACATGAAACTGATTTTGGCAAATCGTATTGGAACCAAAGATATATACAAACAACATTTACAACAGACGGCCATTACTTAACGGAATGTAATGCTCTTGCCTAAAAAATGTTCTTCGAATTTCAAAATACGACGATATTTTCAATGATCATACTAAGTTTTCTATAGTATACATTGATGATGTTCTCATATTTTCAAATTCCATAAAAAGAGCATTTAAACATTTAAAAAATTTTTCAAAATTGTAGGGTGGAAAATGGATTGGTTATTTCGCAACAAAAATCAAATTATTTCTGCATAAATATTAGATTTTTAGGATTGACATATACTAAGGTCAAATAAAACCCATATAGAGTAAATTGTTCTGTTAACAAATTTCCTGATAAAATTAAAGACAAAACCCAGCTGCAAAGATTTTTAGGAAGCCTAAACTATGTAGCTGATTTTTATCCAAACCTTAGGATTTTGATTAAACCTTTATTTCAAAGGTTAAAGAAAAATCCTGCTCCATGGTCAAATGAACATACCCAAGTAGTCAAACAAAGTTCCAAGTCAAAGAACTTCTCGCTTAGAATCTCTACACCTTAAGCCTTTCCTATAATAGAGACAAGTACACTCTAAATATAGGATATGGTGGGATATTAAAACAAGATTTGGAGCACAATTTCCAATTGTAAGGCTCACTCGTGCTCGAGTGGTCCTCAACAATTACTCCAACTAAGTAAAAGAGATTTTAGCCATTGTTTTATGCATTCAAAAATTTCAAAGTGATGTTTTCAACAAAAAATTCCTTTTAAGAGTTGATTGCAAAAGCGTTAAAAGAAATCTTGGTAAAAGATGTTCAAATTTTAGTTTTAAAACATATTTTGCCGTAGATGGCAAGTAATTTGTCGCTTTTGATTTTGAAATAGAATTTATCAAAGGTTCTTCTAAATGGTTTAATTCCATTTTCACAATTTTATAGGAAAATGAGCAAACAAGACTCCATCAAACCAACAACCAAAGGAATCATATGCTATGCCAAAGCTCAAACTTCAAATCATTTTGAAGTATTGCAAAATACCCAAACCAACACCCTGTTCTTCAAGTCCCGCTTATCAAACAAAAAGAACTCAAAATGCTTATTCAGGTTCTAGAGGCAGATCATATATCAGGCTCTTTTGAGATCAAAAATATTTTTCAAAAAGAAAAATACTTTTTAACAAATGAGATTTCCAAAACTCGTAGATTCTACGAATTTATACTCGTAGATACGGAATCTATTCAAGTATCTCATGTCAAAAACCCTGAGGGTACTGACTTTGCATACTCAAAGTGCAAAATTTTAAAAATTATTTCAGAAAATGATTGGGAACAAAATCCTTATACTCACAAACAATTTTCTGAAAATTTTGTTCCACAAACCTTTGACTACATTGATTACAAAAATGCATGGTATAACACTTTGTGTTAAACTGGCTCCATTCTAAGTTCTTTAACCTGGGAGAAAACATGCAAAAATCTTTTTCCAAATTGGTTTCGTGAATGGTGGTCAAGCTTTGCTGCCACTCCAAATATTCTGGCCCCGAGATCCCACGTAAATCTTGACCATTTCAGTTAATTTGCGGAAAACTTTTTCCCTTCAGGAAACAGTTATTCACTCTCTTTTTGTTCTCAATTTAAAATCCCTTGGATTCTTTGTTGGGAACTTACTTCCCATCATTTTTTACCAGCTCCATTTCCTCAGCATTTGGCTAGGGAATTCAAAATTAAATGGTGGGCCGCTTTCAAAATTTCCCAAGCCCAAACATTTGAGTCCATTAAAGGTTGGTTGGATTCACAAAAGCCCAAATCAAAAAAGCCCACAAAGTCAAAGGTACCTACTTGGACCCAGCCTTTGCCAGGCCCAACTTCGTGGCCCCAAACTCCTTCAAAAAATTCATTTCCTTCAAATTCAGCCTACAGGGCCTATCTCAAAAAAGTCCAAGAACAACAATTTATCGTCCCAACTTGCGCACTGTGACCGACAGGAAGATACTTCATACATCCAAATTTCAACATTCCAAAGAAATGAAGACATGTGCTATGGTCTCCCATCCACTCCCCTTGAGTAATGTGAATCACAACATTTTCAAAAGTCTATGTTCCAGAGAGTTCATAGGATCAAAGCCTCAAAGGCATCAAATTTTCAAGTTAACTATTGATCGTTTTGAAGAGGACTCATGGAATGAGTTAATCCAAATGGTGGAGGATTCGTTGGATCTCACCTACAGCTATGACTGATGTGACATGATGTCCCCCACTACCAAAAAGCATTCAAAAGAAGATTAGAAGATTTTTTGATTTTTGAAAAGCAGATTCCCACTTTCCAAAAGTAGACAAAAGAAATTGTTGGTGCTGACTCAAAAGCAAGATTGTTTTTGAATTTTCAAAGTTCACATGCTCAACACTGTGTGGACGTCAAATATTATTTTCAAATCCACGGATTCCAATGGCTTTGAAGTCCGGAAAAATTCCTATGAGGGGATGTCTCCTTGAGAAGTGCGTTTGTGAGTGAGAAAATCAAGAGAGAGTTTTTCTGCGGAGAAACTTGTAACTCGCTTCAAGCATCGTACAATCTTTCATGCTCAAAGTTTCAAGATTGTGCCAAATTCAAATAAAAGTTTCTTTTGATTCAAATATCTGTTTACTATTTTATGTTTATACTGTTCAAATATTTTACCTTCAAAAGTATATAAGGCTGGAAATCAGTAACCTCTTGAACACACAACTGTGGAGTTTCAACAGGAAACCTCTGGTGTAACAACGCCATCGTACTATTGAAGAATTTAAATTTTCAAAGTTTGTTTATCGTTTAAAGATCCTGCACACTATAGAAAATTGGGAACAATCCTTAAATTATACTCAGTAAGAAGTTTCCCAAAAACCAACAAGAAATATATGAATTTTGTAAAAGCACTCTTAGGGGAGCTGTAATGCAATTCTTTAGGAACATGGAACAAGGAAACAGTAATTATTTTCAGGAAGTTAAGAATCATTTTAGTATATTTGTGTTTATAAACCTCATAAAATTATATTTTTTAGGAACAGCCCAAGAAGATTTAAATGAACTCTATACTATCTTTATATGTTTGAACAATTAAAATTGTGTAACCTTTCGTATATAAAAGAATATGAACAAAAATTTAGGAAATATGCAATTCTTGCTAAAATTGATAGAAAATACAAGGACCGCAGGGAGTTGCACATGAAATGAATTTTCAACCTCTGAATATAAAATCTCCTTATATAGGTAGTAGAGTAGAATTTGTAAGAAATTGGTTAGAAAATGAATGTTTAAATATAGGAGAAAGAAGTCAAATAAAAGAACAAGATTTAAATAGACAACTTTGTAGAAAATTAAAATTAGGAGAAGAATTAGATTTAAGATGTAGAGATAGATACAAAGAGTATAGAAAACCTAAAAGCTATAAAAGAGCAACATTTTTAAAAAAAAATATAGAAAACCTAGAAAATTTTGGATAAAAAGAAGAAAAACCAATTATAGCAAAAAACAATGTAAATGTTATTTATGTGGGCAAGAAGGCCATATAAAACCTGAATGTCCTGAACTCAAAAAATTGCCAAATGAAATAAATAGAAAAACTCAAGTCAAAATTAACTTAATAAAAGAATATGAGATTGATAGCGAAGATGAAGAAATTATTAGTGAATTAGATTTTGAGAGTGATAATTATAGTATATATAGCTTAGATGATGAAATGGAGGAATTGCATTAACAAATAATTTAGAAGAAAAATTTTATAGATATTATAGTGGATCTTTTAATGAATATCAAAAGAACTTTAGTTCAACGGATTTAGAAATTGAAGCTATAATTTTAGTTTTAGAAGAAATTCAATTATTTTTAAACTAAGAAACAATTTACTTTAAGAACCGATTATGAAAATATTAAAAATTCTTTGAAAAATAATAAATTCTTCAAAATTATCTACCAAAAGATGGATAAAATTTCATAACGTTTTAATTGGTTTCAAACATAAATTTGAACATATTAGCGAAATGATAATATATTATAAATTGCTGATAAGTAAATTTTATAAACGATGAATTATTTATGACTTACTTTTGTTTACGTGAACATGGCTCAAAGGGGAGAATCTTTCAAAGCAAAAAATTTCAATTTAACCGTAACTTGAACGGTAGTTTTAAACCAAACCTCACTTCGCCCTCAGATTCTCAAAATATTTTTGAAGAATATAAAATAATAGTAGGTAACCTTCGCTTCCTTAAAACCTCAAACTTTTCTAATCAAAACCTAGAATATGCTTTGCTAAAAACTATTTTTTTTAGTCAAAGACGTTTCAACATTTACAAAAACCAGCTTTGTTGCTTTAGAAACCAAAATTCTAATTGCTTAAAACCAGAAAAGTAAGAAAATCTTATTGGGCGAATTAGAAACTAAATTACAGCCTCTTTCTTGAAGAATGTTAATAAAACCTGAAAGTTAATTAATATGATTAGAAAATCAACTCTTTCTACCGAATGCTTTGAAAACTTGAAATTAAAAAATAACTTCGGTCCTATATTTGCGATATAATAGGTTTTTCTTTGCAAAAACCATTGTAAAAATATCTTTAGGAACCTAAAATTAGATATTTCTTGAAACTATTCCGCCTTTATTTTAAACTAATGGAACCAGAGTCCCTACTTATCATTATGTGTATATAAAACATAATAAAGAACTTTTAGTACCTTAACAAAAACCAAAATGAGAAATGACCTGTCAAAATGATTTTTCTTTATATTTTAGTAGATATAGAGATTTTCAAATTTTATTTTAGAAAAATAAGAAATAATTTTTTTTTATCTTATTGGAGAAATTCAAACCATGTCCATTTGGGAGAATCATTTAGATAAAATTTTGAACTCCAAAATTTTTATAACCTTGAAAATAGGATTTTATAAAACCAAATTTGGCGGATTCATCAGAATGATTCACGTAAATGTCTTACCTTTCTGGATGCTGATGTTTCGAAGAATCTAGATGAAGAGAGTTATGCTAATCTGGAGAATGCTGTGGAAGGATAAAGATGAAATCAAATCAAGAAACAATATTCAACTCTGCAAAAAGCCCTCAGCATTCTTATCAGTCAGACCCAGACTTATCCTTATCTCAAAAGTATTCAACAAGAGGAAGAAACGTGTAAAAATTTGTGATAACTTCAACTTTTACTTAATACTTGGGGACACTTGTCCTCATAGGCATTTATTAGTCTTCATCGGCATTTAGTAGACAGATAAGTTCAAAACTTTATTTCTGCAAATGGTTCAATTATCCAAAAGCAGCTGTTCATGGTTTAGTCATGATAGTAATATTTGTCCACAGGTAATAAGTGGAGGAGAAAACAATTTTTATGTTTTTGCTTGATTTTATTTGTTTCTAATCAGCTAAACAAGAATGTCAAGAAAATTGGTTAGAAATGGTAGTTGGTCTGTCAATATCTCGCTTAAAACATCATTTCTCAAGCATCTAATCAGCATCCTCAGAAGAGATCATTGATTGTAGGTATAATTTTGTAACTGAAATTACATGAAATCAATGACCACATAAATAGCATTTATATTGTGTTTTTGCTATAATTGGTTCTTCTTCTTTTTATCCAATATTTTCCAGATTTTCTATATCTTGTTTTAAAAGGTTGCTCTTTATAATAAGTTATTGATTTTATTCTAAAAGTTCTTTTATAGCTTTTAGGTTTTCTATACTCCCTATATCTATCTCTATATCTTAAATCTAAATCTTCTCCTAATTTTAATTTTCTGCAAAGTTGTCTATTTAAATCTTGTTCTTTTATTGGACTTCTTTATCTATATTCAAACATTCATTTCTAACTGATTGGGTTTAAAATAATAGGCGCCCAGGCCCATAACACAAGCCCAAATGTCAGGGTTAAAAAAAGATTAGGAAGCAGGCGCAAAACAATTGCTCGACCTAATGATATCTCCAAACACAGGCCCAAAACGAGAGCCCAACTCACCCCTTCATCTGATCATCACAAAGAACCCGTATTAAAGGAAAGTACCTAATTTCCCTAATTAAATCTCTACCAATTAAGGAAGTAGGATATTTCCTAATAATTGGTCATTAATTATCTCTTATTAATTCCAGAACGATAAGGAAAGAAAATCTCTCTACCCATGAGAGAAATATAGATTGTACCATCTACCACAGTTATCACATCACCCATTATAAATACCATGCCACCCCATCGGTGAAAGGTACGCATTCAATTTATGCCCTAAGCAGTTGACCTTTTTCTCTTCCACCAGAAAGAACTGACTTAGGTATCTAAAGGCAAATGTATTCATCCCCACCAATCCTTCTTTTGTTTCTTATTTCCTTTTGCAGAGGAGCCTCTAATATCTAGAGACAAATAGATCATCTCAGCCAATTCGCTAAGCTCCATCTCGCTTCGCCTGAAAAGCATCATTTTGGCAAAGTCTTGGGGAACGACAAGCTCTTTACAAATAAAGTCGACTTTGCTGGATCGATGGTATCAACTCAAACACAAGGTGAGCTACGCCAACTCTAAGGATGGCACCAAGAAGGCAACGTAGATAGCCATCATTCCGAGGCACACTAGAAACTTTACACGCTAAAACCGACGAGATGGAGGCGCTTCGTCTCACTAACCAACGTGTGCTGAGAGAGTTGGAGCAACTCGCCAGACAAATACAACGCCCCCAAGAGGCACGACAGGCCAGAGAAGGCCAAAACACCATTACCCAAGAAAAACAGCAACACCTCGACCCTCCTCGAGAAGCAGATGGAGAAGGAGAAACTAGCCAAGTCAGGGAGCATGACCCTTACAAACCCCCTGGAGAGAATCGCAATGAGGAGAGGTATGGTAGGAACAACAGAGGCGATGGACCCATCCTTTATTAGCAGGAGACAAGGGAGCGGTCATGGGAGCAGAGGTTCAGGGACATCCAGCAAGAGCTCAGCCATATGAAGGAAGCGGTAAAAGGCCGAGCTCCAGTCTCTATGGACGCTCTGCGCAACAAACCGAACCCCGCTCACGCCGGTGTCGACTTTCCTCTTCCGAAGAAAGTTCGTAATACCGCAAATTGAAACATTCGACGGAACGAAAGGCCCCATAGATCACCTTAATACATATAAGAACCAGATGGAGCTGCACGGATATCAGGACCCCATACGATGTAGAGCCTTCGCTATCACGCTAAAGGCCCAACATTGGCTTGGTTTAACAGACTTCCACCATCTTCAATCTCATCATTCACATAGCTCTCCATCTCATTCGTCTCCCACTTCATCGGAGCTAGGACGTACAGGAAGCCAAGTTATCACCTTATGATCATAAAGCAGAACTCGCAGGAGAGCCTGAGGTCATATGTTCAGAGATTCAATGTGGAGTCATTAAAGGTAGATATTCCAGACGAGAAGTCCGCCATCACCGCTTTACCGCAGGCTAGGGTGCGCTCGAAAGACCGGGGTGTCTCATCTCAAAGAACTCTCAAGCAAGCATGGCCGAGGAGCTCGCCAAAACAGAGAAGTATATCAACTGTGAAGAAGCCCTTTTATCCAAGCAAAGGAGCTCTTTTACTCCAAACGAGAAGAGCAAGGGCGACAAGAAATGGGAACGAAGCCTCAAGAGGTAGGGAGACAGAGGTAGATCCCCGCGAGGAGCCGTGAGAAAACAGAATCCATCCCCAAAGAGGCGAGTGGAATGTCGAGATCGCTCCGGGACCACCTCACTGAATCAGCGCCAGCAAAAAGATCTCACCTCGCAATTCCACCCTTGATGCCTCAATGTCACAGTCCCACGCGGCGTAACATTAAAATTTCTTCGAGATGACCATCTCGTATGATCGACCTAGCAAAAAGAGACAATACCAAATACTGTGAGTTCAATAGGGATCATGGACACCTAACTGATGACTACATCCAGTTGAGGAAAGAAATTGAGTACCTGATCCGACGTGGGCATCTTCACCGTTATGTGGCTTCGTATTGTCGTGACTGTGTGTAGCACCACTAACTGAGTCAGCCAACCCTACCAAAGACCGCTATACCCTTGAGAGATCCATGTGATCTCCTGAGGATTTGTAGGCGTGGGAGTCCGTACTACCAGAAGGCCCATCTCGCAAGAACATCGATCGGGGGAAACATTAGAAATAAGGGCCGCATCCAAACTCCCTCGACCGGATACTACCATACCTGACTCCTCGACATGGAAGGTCACAAAGATCCCCATGACGATCCACTAGTGATAAGGGCCATCAGACAATAAAACAATCCACGTGGTCCTTTTGTCGACAATGGAAGCTTTATCGATCATCTTCGCATCGCTCGACAAAATGTGGCACTGGTGAGAAGAGACACTGAACGCCTACCTACGTGGGATTCTCCTGAAGAAAGAGCGCTACCTTATGGTCGACACAACCAAAGGCTACCTTGGGTCGATACAACTATGCTCACTTTGGGAGACCCCCATTCCGTGCTACAACAACAAAGTGAAGATTTCATAGTAGATGCCCCATTAGCTATTAAACATGTTACTCAAGTGTGCCCTTTCTCACCAAAGATAAGGGCCATCCTCCGCTCTATCACATGGTTATCAAATCTCAACCACAAATGGGGTAGGAATGGTTCGAGAAACCAACATGCAGCGTCATGAGTGTTACTCAGCATCAATAACAAAAACAATAGTCGACAACATTTACATGGACGAGCTCGACATGCGAGACGAGGTAAGCACCCACCTTGCGCCCTCAGAAGAACTAGAGCCTGTACAGCTTGACGACCAGCTAAAACACCTCGTCTACATAGGATTTAAGCTGGCTAAAGACGTCAGAAGCCTTCTCATCCACTTTTTAAGCATACTCCGCAATTCTTTCTCTATGACTCCTCGAGCCTGACTGGGGTCTGCTTCACCGTTTATCACTTGCACTACAAGTATTGATAAAACAATACGCTAAACATTTTCATGCTTAGTGGTTCTATATAGTTCTCTATTCCTTTTCAGTTCAATATATATATATCATGCATTTATCAAAACACGTTTTATAATGTCCGGTAATGTAAAAAGATACTACAAATACACTCTTTTATGTCATTTTTTTGCTTTTCTACTTGTGATTTCCACATAGCTATATAGTCAACATTCACGATGCATTCGGGCCAGAATCCCCGTCCCGGTTTGTCATTCCGCAGCGGTTTCACATTCAATATTACCATATCACATACGGGTTATAGAAGTTTACATTCACGCATGCATTCAGTCGTGAATCCCGTCATGTTTGAGTCATTCAGAGCAATGTATTTCACATTCAATATTACCATATCACGATGTTATAGAAATCGTGACATTCACGCATGCATTCGGGCCAGGAATCCCGCCTTGTTTGTCATTCAATAGCAATGTGATTCCACATCCAACAATTTCGGTTACCTTCATGACGAATTTAGTTGGTGAATCCCATCATGTTGGTCATTCAATATTACACTTCAAATCAATTTACTTTTATGCAATAAATTAATTTATAGTTCCTAAATACACGCATACATGCAGCATATTCGACAAGCATTTCAAATACTAATAATTCAAATCGATATATATGTATATTTCACAACAAGAGAACAACCGAGAACAACAGGAATAAAGAAATTGTAAGCATTTCAAATTTTGAAACGAGAACGAAAAGGTAGAACAAACCAATTATCGATTCCTTTTCTTTTTTCGGGAGCATCAATCCTAGGTCGTTGTCGCCTTCACCTCGTGACCTACCAAATACAAATTCTTCACTCTTAGTGGTTAAGCAAATAATCACACTAAACGAATATCGCCGAGGCCGCGAGGTACGGTACGTTTTTCACTTAGTCTCATTCATATTTGAACCCCCATTAATCGTTTCTTAGGGTCCCTAAACAATCGGTGTATGAATATTTAATTTAATCTATGCAAAATAGCTAAAAATGGGTCATTAACAACTCAGACTGGGCATAGCTTAATTGGCACGAGGCTGGATTTTGACTGCACCGGCATAGGTTACCCATCAAGATCTCCTCGGTGACCGGTACAGCTCAACCTCGTATTCCAGACAATCTCACGGGTTTTTGTCCAGAAATATTCGATTTTGGCATTTTTCTCACATTTTTCTTCCACAAATCTTCTCCAATTCGTCCCATATCAAAAATCCACCATGGAATCCCTTCAATACAACCTCCAAAGTGGTTTAGAATCAATGAAAACTCTTTTCTCTCAAGTTGTGGATTTTCCCAAAATCCAATCAAAATATGGTGTTGTATGATTTTTCTTACCTTGAACCTCTTCAAATCTCTTCTTGTATGTTGTTTCCGTCTCTTAGAGCAAGAAATGGGAAGCAAAGCCAACCAAAACTTGATCTCTTTGCCAAACCCTAGTTTTTCTCCCCCTTTTTCTCCCTCTTCTTTTTCTCAAAACGGATTGCTCATAAATGAGCTTAAGTAAGACCACATTTTGGCCTTTAATTTTCTCTATGTAAGGCCATGCCTGGGCCTACACCATTCTCATTTCTCATTTTTTTTTGTCTTAAGTCACTTAAGCTTCCTAAGGCCATGTTTGGCCACTCTAAATCCAATTTTCCATTTTTAGCATTCTAACTCTTTATTTCAATTTCCTTATCATTTATCATTTATTCCACATTAGCATTTAAGCTATCATTTAACCCTTAGGTCCTCATTTACAAATTTCCACATTTTTCCTCTTTTTCACTTGCTTATTTCCGGTTCAATAAATTTCTCAATTTAGCATATAATATTTGATCATATGCTCACTCTTTCAATTTACATTTTACAATTTATCAATTTATCAAATTCCCCGGAAAAGCCCAAGTTTGACTCAATTCATACCCAGAATATATAATAAAAATTATTATAAAAATTCTAGGGTATTTTAGGGGCGTTACAACAGCCGAGGAATAGAAGCAAACCTGCATAAGATAGCAGCCGTGCTCGATGCCGCCACCTTCAAACATTAAGGAAATCGAACTCCTGGAGCAGGAGAATAGCCGCTCCGAGCCGCCCATGTCCAAGGCCGACGTCACTTTCTTTCGTGTTGGCGAAAAGGCCTTCCAATGGGATGCACACTCGCAGCTGAGGCATTCACGTGCTTCAAACCCACCCAGCTTTCCCCGCTCTAGTAAGCCCTTCTGGGGTGAGAACTCTCACTTTCACCCGCGCCTGCATCTTCAACTAGTGCCGCCGTCGAGAGCTGGATAAGTTGCACAGCTGGCACATTACAAATTGAGCTCTGAGAGGAGCGGAGGGAAGATATCCAAAGATGGAGAAGCTAATCCTAGCGTTGGTAACTACATCCAGAAAGCTCCGACCTTACTTCTAAGCTCATACCATCGAAGTCTTAACTGAATATCCGATGAAGTAACATCGCATAAACTTAAACCTCTCGAAGATCGGAGCAAAGTGGGCTATATTTAAGTGAGTTCGACATCAGATACAAACCAAGGACAACAATAAAAGGGTAGATCTTGGCCGACATCATGGAATTCACCCCACAGAGCCCATTAATCTAATTAAATCGAGACCTAACCCCATCCGAGGTCGCTCCACGGACGGGCCAATGCCCGCCAAGGAAGCCAACATGATCATGACCTCTCTGACGGATATGCATACGCCTAGATTCGGCTTCCAAGCCTCCAATAACGAGGCCGAATATGAGGCTGTCATAGTTGGGCTTAACCTCGCCCACTCCATGGAAGCTGATCAACTGGAAGTGAGCAATGACTCCCAATTGGTAGTAAATAGACTGGAAGTTCCCACGGTCAGAGAAGATGATCCCTGCACCAAGAAGGTGCGAGAGTTTCTTAAAAAGTTCATACGAGTTCAGCCAAACATGTATCAAAAGAGAATTCTCAGCCGATGCCTGGCAAATCGGGCAACAATTCCTCACAAGAAGAAGTGGTGACTCTACACCATTGAGTACCTCCTAGGAATCTCTTAGTAACATCTACAACGGAGAAGTCTCCTCGTGATAACCGGGAACTGAAGCCGATGGACCCCATCCGACACGAGTGGAAGGAACATCGTTACAACCCAAAGGAGGCATCCAAACTCAGAGCAAGGTCGACAAGATTCACCGTTCATCTGGGGACCCTTTATAAACGAGGCTTCTCTACGCCCATTCTTAAGTGCGTAGGGAAGGAAGACGCCCACCACATACTCGTGGGAGATACACGGCGTCTATGGCAACCACTATCTGAAAGTTCTGGACCTTAGCGTGAAACCTTTGAGGCGGGTACATCGGCTCACAATGCTCTAAAGACGCAATGTAATCCAGTTTTAAATGCAAAGCTTGTCGAGCATGCCAAGATCTCATCTCCCATTTGAGCCACTGATGTCAATCACAACCCCTCGGTCTTTTCAAAGAATGGGGCTAGACATATCGGGACTCACCCGCTGGAAGGGGCTAATGCAAGTTTATTATCAGGCAAAGGACTACTTTACCGCGCCGAGGCGTAACCCTTAGCAACAATCACAGAACATAAGGTACTTAACTTCGTCTAGCGTTCTATATTATAGAAACGTGGATCCCGGTGTCCCTCGTGGTTCGACAATGGGAAACAGTTCGACAATCCTAAGTTCAGGGATTTCTGCGCCGAACTCAGAATCAAGAACTACTACTCATCTCCAGCTCATCCATAGTCCAATGGGCAAGTAGAAGTCACTAAAGGACTCTCAAGGCATCTTGAAGACTAAATTAGAAGATCTAAAGAGAAAATGGGTAGAATACCTCCCCGAGGTGTTATGGGCACACAAAACTATGCGCAAGTCAGCAACTCAAGAGACCCCATTCGCCCAAATTTCTTTGGCAATCGGCGAACTCCCGTGAGGCTCCGATTAAAGTCGCAAAGCTTGAATTGCAAGCGCTCGAACACAACAGGAGGTTCTTCACTAAACCGATCTCCTAGAAGAAAAGCGGAGCAGGTCCTGCTGCATAAGGACTATCACGTAAAGACAAGAAGATATTTCATGAATCGTAAGGGTAAACCTGTGGAGTTACAAGCCCGCGACCTAGTTTTAAAAATCCCGCTTAACGAGGAAAGACCCCACACATGGGAAGCTGGGACCTAATTGGGAAGGGCACTATATCGTATCCCGCATGGAACGCTGAACACCTCAAACGGTTCTACCAATAAGACCTAGGAATGTAGTCCTTAATAAAGTAATTCAACGCTTGATTTTAAATAATGGGCTCTATGTTCATTCTTAGGTCACACATTATGGTGGGGTTAAAAAATAAGATATAATGATAAACAAGGAGCTCGATGCAAAAGTATGTTTCACAAAGATTGTTCTTTATTTCAAAGGGGTTACAATTAATGCAGAGAATTACAGTCCATGGAGCCATTCTCTACACCTAGAGACAAAAGGCACAACAGCTTCTCTACTCCTCGTAAAGAAACCCACGAGGAAAAAGAAGAGAAAAGAGAAAGCAAGGAGCTCACAGAAGCTCCGGAAGTCACATAACACAAATACAAAATCTCATTTCGTGGAAGTTACAATCACCTCGCAGGATTACAAAATCTTTTCATCCTTAAAATTACACCGCAAAGCCGTCTCCACATCTCAAAAAATTACAATTAGCCAAGCCGTTCTTCACATCGACCAACACCCAGTTAAGGCAAAAACCATAAGAAAGGGAAAGAGAAAGAGAAGGAGAAAGGGAAAGAGAAAGAGAAGGAGAAAGAGAAAGAGAAAGAGAAGGAGAAAGAGAAAGAGAAAGAAAGAAGAAAGAGAAAAGGAAGGAGAAGGAGAAAGAGAAAAGGGGGGGATAGGGAGAAAAGAGGAGGACAAGAATAATGGAGAAAGCGGACTTGTGCCTCCAAGCATACCGCTCCCTCCGAATACGCCTCCCGCCCGGGGCCCATCACCCGGGCGTGAGACTGTGGAATAACACAACCCCCATAGGGCGGAAACTAGGGAAAAACACAACTCCCACAAACAGTAGAGTAGAGAAACCAAGCACCGGCCCATGGCCGCCAAACTGACGTCGGGAAGTCACAATCAAACCCTGAAGCCCCATCGCTTACGAACCGAGGCACTATCGAAGGCAGGAAGAAAAATAAGAGTAACACACCCCGTCAAAGGAAGACAATTATTTATAAAGAAGCCCGGACGCTTGGGAAATTCATGCTATCTGCACCGATTCCCCATAAACCTACATTAAAGCTGCGCGCGCTTTCCCAAGGGAAGGGATATTAAAGAGCCATGTGGCACAATTTCAAAGGAGCCATTTTTAGCTCAGTTCAGAGAAGGCAGAATAGCCCAGGAACCCTAGTAGCTCAATTATGTGAGTTTAACTACTCAAGGAAGGCCTTGTAGCCTGCTGAGCCATTTTATTCTGGTCGTAGAAGGCACAGCCCAGAGCCCCAATAGCTCAGTTTTTCAGAGCTTAACCGCTCAAGGAAGGCTTTGTAGCCCAGGAGCCATTTTAGCTCAGTTCAGAGAAGGTAGAATAGCCTAGGAGCCCTAGTAGCTCAATTATGTAGAGCTTAACTGCTCAAAGAAGGCCTTGTAGCCCAGGAGCCATTTTAGCTCAGTTCAAAGGAGGCAGAATAGCCTAGGAGCCCAAATAGCTCAGTTTGCAGAGCTTAATTGCTCAAAAAGGCACAATAGCCCGTATATCGGCAGCCTTATTTTGAAGAGCTCAATAGCTTAGAAGGCAATAGCCTGTAGAGCTAAAAAGCTCAATTTGAAGCTCGCAAATGTATGCGCACTAGCCCAAGAGCCCAATAGCTCGCTTTGCGTAGCTTAACTGTCAAAGGCACCATAGCCTGAAGGTCAAGTAGCCCATTTCAAGAGCTCAACAACTCGTGGCGTATCAACCCAGGAGCCAAAAGCTCGCTTTGAAAGTCACAGCCTGTAAGGCACAATAGGCTCAAGAGCCCAAAGAGCTCGGGCCAGGAGCTTTAATTACCCAAAAAGGCGTAACATCCTGTAAGGCTAAGTAGCTCATTTTGAAGAGCCAACAAATGTATGCATCACCTTTCAGAGCCAAAAAGCTCGCTTGAAAAGCTCAACAGTCGTAAGGCATACAGCCTAGAGCTCGCAGTTTAGTTTGCGTAGCTTAATCAAGCAAAAAGGCAAGAATGCAAATTCTAGGAGCCAAATTTCTCACACCAGATAAGACCAGAGCCAAGCATTTCAATTCTGGAAAACCCCATAGCGTAGGACCACGGAGTCAAATGTAAATCGTCACACTAATTACTCAACTACTTACAAAGGCTTAATAAGCCCTGGGGTCTCACTGCATGAACCGAAATAAAAACTAAAATTAACTCTAATAAATCTCCGCATATCAATGGTGTCAATATCGTGGCTAATATAAAAGTCTCTGTGTTTATGCCTTAAATAGCGCGAGGTTAAAATATTAAAAAGGTAGCACCTCGAGGTCGCCCGATTCATAGAAGGTGGGGTTGAAGGCGAGTCTCAACGGGCAAGGTAGGAGAGTTGGTCTCCAGAGGAACCCGAAGATCATTAGGCAAGGGAGCAAGATCAGGGCCCCCATAAAGCACCTCGGCACCACAGCTGCCCCATCTCTAAAAAACATTCTTCTACCTCCTCATCGGAAGTCGATGTTGAACTCTGTCCGGGAAAGCTCTAGGAAGCCTCGTGGCCGAAGGAAAGCCACCTCAAGGCCCACAAAAAGTGTGCCTCATCTATGAGCTCGCTATCACCACCTGCTACCAAAGCCTCCGCTCTCATGTCCACCCGAAGCTTGCCGAGCTCCTCCGTCTAGCGCTCCACAAAGCTTCCAGCCTCAAAAGCCTCTTGGCGAACCCGTTCCAACGTCGTCACTTTGATGCGCAGGTCACCCTTGACAGCCTACAACTCCTCTTTGGCCAACCGTAGCTCGTCCTCGGAGACCCTCAAGCCCTTTCTTTTCTTTATCCTTTGCTCGTGCCCTCGCCGTCAAGACAGCTTCAGTCGACCGCGCTCACAAGCCTTCTTCAATGCCCTTATCCGAAGCCCCGCGCCGACCTTCAAGGTCGTGGAGGCAACCTTAGCCTTATAAGACTCGCCACCGGTGAGCTCCTGTTAAGGCCGGCCCCACGCCCTTCACAAGTAGCCACCTACCAAAGGGACAAGAAAGAGTCAATTAACACCAACAATAAGGAAATGGACCAATGAAGGTACTGATGTACTGTGGCTTCTGCCCCAAGGTAGGCAGCGTGAGCCTCCTCAACCCGACAGAAGGCCCACCTTCTGAGGTCAGTCCAAAGGATGGAGGAAATAGCCCTAGTGGCGAACTCCATATGAGAAAGCAGAGAGTCCTTATCCCCCATAGCACTGAAGCGACCCCTTCCCACACCATCCGCATTGGGTGAGGCTCGCACCGCGACGCAGTAGACTCCGTAATCAAATAGAAAGAACTCTAAGGGGGCTCAACCGCCCTCCTCAAGAATCTCTAAATGACAAGAGACAAAGGCGAAGAAGAGACCCCCACCTTTAAGATCTTACCCCGGGTAGGGGGGCAACCCTCAGGGGAAGCCTGAGTTTTCCGCTACGCCCTTCTTTCTGCCAACACCTGTGTGCTCAAAGCTCCCGAGGGGCTTCGCGATAAGAGGCTCCAAAGCAAAAGACGGCGAAGACTTTGAGGACAGGGGGTGAAAAGGCTTCATGACTAAGAGAGAAGTGCCTTAACGTAGAAGTCGTGGCAGTTTCGTGACTGGGACGGCTCGGGAATATCCGACTCCATTAAGTCGTAGTACGCCCGTGGGTGGCACCTGAAGGCCAAGACGGGGAAAGCTAAAAAGAAGAAGGAAGACGTACCCAGCTACGGAAGAAAACAAAGAAAACGATTCTCAAGAGGGCAAGACGATAAAAGTGATTCTGAGCAATAGAGAAAGATGTTTCGAAAGGGGGAAAATTCAAACCCGCAAAGGAAGAGGACTCAAGAACAGAGGAATACGAAGTAACTACCAGAGGGTGTCCCTAAAGGCAATAGAGGTGATAGCCGAATTGGGCACGAAAATCGAAAAGTCATCATTATCCTAAGATGTTTGATGGCGACATAGCCCTAATCAAACCATCCTTGAGTAGCCACGTGGAAGTCACACCCGATCCATGAAACGAAACAACCCTTGCCTACGCCCGCTTTAGCCAAGGGTTGGGGGCAATCGAGATCGTTTAAATACTGAAGACAGCCCGTAACACATGCCCAATGTCGCTTAAAAGAGATTAGGAAGCAGGCCCAAAACAATTGCTCGACCCAATGATATCTCCCAAACACAGGCCCAAAATGAGAGCCCAACTCATCCCTTCATCTGATCAGCCCAAAGAACCCGTATTAAAGGAAAGTACTCAATTTCCCTAATTAAATCTCTACCAATTAAGGAAGTAGGATATTTCCTAATAATTGATCATCAATTATCCCTTTATTAATCGTAAACGATAAGGAAAGAAAATCTCTCACCCAATGAGAGAAATATGGTATCACCATTCAACTAAAGCACAGCGACGCCCACTATAAATACCAGGCCACCCCATCGGTGAAAGGTACGCATTCAATTTACGCCCTAAGCAGTTGATCTTTTTCTTTTCCACCAGAAAGAACCGACTTAGGCATCGGAGAGGCAACGGGCGATCCCCGCCAATCCTTTTTGTTTTTTATTTTTGCAGAGGAGCCCGACATCCAGAGACAACGGACCGACCCAGCAATTCCGCCAAGCTCCAACCCAGTTTCGGTTGAAAAAGCATCATCACTAACCAATTTCTTACAAATTCTACTCTACTACTTATATAAGAAGAGTTTTTATATTCAAAGGTTGAATATTCATTCCATAATCTAACTCCTGGTCCTTGTATTTTTAATATGTATTTATTCAAATATTTAGGTATTCTATCAATTTTAGCAAGAATTGCATACTTCATAAACTTTTTGTTCATATTCTATTATATACGAAAGGTTACACAATTTTAACTATTCAAACATATAAAAACTATAGTATAGGTTCATTTAAATCTTCTTAGGTTGTTCCTAAAAAATATAATTTTATAAGGTTTATAAACACAGACATACTGAAATTATTCTTGTAAAACCTAAGAAAAAAATCGAATTTTTTTGAAAAAATGGCAAAACTGTAAATTGTCGAATAGTATAGGTTGAAAACCTGGGAACTCACCGTTGGATTCGTCTCATGAAATCTAGTCACCTAGACGAATTTCGTTGAATTCTGAGATAGTCGGATTTTCACGTTTTTAGGGATGATGGGCGTCGAGTGATTTCTAGAGACAAGATTGTTTACGAAAATCTCGAAAGTCGGGAAATGACTTGGGTTAAGTTCATGAGATACAGTTTAAAATTGAATTGAGATTTAATGGCTTCGAGCCGTAACTGACTCAACGATAGTGGACAATTCACACGGCATGACGTACTAAATGTAGCACCCCATTCTCGACCTAACCCGATTGGCGGATCCGAACCGAGTCCGGGTTGCTAACTGAGTTCATTTACCAAAACATATATAAAAAAAAAAATAACCGTTTAGGTCGACATTCCATTTCGTATAAACACTTTCAAATATGTGCAGTTTATTTCACCCCAGAGCTCCATAAACATTTATTTAACAAAATGTATTTACACGAAGGCATTCCATGTCCATTCAAAATAATATACAAAATCGCTTCGAAGTTTAACTCTTTGATCACAAACATCAATTGTTCAAAAGTAGGATGGATGCATATGATGGAGTATATACTTACCAGAGTTTCTCGATGACTCCGCGCCTCGATCTTGTCTTCGCTCCTATTCACTGATACCGCCCATAGATTAAAATCCACGCGGTCGAGCATTTTCATGCCTTAGTGGTTCTATAATGACTCTTTATTTCAGTTTAAATCAAATCATGCAATTTCATAAGACAATGCTTTCAGATTCTCTAAATGACCAATGCAAAGACAATACATACATAAAGATATATTTATTTAAGCAATTACACCATTGGTCATCTCAAACTATGCATTTTCATGTGCAACAAATCATTCGACCATAAATCATGCACTTTTTCATTCATTATCATTTTGCATTTTAGCCCTTATCGAATTTAACTTATGCTTTGCAATGTGATAACCCTGACCATCGACACCCTGCCCCGCCTGGCTACAGTCGGTAAACACGCTTTATAAAAATATGTACTCTTGTTAGTGTACACTACCGATATCGGTCCCGTCAAGCTACTGACCTGCATGCCACAATAGTACGTTTGTTTGACTCTTATTGGTTTACCAATCTATCCATAACTCGAATTTAACGGTTAACATTCTATTAAGGGCATTCAAATCGTTTATAGGAAAATAAAATATAGTATGTATTTTTATACAAACAAATCATTTCAATACTCATGCAATTTTCATGTCATTCATTTTGCAATCAATCAATTTCTCAAATTTCTTAACTTAAATCAACTTGCAATTCATTTCACAATTTATTTGCATCAAATCACTTAGTGCATTCAAAATGCAATTCAAACATTTTGAGATAGAGGACTAAATAATGAGAGAAAGGTAGAACAAACCCAAAAGATTTGCACTTTGATTCCAAACCTAGAATCTTGATCTCGCCGGCTTCCTCCTCGCCACCCCTATTCCAATACAATTGGAAGAACAATATTATTTTGTACGTACTAGTGATTTTGGTTAAAGGATTTTCGAGCTTAATATCGCATTTTCCTTAATCTCATTAGCAAATAAGGGCAAGATACAAGCCCGGTATGGTTGTTAGTTTCCCAAACTTTAATCCATCACAGAACCAAAATACTAAAATTTTTTCCCTACCTTATAATCCTTTTCCAATAGAACTCTTGATCAACTAAACCATCCCTAAAGGAAGATTAAGTCAAAAACCTTAACAATTACTAACACCACATGCAAGGACCGTTATTTTCCAGTTTTGTACTCTCTGAACTTTATTACCCAAAAATTATTCAAACGTTCTTCAAAAATTATGAAACTCTCCATTTTAGTCCTTTATATATCCAATGACATCTCTGAAAATTTTCAATTTAAAATTCTTTCTCTAAGGCCCTCAACCACATAACACAAATAGGGCAAAACATGCTATTTTTTTTCAAACAACAGTACCTTTAAAACGTCTCACCAAAACCAATCATAATGTTGTATAAAATTAACTTCAAACATTGATTTGATTATCTTAGAGCAAGGTCTAACCAACCCCCAAGCGCCCAAAAGCAGATTATAAACCAATTGGTACAATTTTTAACTTTAACATCTAGACTACTCTAATTTGCAAAACAGAATCTGCACATAGCTCCACTTTGACAGATTTCTGGGAACTTTGGGGTTACAAATTGCTTACACTTCCTTCAAGTAAATTATTCCCCTAGAAGTCTAGTTTACCTAGAATTTTGAATCACTCAAATTGGATGAGTGAAACTAATTTTATGGCCAAAACACCACAACTCACCTTTAAGCCCATTTTCGGGAGCCTTAGTGTTGCAATTTGATCCTGGTCCCTTCTATACATTTGTAGCTCTATCTCCTATGGTTCTTTACCAATTGGAATCACTTCATTTGTTATAACTTAATATATAGCTAAAATAAGAACAGGGGTTTTGACAAATTTTTGACATCATTTCCTTTGAAAACCAAACATTTCCCTTTTTACAAAGATTCCTCCAAACCAATACCAAAACCCATTTACAATGAATAAAAAATACCTTTATCCACATTTGGGGTTTTTCCCAACCCAAACACAAGAGAAAAGGGGTTAGGGTTTAGTTTCTTACCTTTGAATCTCTTGATTCTTCAACACCAAGCCTTCCTTCTTCTTCTTGATTACTTGGAAACCCATAAATGGGAAGATCTCCCACCAAAACCTTGGTCTTCTCACAACCCTAGCTCTCTTTTCTCTCCCTTTGCTCTCCAAAAACGTTTTTGGCACAATGTGCCTTTCCAATACCAAATGTGTTCTTAAGTCACTTATTCTCTTAAGGCCATGTTTGGCTCAAAACCCATTTTTTAGGTTAAGTTCTCCTAAATGGCTATATAGCCCATACTTATTTCTATTTACACTTCAATCCCCATATTTACATTTAGACATGTAAACTTATTTACAATTGACCCTTAGGTCCTCATTTTACAAATTTCCATTTTTGCCCTTTTTACACTTGGGTTTATTTCCGGGTTCAATCAATTTCTCATTTTAGCATATAATATTTAATCATATGCTCACATATTCATTTCACATTTCATAATTTATGAGTTTTCCGAGAAAAAACCCGAGTCTGGCTCAATTCATACCCGGAATATATAATAAAATTATTATAAAAATTCTATGGTATTTTTGGGGCGTTACAAGCCACACATCCAACTTAAGTTTAAGTTGGGACAAAAGAGGAATTAGGGCACAGGCCCATTTCATCGGGTTCCTCACGTGAGGGAGAGGAGAAGAGGGAAAGAGGAGGAGCCAAGCTTCTCCAAGATCTACGGTTCAGGTCGCTCACTGGCCAAAAACAATAGTTCATCACATCGACGAGAGCTACGCGTGGGTACCTGAGAAGAGGGATTTCGCTGAAGATCCAAGAGGGGAGATTTCGGGAAATCGAAGTTGTCGGGTTTAGGAGGCTTCCTACCCGTGTATCACGCACCAGAGGGGTAAGAGGATTCCTTCCTACCCCTGGCTTATTTTTCACTCAAATGAAAGAGGGAAGCTCTTTCTGCTATGGTCCGTTTGGCGAAGAAAAAAAAATGCATTGGTTCCCCGCTTAGTGCTTCATTCCCGCCGCCTAGGTAGAGGTGAAAATCTTCACACTAAGATCATGCCACGCCCAGGCACAGTGGAAGGTCCTAGCTTCAGGCATAGCCACTGCCAGCTTAACCCCTGGGACAAATAAGGAGGGATTTGCTCGCCTAGGCGAACCACTCCGCCTAGGTGGAGGCAAGCTACACCTAGGCATGCCTGTGACTGTCTAGGGCATGTGTTTATGGCTTGTTTCGGGTCGGTCTCGTGGCCCTATTTGTGATTATTGTGGCTTGCTTCTGGAGCCATTGTGTGACTTGTTTGGGCATGTCATTTCTTGACTAAGAATGACATGTTTGGATGTCAATATGTGTGCTTGAATATGTTGACATGTGATGAATTGTTGTGTGCAATGGAAATTACATAGCTTGGTTGTGTGTGTGTCATTGCTTAATCATAAAATGTCATGTTGAATGTAAATGTTGATATATGTTAGGTATTAGCAAGTCGGGATAGATCCCCTGCGAAAAAGACTGCCAATATGGTCGGGACATAGTCCCGCAGTGAAAGGTCGTAGTGTTCGGTTTATGGAGCTCCGCTGTGTGACACCAAAAACTGGCCACCATAAAGGTGCATGGATTTTGAAAGTAAAATGATCATTGTGATGTATCATCCAAAAAGATTTTGGTTTATAAACAAATGAAATTTGTTTTGAAATGATCATTGGATGTCATCTAGAATGACGGTTTTTCGCACATGGGCTTAGGCGTTGTGTGAGGGAGTCGGTGAGGACTCGGGCGCATGGTACATGGTGAGTCGCATCTCATTCATAACATGACAATGGGATTCCACAGCTGTAATCGCATGTCTCGCTGGGATGTTAATGTGACTGTCGGTGAACATTGCATGTTCACTTAGGTGGGAGTAGCCTCAGAGGGAGGTATTGCTATTGGCGTGGTTTACCTTTTATGGGACAACCTTATAGTATAGGGTTGATATCCGTGAACGGCGCCATACAAGGTCGTGATTGTGAAGAGGTTTGACATGTACTTGATAAATCTTTTGGCAAAAGTGGGATAGGACAAACCAGTTTCAAAGATGTAATTCTTGTATAAAAGAATCTGTAATTAAATTCTTTGAACCATTGTTCAAAATAGTCTGTTATGTAATTTATGGTAAGAGGGCCGTGATCTACTCATACGGACTATACCATGCATTATTCTCGTATTTCAATTTAAAATATGAATGAATGGGTCCCGGCGAAGGGACGTGATCGAGTAGTATCGAGTAATCTCTGGTGTCCATGAGTAAACAATACCGCTCTGGCCAAGACTTAGGTGCTAAATGACCTAAGGTAGAAATTTTCTGTGTCGACGTACTAGTCAACGGAGCCCCGTAAAACAGTAGGTAATCACACTCCAACTTCCTGAAAATAATTACTGTTTTCTTGTTCCATGTTCCTAAAGAATTGCAATACAGTTCCTCCAAGGGTGCTTTTACAAAATTCATATATTTCTTGTTGGTTTTGGAAAACTAATACTACACCAGCGTAATCTCTGAGGATTATTACTTGTGGTCGGTGTTCCGAGTAATGACTGAGACAAAATGTCATATTCATATTATATGAATAACAGAGTAGTCTACTTTGCTCCATTGAATTACGAATATTATGCTGCATCGACCAACTCTGACTCTTCCTCTGTCCTCGATTCAATATCTACATTCTTGATTTCACACTTTAATTTGACACAACTATCGACATTCCGTTAAACACTTGAGCAACCCAATCATTTACAGGTTTCACATCACCCATCCGACCACTCCCACTACACCTACGCCCGATCCACCGATCCAGCACCTCGGATCAACTCATTTGATCCAATTATCGGCTCACACAATCCCACGTCTGATGACCTAATCACACTTCCCACATCACTCATCAACGTCATCTGACTCACTTTACCATCAAACTACGGTCTCCATCTATGGCCTTGCATTCCAAAAGTTATATTAGCACTTCTATCCTTATTTTCATATCTACTACTAGAGGTTGAGTATGTTGTATCTGGTTTATTTATATGTGGTAATTCTCATTTTGGTCCTAATAAATAGTTTATTTCTAAAGGTTTTGCTTCAATCATATTTACAGCTTTACTACCAAAAGTTTTTACTATGTCATCGAATTCCATCATACATTTCAAGCTTAAAGCATTTGTAGTTTTCCCCATAAATCCTATAGCTTTTTACTGCCAAGTTCCATATCATTTCCTTTGTATTTATGTTATTTTATTTTTTCAATAAATTCTAAGATCTATACAAAATTGTGGAATACAACTTATAACTGCATAATTTTGATTCATATTTACTTCTGCACTAGCTAAAAGAGCTCGTCCTATTAAATTATTTCTAGTATCTAAAAGATTAATATTTATGAGTGCTCCTATTTCTTTTCGGTGAAGTCCAATTATCCCTATTAAAATTACACCTAAATGCATGTATATATCGGTTTTATTTTTTAAGAGTTTTTGTTTTATTTCTGAAGATGCTAAATCTAGATATACTATATTTCCTAACGAACTTATAGTATGTTGGCTAAATTTTTTTTTTTATTTTAGGACTTTGAACTAGATGTTTTTGTTTTTTTATAAGGAGTTACTTCTTTTATTGTTTTTAAAAATTTTTCTTATATAAATTCCTTTATATTTTCTTTTGGTTTTATTACTTACAATTTCCATGGTTTCACTTCTAAATTCTTTGGTCTAAATGGATTAATTTTATGTTCTATAGATTTCGGGTTTTCTCCTAAATTTAGTTTTTCAAATTGTTTAAAAAGATTATCTATTTTATTTTCTTTTGATTTATTTGTTTTCTTAACTAATTGTTCAAAGGTTTGCCCACTTTTGGTTAAGTTTTTCTAATATTTCCTTGAAGTTTTGTTGTTCAACTTTTAATTTTTATATTTCATTTCTACAAAATTTATCTTTTTTAACTAGTTGTTCTTTTATATAGTCTAAGTTATTTCGAATTAAATTAAAAAATTTAAAGTCTTCCAACTTCCTTTCTAATTCCTAAAGTTGTATTACAATTGTTTATTTTTCTTTGTTGTCTTTGTGACGCCCCAAATCCCGGGGGTCATTTTTTTTTTTTGCTACTGGACAAGTCTGTCACGACAGAGAAATTTATATCGTGACTGTAAGACCCGAGAAAATTCCAATTTTTGGAAAAAGGGCAAAATCGTAATTTTGGTCAGAATCCGAAATTTTTCTAGATCTCGGATGACGAAACTGATTTCACCGTTGGAATCGTCTTGCGAAATCTAGCTAACACGCCGAATTTAATCGAATTCCGAGACAATCGGAATTTACACGTTTTTCAAGGCATCGAGTATCGGGTGCCGTAAAACAATATGTGAGATGAAAAAAGTCACATATAACATGTACTCATGTAACACAAGTTGCATGAGTAGAGAAATGATGGAAATGGACGGTCGAGATAGTGCCAAATGTCAAAAATCCAAGCTTAGGGACATGATTGGCATTATGTGAATAGTTAAATGATAATAGGACAAAATAGTGAACAGTTGTCATCTCCTACCTTAAGAGACCAAAACAAAACATGGGAGAGAAGGGGGAAGATGCAGTAGGTTACTGGATTTGTGTTTTAGAGTGAGAGTCAGTGACTTCTCTCTAGGTTTCTGGCTAATCCGACCGTCGAAATTTTTCGGAACAAGAAGGAAAGCTGTTCTACGCGACGAGGCCTACGCCAGTGGGTTCCGCTTTGGGAGTTTCGACAACCCATGAGGTGTGGGTTTAACTTACCAGTTACACTTTGCTTAAGTGTTTTGTGGATGTTTCGCCGGGGTTTTGAGGCTCCTGAATCATCGCTTGATCTACCTCAAATCTGAATCTAATTGTACTTTGAAGTCTATTCAGACAAATTCCAGGATCGTGTTCAAGATTTTTGGATGGTTATTTCATAAATTATGAAATAAATTGTATTGTGATGTGTATGAGGCCGGAAATGGCTATGAAATTCAGGTTCATAAAGTGAAACCGATATTGGGTATTTGGCTGTGAACAGTAACCTTAGGGTTTCACTGTTCACATGAATAGTATTCACGAAATAAATTTTGTGAAATAATGTGTTTGGTTGAGTAATTCAAATCGAATTGCTCGAAGGTTAATTAACCCACGTGAGCTAATTTTTGGTGTAATGGATTGTGAAATTACATAACATGCTCAGGTGATTTAAATTATGTGAATATATGCATGATGTTATATTTGCATGTGTTATATAAATTGGGTGAAATAGCATAATGCATTTCATATGCACCGGGGTAACCTAGAAACTAGGTGTGTGTGCATGACATGAATTTTCTGAAAAATGACCATGGTAGCGAAAGGAATTTCACATGATGATTTTCCGGAGAATGAGGTTGGGAGACAGTCCAATAGATCATTTCGGATGAGGACCATGACTGTTCGGGAAGTTCTCCAACACATTCGCCTCGACGGGTAGTCCCATATTTTTACCGACACGTTCGGTAGTGTATTTCGAAAACAATAAGATTTGTTTTGAAAATGATGTTTTTCATACGGCTTAAAGGTGTGTGGGAGGAGTCGGTGAGGACTCAGACATGGGTTGGATCATGGTGACATTCAAGTAGATCACATTTACTTGAATGTGTGTTTACTTTGGAGCATTGCATATGCACTTAGGTGGAGAGTAACCCATTTAGGGTGATTCCACTACTGAGCATTAGCTCACCTTGTCGAGGGAATTATATTATTTCAGGTACAGGGAGCGCACGAGGAGACGGCTCATCATAGAGGCCGCTTTAGAAGAAAGCCGGGTTGTGGCTTTGGTTTTATGATGTATTACATGTATTAGAATTCTAGAATTTTAATATATGTTGTATAAGAGTAAAATTTTAACTTCTCAGAACTATGGTATATAGTTGGTATGTTTATGAGTATTGTTTGGCAATTATGGTCGTTTTTTATCACATGTATTGTCTTATGATGTTGATTGGGAAAGAGGGCACTATGGGCAGAGCCCCCGCACAAGGGAGACTCTCGTCGATTTTGTGAGTCGGTCAAGCTACCGGACACAGTATTCCACGTTGATCTCGTTGTCAACTGACCTTAGCTTTGAGCTTCACAGCGATGAGTCCCTATCGCTACTGCTAGGTAGTCAGAAAGATGGTCGCGCGCCGTGGTCGAGTTCACTATATGCGTGGTCGCTCTGTTGAGTGCTCAAAGACCGCTATGGTTGCGCGCTGCCGCGGAGTGTGCCCCGTGCTTGTCGCGGCACTCGCCAAATACTTCCGTCACAAGGCGTAGCCGATTCCAGGTCAGTGGATAGAAACACTCCGTCGCAACACCACCGTGGCCCACCCTTTGGAAAACTCTCATATACACAGCGAGACCCTTGTCGACTCAAGCCCGCCCGCGGAACCCCCGCCGCGACATAGAATTTCGCCAAGACATAGGGCCTGTAACGGCGTCGATGAAAACCTCTATCGCGGATCAAATGTTCTCAAGAAGTCCGGGAACCATGCCGCACACGGCGCGACTCGCCGCTGCAACAGAGCCCAAAGCCTGCCGCCAAGACGCGCATACATCTACGCGGCGCGCAAGCCCATTGCGCGTGTCTAGGCAAGGTCGCGGCGCCGTTTGAGGACCCTGTCACGACCGAGGACCACAGTCGCAACATAGGACCAGCTTTCTCTATTGCGATAGAGAATTCTCTATCGCGACAGAGACTCGAAAATGGGCAGTAGCCCCTTCTAGTCCCCTGCACCTCCAGATCTTTTTTTTTTTCCCAAAACACCCTGAAGTTGATATAAAATAACCTCTTTATTACAAAGGCAACATGAAACCTGGAAAACTTGCCAAAATGTATTAATCATACAAAATGAGTTTAATTACAACTTTGTTCTTTCTACATAAACAAACTGGGTTTTTTACCCAAAATTTACAAAATACATAACAAAGCCAACCGCATTTTCTTCACAACTAAGTTCTGGATGGGTTTACTTCAGTTGTACCTCCAAGACTGAAAATATTTTCCCACGACGGAAGGAAAGAACGCCAAGAGAAATTTTTTTCTACAAGGGCTACTCCCCACCTAAATGCACATGCAATGACATCCACACATCATACCACATTCCATATAGAAAATTTCAATCTTACATGTGATATATCATGTCATGCATGAGATGATACTCCTCATGCCCATAACTCGAGTCCTGACTGACTCCCCCACACTTGCGATGCCAAGTGTGGAAACCAGTCATTGGTATTTCACCCAACAGTCATTGGTATTTCACTCAATGACTTAACCCATTGGACAACCCTCCAATATTCATTTGATTTTACCAAATCCCATGTGTTATGCATCTATGGGCCACATATTTCTTTTCAGTTCACACCACAAAGATCGCCACACGCTTTCCAACATTTACGACATCTTTCACCGTCAGATCATGTCTAATCGCGAATGAATTTGGGTCTTTCACCCTAGGGGGGGGGGGGGGGAGATCTACCCCATCTTGTTCGCCCATGCATACGAGATTTATAATTATTATTTTTCATATTACACAACCATGAGTCTCAATTTTGGACGTTGTCTCATTTTCGAGTTCACTACTCATTCACCAAGAATGGTGAATAATCATTACCATGCACACACACCTGACCCGACGTGATGTTACCGTGCATATGACATGCAAATATGCCATTTCATATATACAACATTCATGATTCATGGACAATTATATTTTTCTACAATATAATTCACATTATCAAGCAATCCATGTTAATACATCAATTGAGCATGCAACAACATGATTTTAACAAGAACAACATGTTATTCATTTTTAGCAATAACACATAAGCAACACACATGGACCAATAATAGTCCGAAAATCAGTCCCGAGATTGCCCAAAACAGTCCCATAATTTTCAGCTTTGAACGTCCGAAAACAGTCCCAAAAATCCAACATTCAGTCCTAAATCTTTGGGACTGAAATGCACGGCCGTTCCGACCCTAAATACCTCAACCATTTGAATGACTCTTATACAAGGATTAAACCGAGTAGGAGAAAAACCCCTGCCTCTTGGAGTTTGTCGAAACTCCTCGATTTCAGTACCCACACGTAGCTCTCGTTGCTGGGATCGACTTTGTCTCTTGCTCTGATGAACGTCGACGGTCGGATCTCTTGGGAAAACTAGAGAGAAGGAGGAGCCTCTCTTTCCTCTTCCCTTCTTCTTCTCTTTCTTTTTCTTTTTCCCTCCAATTCTCCTCTCCACCATATTTGCTCCAACATGCTCAAGTGAGATGTCCCCTCCTTGCCACATGTTACCTCTCCATCGGCTCTCTTAGATTTCCTCTTATCCTCTTATCCAATTCTTTGGATTTCCATCTTCTCAAGTTGTGACACATGTCCCACATGGGTCCCATTTAGACTTTTGTTTGACTTATCTCTCCATTTGACACATGGCTCTATGTGAGCCATTTCACCAAGTGTCATGTGTCACTTGCTACACTTGGTGCCTCGAAAAACGTGAAATTCGATTATCTAAGAATTCGATGAAATTCAACCAGGTAGCTTGATTTTGCGAGACGATCCCAACAGTGAAGTCCGTTTCGTCATTTTGAGATCTAGAAAAATTCTGGTTTTTCGACCGAAATTACTGTTTTACCCTTCCTATAAAAATTGGATTTTTTTCCTGAGTTTTTATAGTCTTTCTTGGATTTTTTCTAAATTTTTTATTTCTTCACTATCACAATCACAATTTCCTTCTTGTTTTTATGTTCTTTTAAAACTACTTTTTTTTATTTATAACTGTATTTCTACAAGGTTCTTAAAATATTTAATTTCTTCTTTTGTAAATTGAGGGTTTATAAATTTTCTTAAAGTTTCTACACCTATTTCTAAGTTCTAAGAAGATGAGCTAACGTAAAGGTTATTAATATAATATTTTACTATTTCAGTTTTAACTAAGGTTTCTCTAACAAAAAGTTTTTCGTAAGTTTCTTTTATAGTATTTTCGTATTCACACAAATATTTAAGAGAAACAAGGTTTTTAATATCTTTAGTAAGGTTTTTAATAGTAGTTCTTAAAGCATGCAATTTATTTAAGTTTTTCCTAAATTCTTCACATTGAATATAAATTCTATTACTAAGTTCTTTTACACGATCATAGTCTAAATTATAAATACTAGGAGGATAAGGAATAAAAGACAAAATAAACATAAAATCATAAACATGCAACTTAAACTAAGCCACAATAATACTTTAAACTGGGTAAGATGAAGCTCTATGACTATGGAAATCAATTTAAAATTTTATCTATAACACTAATTAACATACAAGGCCTCCGAGCACCATTTCTTCTTATGTGCACAAGAAAACCCATGTGACACCTCCTCAAAACTATTAATTAAAACTGCAATTTTAAACATCACTTCATGTCAAAGCCGATAAACCCCACACCAAAAACTAGACAAATGGGCCTCCCTAAACGCCTTTTCGCAGATAAGTATGGTAATGTGTCACGGGTTAAGACTAAAGACTCTAGTTTTAAAATTCTTATTTCAAAACATGGGTTCAAAAATTGACTGTTATAAAAATTTTCATTTTCTATAAGAAAGATTATAATAGGATCCATGTATGTTAACTATAATTATAGAAAAATTTTAAAATCAAATCCAATTCCTGGCTTATCTTTTACCCCTTTTTCCCCCTAAATAAAAAAAAAAATTAAGAACAAAGTATAAAAAAAGATAAGTGGAAGAAAATCTTACTTTTATTGATTCACAAAGATGAGATATATGAGGTTGGATCTACAAGTTGCAAACTGCAAACTAAACTCTCGTATATCTCTCTCTCTTTGCTTTTTTCCACCTTTACATGTCTCCTACAACTTTCATTTATAGAAAGTTGAGTAACTAAAAAACAAAACTATCAAAGTAATTACAAGAAGCCAAGTTGCTTTTACAAGTACAAACTAAAAACAAAAATGGTACTTTTATCACTATTCCTATATGGACAAGTGTTATATCTATGACTAAGCCTATATGGACAAATACTTTACATATGGACAAGTGTCTTAAGTACAAAGTAAAAGTTTGAACTTATCAAAACTCTACTAAATGCCTATAAAGACTAATAAATGCCTATGAGGACAAGTGTCCCCAAGTACAAAGTAAAAGTTGAAGTTATCACAAATTTTTACATGATTCTTCCTCTTATCGAATACTTTTGAAATAAGGATAAGTCTGATTCTGAATGATAAGTCTGCTGAGGGCTTATTTGTAGAGTTGAATACTGTTTCTTGATTTGATTTGATTTTTATCATTCCATTGCATTCTCCAGACAAGAGCAACTCTTTCATCTAGATTCTTCGTGTTGCATCACCGGGCGTAGACATTTATACGAATCATTTCAAAGTTCCTGCTTATAAAATCTTGTTCTTTAGAGGTTATAAAAATTTTTGGGTTCAAAATTTTATCTAAAGGCTTGGTTCTCCAAATGGACATTGTTTGAGTTTTTCCAATAAGATAAAAAATTTTATTTCTTGTTTTTCTAAAATAAAACATTTAAAAATCTCTATATTTACTAACATATAAAGAAAAATCATTTTGAAGGGTCATTTCTCATTCTGGTTTTTGTTGAGGTACTAAAGGTTCTTTATTATGTTTTATATACACATGATGATAAGCAGAGATTGTGGTTCCATCAGTTTAAACAAAGGCGGAATAGTTTCAAAAGAAATATATGGCAAATTCTCTTATTCTAAAAGATATTCTACACTATTTAATTTTTGGAAAGTTCTCAGGGATTTGATAACTACTGGTTAAAAATATATTTTTCACAATCTCTTGATTCATCATTTAAGGGATGAGTTCAAAATATTTTTTTATCTAAAATTTACATATTTACATAAGCAAGGTAAACAATGAAAAATAAATTAGTATCATGATATGCCATATATATTGTTTTAATTCCACTGTTTTTTGTTCTAAATTGTTGATACAAAAGACATTGGTTCTTAAAAACTTTTTCACATGTTTTTGCAAAAGAAAAGACTATATTATATCATAAATATCATACCCAAACTTGTTTTTAATTACGAGTTTTTCAACTTGTTCGGTAAGAAGAGCTGATTTTCTATTTATATTAATTAACTTGGTTTTATTAACATTGTTCAAAGAGACTAATTTAGTTTCTAATTCCTTAATAAGGTTTTCTTGCCTTTTCGGTTTTTAAACAATTGAAATTTTTCGGTTTTTAAAGCAACAAACTGGTTTTGAAAATGTTGAAGATGTTGGGTTAAAGCTGAAATGGTTTTTCTATAAGCATTCTAGGTTCGTTAGAGTTTCAGGTCTTGAAGATCAAAAGTTATCTACAATTATTTTATGTTCTTCAAAAAGGTTTTGAGAATACACAGACTGAAATTGAAGGTTTGAGTTTAAAACTTCATTTAAGTTACTGCACTCAATCAAAAGTTTTGCTTGGCGCTCTCCTTCGAAACATGTTCCCAAATAAAAGTTAGTCACAAATAATACTAAATTATTTATAAAATCATCTACTTAACCAATATGCTAATATATTATATTTTCCTTTTATATGTTCAAAATTTAGGTTTGAAACCAATTAAAGCGTTATGAAATTTTATACATCTTTTTGGTAGATAATTTTGAAGAATTTTTTATTTTCAAAGAATTTTTTTAATATTTTCGGCACCTGGCCCTAAAGTAAATCTATTCTGGTTTAAAATAATTAAAATTTTTCTAAAACTAAAATTATAGCTTCAATTTCTAAATCTGCTGAACGCATCTTTAATATTCACAAGCTCCAATTATAATATCTATAAAGTTTTTCTTTAAATTATTCACGTTAAAAGACTCCGCTTCCTTACAATCTAGTTTATATATACTAGAATTATCACTCAAAATCTAATTCACTAATAATTTCTTCATCTTCTATCAATCTTTACATTCGTTATTAAGCTAATTTTGAATTCTGAGTGTTTCTATTTCTTTCATTTGACAATTTTGAGTTCGTAATATTCGTGCTCTTTATATGGCCTTCTTGCTCACATAAATAGCATTTATATTCTTTATTATATATATATATATATATATATATATATATATATATATATATATATATATATATATATATATATAACTCCTTTTATTTATAATACTTAAAATTTTCATGTTATGATCATATTTTTTATGTTTTGATATTTTTTATAAACCTTGGCGTTTTTTTAGAAAAATGTTAATAAAATATACTATACATAAGTTTTGAAACTATTGATAAATAAAATAAAAATTTTGTAATATCTTCAATTTTATTTAACAACAAATTAATAATAATAATTTAAATATTAAATTTTGATAACAAAGGTTTGGAATTAGAAATAACAAATGTTACAAAATTTAAATAATAATATTATTTTTAATTATTAATGTTAAGCTACTTTTTAGTTTTATTATTTTCAAATATAGTTAATTATAAAATTAATTATTAAAATGATTATATTAATTTTTTGTTGAATATTTAATATTTATATAATTTTTGCCTATATTTAAAAACTATTTAACTTGTGTGTCCATCATGCCTAACTCGTGTGGTAGAACATTAAAATTTATATAGGTAGGGCATAAGGAGAGGAGGAGTTTCGGATTTGAGTCAAATGACAGTTTATTACATTATAACTAAAGTGTTTAGCTATAAAAAAAAACTTGTGGATAATATTTTTTTTGAAAATTATAAATATCATAAATAAAAATTATGATGATTATGAATATATATATATATATATATATATATATATATATATATATATATATATATATATATATATATATATATATATATATATATATATATATATATATATATATATAATTTATATATTTATATATGAATGTATTCATATATTAAAAGTTAATTTATTTTATTATATTTATTACACAAAAACAAAATTTGATTAAAAAAAACAATGAATAAATAAATTTGTAAAAAATTAAAATTTTATTTAAGCATATTTTCAAAACAAGTGAAAATAAGATATTATTTTATAAAATTAATTAAAAATAATAATATTGAATTTATATGTCTATGGAAATGGAGGTGATTTTTTGAAAAGCAGAATTTAAATAAATAAAAAAAAAAAGAGAAAAGAACTTGAAGCTAAAAAGGAAAAAAAAAAAAAGAAAGCTAGTCTAAGGGTGTCAAGGAATGGGAGAGAAGATGGATGTCCGATTGGGTGCTTGGGTTGGAAGGGTAGTTATGGTATTTTGAAAATTTTATAGCCTTGATATTAATTTTACATCAAGTTATGGGTTATGGGTCTCATTTTTATGCTTTCATAGGCTTTTGTTAAATAAAAGGTCCATATAACCCTAAAGCATAATTCCCCAAAAATTTATTTATGAAATTATATATAACCATAAATATGAGATTTATTTCATAAATTCTATATACACATTAAGCAAAAATAACCATAAAAATATATAAATTATGACATCCCGAATCAAGTGTCCTGCTGACAACCCGTCAACCTCGATGAATACGTGAATGCTTCTGTGTACCCACACCTCAGTTAAAATCAAGCAGAGTTTCTTGCATTTAAGTTCTCTACTCAAATACAAAACTGGTCCCAAATGGGCTAATATGCATACACAGATCCATCTACAATTAAATGAGTAAAATGGCCTCTCGGGGCCCTCGTGATCACTCACAATAATCATATCCCAACCAAATATATATCATGGTTCAAGAGTTGATAATTCACTCTTATACAACATATTAAAGTTTAAAAACATTCTAATACATGTAATCCAACTAAACACCAAAGCCACAACCCTGCTTCAAAATCGGCCTCTCTATGATGAGTCATTTCTCGTGCGCCCCCTCGCACTGGGGCCAATATAGTTCCTCGACAGATTTAGCTTAATACCCAAGAGTTTAATCACCCTAAACGAGTTACTCCCCACCTCCAAGCCGCATACGCAATGATCCTATTTAAACACACATTCAAGCAAAATTCACATCATACTTTGAATGTCTAAATGACCAACCTACGTCCCTAGTCCTCATCGACTCCCTCACACTCGCTGCCCACGATTTGAACATTATTTTCAAAACAAAGTATTTGTTTCAATTATGGATAACCCCTCCTGATATAGACCATTCGAGAATCTATTTAAGGACAACTCTTTCCTGGTGCATATCGACCAAACAATCCACAAATTCGATGATACTTTATACACCACCTCCCATATCAATGGACATAATCTACAATATTATTATTGTCACAAATCCTCCAAGTCACCTCTCAAGAACCACCCCATGCACCTCACTTATTATTCTAGTGGTGCTCCAAAGGCATATGGAATGCGTGATGCCAATTCCAATACAATTTCATATAACATATGCAAATATATATAACATGATATACATTTACATAATTTAATCACAAACATGTTATGCAATTTCACAATCCATTACACCAAAAAATTAGCTCACGTGCGCTTAATTAACAACCATGGAGCAATTCGACGAATTTACCTCAACTAAAATACATTATTTCACAAAAATATTTCGTGGAATATTCATATGAACGAAACCCTAAGTTACTGCTCAGTGGCCACTATCCAACATCGATTCCACTTCGTGAAACCCGAAATTCATGACCATTTCTAGCCTTATACACATAAAAGCATAATTTATAGCACAAATTGTACATTAGCAGCTTTTCTTAAAACAAATCTCAAGTGACTACACAGACTGCCCAAATGAGCTCAAATAATTTCCAATAATTCGGTCCCAAGTTTTGGGACCGATCAAACAGCCGTTCAAGGCCTCAAACCACCCGAATCATCAATCAAAACACTTAAATCGAAAATAAACCAAGTAGGATAAATCCCCTCACTCCTCACCTGAGCTTGTCGAAACTTCCTTAAAACCGAGAGCCACGTCAGAGGGCCTCACCGCGCAGTTTAATTTCTTCCTTCTTTGTCCCGACGAATTCGACTGGATTGTTCGAATCTAGAGAGAAGTCTCTCTCTCTCACTCTAAAACTCCATTTTCGCCACGCACCTTTTCCCTCGTTCTGCTGTTTGTTTTCAAGGAAGAAGACCACCACTATTCAAGATTTCGTTTTTTCTCATTTAAAACAATTTCTATAATGCCATCTATGTCCCCAAGCTGATTTTGATATTTGGCACTATCTCGCTGGCCCATTTCCATCATTTCTTCTACTCATGCAACATGTGTCACGAGTGATGTGTTATATGTACTTTCGTCACTTCAAATATCGCTTACTTCAAGACCATACTTGCCTTGAAAAACGTGCAAATCCTAACCATCCTTAATCTTGACGTGTTAGCTAGATTTCACGAGACGATTCCAACTGAAACTAAGCCATCATCCGTATCAAGAGAATAAATTTCGTATTTTTACCAACATCATGGTTATTTTTTCAAATCGAAATTTCTGATTCATAGAATTATAAACCATAAATCATTTATTATGAAATATTATTGTATGGTTAAATAAAAATTTAGTCTATATCTTTTATTTATGGTTATAATTTTTAGTAATTTCATAGATATATATATTGATCGCCCGTAGAGGTTATGAAAAATAATATAAAACATACTCAAGACGTACAAAGATAGTTACACCGAGCTTCACGAATATAAACAAGGTCAAGTGTTGTTCCCACAAGGAGAAGTATGCCAATACCTGAATCTCACTTTAGAGTATTATTTAGATTTCAAACTCGAGTGAATTCATCGCTAAGATGACTTTACAATTTGATCTCTAAATGAGCCAAGTTAATTCAATTAATGAGGGCTAGGCTTCGCCCCTCATTACGTTGAACAGGATTATAATCTACATAAAATTGGTTATCTCAAGATAATGTGGATCTACGATGTTTTGCTAACACTGTACTTACGAGATATTCTCTCTCGAGGTATATTCGCCTATCTCGCAAGTAGGGTTTATCACATCTCTGTATCAACCCTTACTTTCGAGATGCTTAAATGATTAAACCTTAATTACCACACTTAGAACTGAGACTTCTACTGGAATGATCATGTCACTTTACCCGATCCTCTGAACCTGATCTCTCAATCTCAGATTTTAAGCAAGAGCATGTTGATGTTGGCCAAACACTACCATGTAATTAATTAACAAAAATTAGAGCGAGTCGATAACAGATCCATAGATATACTGAATAAAACTAAATTAATAACTAATCCATATGAATGTAACAAGAGCATAGCAAAACCCTAGAGATAAAGTTAGTACATCATTATGATCATTACAATCATTTAGTTTTTTTTAATAGGAGTTCGAGAAAGAAATACAAGTGGGCATGGATATACGATCTCGACCTTCATGTGTCGTCTTCTCCATCTCATATCCTGTTCCTCTCTCCCCTTCCTCTTTTTGTCGTTCTTTTTGTTATATCTAAAAAATTATCGCTATATGAGTTTTGGCGATGTCGCGACATCGGTTGATGTAGGTTGCAAGTCATACGACCTCAAAGTCGTGACGTTGAGGCTAAGCTCTCCTCCAATCTCTTTCTTCAAATCTCCATACAGCTTCCAAATGTCGCCTTTTTCACTTGAAATGCATGAGAAACTGTATCAGATATAAGGCAAAAAAAAAAACGCACTTACTACTAAGTAAAATGAACCAAAACGCACTCAAACGCAAGCATATGATGAGTGTTTTGGGCACGCATCATATATATATATATATATATATATATATATATATATATATATATATATATATAATGTGAAGTAACCTCAAATCTGCTTAATTTCTAATTAATTACTTTACTAAACAATAATTCTAGATCAACTAACATCTATCAATTACCTCCTACTAACTATCAGCTACCGGTTATCAAGTTTTTTTTTTTTTAAATAAAGATAATTAGTTTCATTGAATATCATAAAGCAAGCTAGGAGTCAAGCACGTCGGAACTACCACATCCCAAACTATAGGACCTGGCAAGGAACCCGAAACTCTGGCTAAAGAGTAAGGTGGCGTTTGTTTTTTTTACTTAATGCTGAATAGAATTTTTTTTTATCTTAATATTAAATAGTACTTAATAGCATTAAGTATTAAGTTGTTTGTTTTTTAATATCAGTAGTATGAGTATGATGGCAATGGGGAGTATTATTTTGAGTTCTCGTCCCCAACCTATTTTAATGGGATGAGTTTCCGTTTAACTATAATCGGGTTTTAAAACAAGTTTGGTTTATTTTTCAACCGAAACTGTTCAAAGTATTGTTACTCCCTCAGAGGAACCCGGAAATTAGAATTTTCAAAATGACAAAATGTTAATAAAATAATAAATTGTCATAAGGGTTCAGAAGCCTAGAAAATTTCAGATCTCGATGACTAAATTTGAATCCGCACTAAGTAAATTGGTCTCAAGCGAAATCCAGTGACCTTAAAAGTTTCAAGAATTATGAGACAAGTGAAATTTTCCAATTTTCTGTGTGATAAGTTGTCAAGGATTTCAGGATCTAGATTTTTACGAAAATTCCGAAAGTCAAGAAATGGCTTGGGCTAAGTTTATTTAAAATAAAGTGAACTAAAAAGAAATAAATTGTTTCGGGGTAGAAACGGACCTGAATGAAGCAATATGAACCATGTATCCAAAATAATAATAATAAGTCCTGTCCTGATTATATTTTAAAAATAATTTTTTATTATTTTATTTTTATACTTTAATATAAATAATAATAATTATTATAATGTTTTTTAATAAATAATTTTATAAAAATTTATAATATTTTTATTTTTATGAAAAATATTAATTTTAATATAATAAAATAAAGAAGCAAATATAAAAAATTAAAATTAAAAAATAAAAAACAAAATAAATGTAAACGTGAGCTCGAGAATTTTCCTACCTCGCCCCTCGTCCCTGCTTAATTTTTTAAACGGTATGCTCGAATCAAAATAATTAGCGGCCTGACGACCGCCCGCCCCAAACCCCCTGTCATCCATAGTAGTGTATTACTACCTTTCTTTGTCGCAGACGATTGAGTTTTTTCTTATTTCAAGGAAAATAATGATCTACCGAATGTAAGTTCAAATATTTTCTACTTTTCTATTCATAACTTTTAAAAAAAATTTCAACATTAAGTCATGAAAATTTTAAAAAAACAAACAGCTTAATGCTGAAAGCTATTTAACTTCAGCATTAATTCAAAAAACAAACGCCACCTAAGTCATCGAGTTCACAAATTGTTTTACGAAAGAGAACTTTATTTGAAACATATATTATGCCAACATCTGGTCGTCTGTAATCAACACCCAAAGGAGGAGTTACCTTTGAAGAGCACAAAGCATGAAAGACCTCCTAGGAGTCCATCTCCTAATACCACCTCCTGAAGAGGCTGTCGGTTATCAGCTTTTATAATCAACTACCAGCTACTAGTTATCAATTATAAACTACTAGCTATTAGCTAAACTAAACGGGCCTTAAGAATAGGATAATAATGGAAAAGGAAATAAAATGGATAATAGTAATTCTACATTTTTAAAATAATAAATTTTTAGAGTTTATTTTTGTTCTTAAATAGTAAGACTAAAAAAACTAATACATACTTAATAAATAAAATTTAATTATAAAGATCATACTCACCATAATATATAAATATTCGATTATTCTTTTTATAAGAAATTGAGTATTTATTAGGGGAATTGTGTTTGTTTTAAAAAAAAATTTATTGATTCAAACTAGTAATATATTAATAAAAACATTAATACAAATTTGTTAAAAACCATAAAGGTTGAAATAGTATCTAGGTTAATAGCATAATAAATCGGATCAAAGCATATAAATATGATAATATTATAGTGAATTCGATAACATACTGACGACCATAATCTAATTTGTTATCTTTGTTTGATCAAATATGTTTTACCTGTTTGAATCGCTCACACATAAATAAAAAGTAGCAACAAGACGATGAAAAACAAAACATCTTAACAAGACAAAACAAAATCAAACGAGCAATAAGAAGATAAAATCACGAAAAACAAGATAAAACCCAAATTTATGTAGAATAACTATCTTTTTAAGGAATAAATTGATTGAAAGTTGAGAGAAAATGAGGCTATTTGGGAGATTATTTTAAGGTGCAATGAAACACCAAAAAGAATAAATTAAAAGTGAAGTACCCCAAATCATTAAAACATGGGACATCTAAAACAAAATAATATAAACATGTTGTGCAATAATAACCTCTTATTAAAACATAAATGTCCCTCACCCATTGACCTTGTGGGGCCCATTCTCTGCCACATAGGAGAGACATGTCACCTCACCAATCAATTAAGTTAAAACAACAAAAAACACACAAAAATCTTTTTCTTCTTCCATCTTCACCCGACTTGGACCATAAGGTTTGAGAAAAAAACCATAGCTTGAGAATAAGAGTTCAAGGGGTAGAGATAAGCATTGAAAGGGAAGAGAAAAGCATGAGATTCATTCCTTATACAAGCCCTCATCCACAAGAGGAAAGGAGGGGAAGGTTGATGGAAAACCCTATCTTGAGATCCAATCCTATAGAAACGAAGGAGTTGACATCCTAAAAAGGGAAAACCCCTAAGTTCTTAACATGGACATCATTTGTGGTTTTTACAGGTTGTTCGAACGCATATTACTCTACGTCTGACGCATTCACTCGTTAGTTGCTATACAGGCTATCTAGACGTGTTTTATTGTTCGTCCAAATGAATGCGTGTTTATAGAGCGTGTTGGTTGTTGTACAGGTTTTCCAGACACGCTTGCGGAATGAACGTGCCTACAGTGCACGTGTGCTGGAGCAAGTTGTCCGAAATAACTCTCTAGACATATGAGATGGATTCGAACATCCAATTGCTTGCTTCTTCACGTGAAAATATTCACCTGATTTTAGTGTCCATCATTAGTAGTTCATTGTTGTTATTAGATTTTATAGACTTATTAGACTTCTTAAAATAATATTTAATAGATCATATAAATTAATTTCCATAAAAATGCTTCCAAGAAAGAAAGTAATTTGTGACGCCCCAAACCCCGGAGGTCCCGTTGACCAACCGTCAACTTGTGGAATACCTGTGGGTATCGTATATCTCGATACCACACTAACGTGTCTCATTCATCGAGACGCATTTATGAGTAAAAGTAGCCCCATCGAGCCCTTTCAACCATACTCAAAATATTACCCAACACTATGTTACAATAGTCCTTAAAAGTTTATTACAACACTCTTATACAAAATCATAGATTATAACTATTTTGTTCTAATATATTTTACAAAATGAATATCAAGGCCATATGTCGGGGGTTCTCTTCACAATTACGCCTGATGAGCACTCCACCACCTGGGTGTCCGTCCACACTAAATGTTTTTCCCATAAAGGGTGAGCTGATGCCAGTAGAGATAACTCTTGCAGAGGCTACTCCCACCGAAAGCACACATGTACCTGGCCGCACACTCACTACAATCATTCCATGTAAAATGTAATTTCTACCATGGAATCCTACATGCCATGAAATGAGATGTGACTCATCATGTACCATACCCCGAGTTCTCACTGACTTCCTCCACACAATGCACATGCCAATGTGTGATAAACCATCATTAATGTTCTCATTCAATAATTATTTTCCAAAACAAAATTATTTTGTTTTATAAACCAAAACCCATTGGATATGATACCTCTAATGATCTTTTTATTAACAAAACATGTGTCCAAGTGACTGATTAGATAGACCAAATTTTACTGGGCATTAGCACTGCTGCCAAAGACTAAAGTCCCCTAAGAATCTGCATCAAAAAACTTGTTGATGACTCCAATCTATTTTTATTATATAGGCCAAAGCTTGTTTAGGCCAAAATATATCAAGAAATTGATACTGCCACCAAGAATTGAATCAGTCTTCGACAACAGTGCCCAAAACTTGTTGACCAAAAATATGATGAGATCAGTGTGTGCCAAACTTTTGGTACTGCCACCTAAAAACTATTCAGTCCCCTGCAACGATGTTAAAAACTTGTTGATGACTAATTTTGATTAAAATATGTGTTTGTCTTTTTTGCAAAATGGATTCATTAAAAATCGAAGCCTGGCTCCAACCATCGCGAAGTGCACAGTGTTATACAAGTACAAAAGCGATTTTTAAAGCTCAAGATATCATTCCACAAGGATTGATGATAAACCAAAAAATTAACAACCCCAACTACCAAGACCTTCTTATTATTTGAACTCCAATGTTAAAATGATGAGAGAGTCCAATAAAGTAATAATACTAAAAATACCTCACTAGTATATATAAAGAATTTAAAAAAAGTGGATTTGAGAGTTCACCGAGTGAGACAACACTGGGAAATAGACTAATGAATAATTGTTAATTTCTGCATCATTTTGAATCATAGCTAAGCCATTAGTTTGAAAGATGAATTTGTCAAAGATGCATTGTAGTATAGTTTGAATTTCTCCCTTAACCATGCATTTCACTAATTAGAGATTCATGTTCCTTTCGACTCGCGGGTCTAATCTACATTCAGAAGATATAATTCCTCTTTCTAAGATCCGGGGTATTTTTCCCTTTTAGTACTCCACACCCAAATCTTAGGATCGAAGAATTCGTCCCCACAGCCGTGATATCAAGAAGCCTTCTCCACTTAATCAAGCACCATCTTCAATGTCGATAATTTTCCATCTCCTTAATTAGATCTATGCTAACACTGGATCAGAATCATTTCATCAGAAAGAGGAGAAATCTCTGAGCGATTAAACTGATACTTCATCTAACTATCCGCACACAATGAGTAAGTTAGTGATCTATTTGATTTCATGAGTTTCAAAGTATTAGTCTACCATACCCACAAGGAACTGCTCTGTACCCTCAAGATTCTCCATCTCCATGTCACGCAGAGGAAATTAAACCAAGATGCCCTTGTTTTGGGTACACGACATTAGTACTTTGGAACAGCGGTTCAAGAATAATACCTACCAAATAAATTCAAGATTTCTTAACTATGGCGTTCTTCCACTTTGTGCATAAAAATTACAATCACCATCGACCCATTCCTAGAGGGAGCTCAATCTTTCAAAACTGGTTCACACATATCAGTGACTAATTGATTAGGAAAATTCACTGAAATTGTAAACGAACTGAAATAAATGAACTCCATAAAATTTCCAAAATCCATTTAAAATAGAACAAGAGGGTGTTGTACCTTACAATAAATTCCAACTTGAAGCTGCACATCAGTTCATTACTCTACTCCAGAAAATAAACTATAAACTAACTAAAAACTATGCTAAAACAAAATCTACTAAAAAGGAAATAAAAGAAAAAATAACAGAAATATAAAAGAAAACATAATATACAAAGAGTCTCTAGCTACCTAGAAGTCCTAGATTTGCTGAAGTTGCGCACAATGCCCTAGATGCATTTATTTATAGACTTTCTAATGATGGGTCACACTTCAAAATTGCTTTGTGGATCCCCAAAAATTATGACCCAAATTGGTCGCTTTGTCGCGACATAGAAAATTATGTCGCGACAGAGTTTTAATTCTGTCCTCAAATTTTCCGTCAGAGCATGCGCCTTCGTCGTGATGTGTTTTCTAAGCTTTTTCTTTGATTTGTTGCTACGATTCCTCGATAGTGTCAATGACATAGTTCTCATGCAAATAGCCTTAATTTTCAGTTGACAGAGGTCTTCAGGTTGTGACATAAAATTTTTTGCAAATCCACTTTTCATATCATTCCGCTTCCTAAAACTATCGCGACATACTTTCTTTCGTCACACTAATATTTTGTCTCTCTCCTCTTCGGCTCTTTCGTCACGACATAATTTTCCTACCACGACACAACTGTCGGGCTTTGCACTCACTGAGACTAGAATTTATGTCGCGACACACTCTGAAGATGTTGCGACAAACATTTTTACCTTCAACTTTTCTACTTTGTCGCGACATTCTTTATGTGGTTACTCAACAACTTTGTCGTGACAGAGTTTCCTTTTGTCGTGACATAATTTCTTCTATGATCCTTATCGTTGGTTAAACTGTTTGTTGCAACATAGAAATCTTTGTTGCGACAAACTTGTCTTGGCTTATCTCAATTCCCTTTCATTTTATGTCGCGACAGAGTTTTCTTTGTCACAACATAAATCCTTCCTTGAGTTGGTCCTATACTGAAAACTTTGTCGTAACATAAAAACACTTGTAGCAACTGACTTGTGTTATAACCTTGCCATACTCTATCACGACAGAGTCGTTTTTTGTCGCGACAGAGTTCATCTTCTATCTTCATTCTTTTATGTTACGACAGAGTAAGGATTGTTGCGACAAAGTTTCACTGCCGTTTGCCTTGATCAATGTTGCGACAGAGTCAAGGGTGTCACAATTGTCTTCTTCACACTTCTTCAAAGAGTTGTCATGAAAATTCTTCGTCGCACAAAGTTCTCGACGCCCAATCCCAGGATGGTCCTTTTTTTGTTTTTTTTGTTTTCACCATCAGAAGAAGCTCCATATCGTGACGTAGAAATTTCGTCGTGATAGAATACCTCTATCATGAACGCCTAGCCTTGTCGTGTGCGCCCGGCTTGGTCTGTCGCACGTGCATGGCATTCTCTATCGCGACGCAACGCGACGCAACGCAACGCCCACACCATCGCGCCAGCGGCATAACTCGTTGCGACGCAGTGCCTGCCTGACTGCTCCCGACATAGAACACTATGTCGCAACATGGAAGACCTCATGTCCTGGAACTCTCTGTCGCGATGCAAATTTCAAGCAACTCTATCGCGACGTAAACTCTCTTAGCCTTTGCCCCAAACTCGGTCGCTACAAGAAAATAATATGTCACGACCTAAAATCCTCTTTCTAGGCCAAACTCTGTCACGACACAAAAATACTCTGTCGCGACATAAATTCTCATCACCTTGGCCAACTCTGTCGCGACATAAAAATATTTTGTCGCGACATAAAAACTCTTGGTCTTGACCAAACTCTGTCGCGACACAAAAATACTCTATCGCGACATAAATTCTCATCACCTTGGCCAACTCTGTCGTGACATAAAAATATTTTGTCGCGACATAAAAATTCTTGGTCTTGACCAAACTCTGTCGCGACACAAAAATAATCTGTTGCGACATAGAAACTCCTGGCTTTGACCAAACTCTGTCGTGACATAAAATCGTTACCCAAGGCCAAACCTGCGGTAACACCCGACCATCGCACAGCCCTGGCCACATAAGAAAACCCTCCGCCGCAACATCGCCACGACAGAACAAAGCAATGTCGCGACATGAAAGCATGAAAGTACTATGTCGTGACTGCTAAATCGGCTGCAACATGAGAACCATGTCGCGATTAGGGAACCCCGCCGCGACACAGACTGTGAACTCGCCGCGACCAGAAACCCCGTCGCGACCTAAACATGCCCAACCATGCACAGCCTTTCTCGGGCTTTTCCCGACCTCCAACTCTTCTCCAAAGCACAATAAATTCAATATAGTAGCCAGACAAAGGCAACATAAAAATTGGGAAAACTTACAACTGTTGGAACAAAACAAAACGAGTTTCATCAGACCTCTTTCTTTACATAAACAAATCGGATAAACTGCCTAGGATTTTACAAAGGACACAATAAAGCCACAATCTGACATTCTTTTCCACTAAGATCTCAGATGTGTCCATCTCCTGGTGAGCCTCCAGCACCTGAAATAATTTTCCCATGACGGGGTGAGTAATGCCTAGTAGAGAAATTCTCGTACAAGGGCTACTCCCCACCTAAGTGCACATGCAATGTCATGATTCGCACATTCACACCCATTCAAGTAAAAACATGCTTATTTCTACAAGAATGTCTATATGTCATGCCCTATGTCTCAAGTCCTCACCGACTCCCCCACACATTCATTTTCCATGTATGAAACTGTTTTCAAAATAAAAGATTTTTTTGCTTTTGAAACCCATTGGACGAACCTCCGATAGAAAAACCCATTGGACAACCCTCCGATATAAATTCGTTGGACAAGCCTTCGATAAAACTCATTGGGCAACCCTTCGATAACATTCATTGGATAACCCTTCGATAACAATCGTTGGACAACCCTCGAGAAAAAACCTACTGATAACCTCGATAAAACCTATCGACAACCCGATAAACCTCTTTGTTCAAAGCCGCCATGCAATATAATTCCGCTTTCACGCGATGTCCCTGCATATGCAATTCGCACGCCACTACATGTTCTTTTCATGTTACATGGCGATGAGAGCTTTTTATGCAACATTTATGATTCATGGATAATCATATCTACAGCATACAAATTGCATCCATAATATAACCCATGTAAATACATCAGTTAAGCATATATCCACATGATTTTTCACACACTTGTATGTCATTCAATCAAGCAATAACACACAAAACTGGATCTTCATGTTCAGACCTAGAACAAGACACAGCTTCCAAAGATGTCATCCATGTCCAAGATCGACACACAACAAAATCACATCATACTCAAGTCCAGATTTACCTAATATAACTCCGTCTCAAAATCGCAGCTTTGAGAACATAAAGGACCCGAATCGACCGTAATTCACCAACAGCTTGATCACAACTGGCTTGAATCAACCTCACCATTGGGAGAGACCATGTATTAACAATGGCTCCCTAGAAAAAGACTAACCAGAGTAGGAGAGAACCCTTTCCTCTTAGAGCGCAGTTGATGAGTCAAAAACTCATTGAATTTTTAGTCCATTTTTATGTTTTTTCTTACAATATAATTGCCTATTTTCCAATAGAAATATGTGTTATTTACCAAATTTATATTTTGCAAGAATTTAAAGCAGAAATGAAAATTCCAGTAAAAATAAGGAGTGAAAACAGATTAAGAGCCTAGATGAGGTTGCGCATGCAGAATGCAGTCACGACAAGCTGGGACAAGAAACCAAATAAGTTCGCAAGGAGGTATTAACACTTAATGTAGACCAAGACACATGAGGGATTTTCAAAGAAGAGAATTGCCAGGACACCGCTGAGGTCGCGACACGAAAGAAGCTATTGTTGGCTCAATGGAGAAATAATGTCGCGAATTTAAAGTAAGGCTAATGGACTTGGTAATGTCTCAAGCCAGCAATTTCAGTTACACAAAGATATAAGTTGGAAACTCCAATCAAGGTCGCGACCTGGAATTCATGTCAATAATAATAAGAATGAGTCGCATGTTTAAAAATGTCAGGACTAAGAAGTGAGGTTGCATCAGGAGGGGTAATCAAGTCGCGATTAAACTTTAAGGTCGCGACATAAATTTCAAGAAGGAAAGAACGACTAGGAATACGACCTAAATCCCATGTCATGACAAGACAATGAAAAGACAAACAACTTCCTTAAGTCGCAACATGAGTAGCGGGAGTCGTGACTAGATCAAGTGGTCAATAACATAAATGAGGTCGCGACATACTTCTGAGGTAGCGACATAGAATGCAATAGAAAACAATACAGCCAAGTCGCGACATGGAACTGAAGTCATGATATAGAAAGATCAACATAACTGGCAATAGGAATTGATGTTGCGACATCAAATCGAGGTCGCTACATATATTCCAAAATGTGAAAGGGTAATCACGAAGTCGCAACGTAACTAAGAAAAATTGAAGGGAACCGCTGAGATCGAGATGAGGTCATGATCGAATAAAGAGGAAAGAATGGTGGCTACATACTTTGTACGTGACAAGAATCAGTTAGATTAAAGAAAATACTTAGTCACGACTCCAAATTCCACGCTTTCACGACAAGAAAAACAAAGCACTGTGCCAGCTTTGAGTCACCGCTTGAAAGCTTAAGACAACTGAATGACGTCGCAATAGAAAAGAGGTCGCGACACAGAAATGCAGTAAAGGCAGAGAGAGTGAGGTCATGACATCGAATTGAGGTCATGACACCAATTCCTGGAAACAACAAAGAATTCATGTTGCAACCACTAATCAACTTGCAACTGAAGAAACAAGTCACATTTAAAACATCGTCAGCAGCCGCTGAAATGCGTAACAAGTGAAAGAATTCATGACTAGCTTCGCAGCCATGACAGATCGCTTACAAACTGTGATTAGAATTTTACGTCGCGACAAGCTTTTTGAAGTCGCGACCTAAAACAATGAGCTGGGCCATTGATTTTAGGGAAATCCACCTGGAGCCTTGGAATCAAGCCCAATTTCTGAAAGTTATAAATAGGCGTACATAGTTTTAGTAAAATTAACTTTTCTTTTTGGGAACCTAGAACGGGGGAAGAAGAAAACTCACTGTATATTTTTTTAGAATAGATTTTCTTTTCTTTCTTTTCTTTTCGATCCGAATCAGTTGATCCGTTAGGAAAAATTGAAGTCGAAGCACATTTCACCCCTTTACAAATTACCGCATGAGTTTAATGGTCTGTATAATTTCTAGAATTTGTTTCTTCTCAGTTTATTGCAAATGCAGTGGGTGTAATTGATCAGTGCTCCATTGTTGTTTGTAATGCAGTTTTCAAAAGTGCAACTTCCACTAGTTTTGAATTTATTGTTAGTTACAATCTTTCCTGCATAACTTAGAAGGAAGTACCTGAAATTTGGGGAGGATTTATTTGGTTGATGTGTTTTTCATGTAATTGTTCCTAATAGTAGTTTCGAATACCCGTCCAAAGATCAGATCCTACTCGATTTCTAGAGGCCCTTGAGTGACACAGATGACAATTCCCGAGAGTTAGAACATTCTAATTGTGGGGTATGTTGGCCATTATTGAAGAACCTGTTGAGCTTTAAGAGTTCACTTAGATAAATACCCAGCTTCAATTACACCATGTTGAGGGGAATACGACAATTTAAATAATCGTAGATTTCACCTAATCTGTTGGAAAACTCTTTGAATTTGTTAATGTGATATAATCAAGGGAAGAGAAAGATTCATTAGATTTTGCAATGAGTCATCAATCAAGTCATGAGATCTCAATATTCCCGAATTCGAAAGTAAGAAACTGCAAATCTCAAGAAATGGGTATGAAGTATTGAGAAAGAAAAATACCCAAATCTTGTAAAGAATATGTTGAACACAGGTAGCTGATTAAATCCCGGTCTTCGAGAGAAACATGGATATTTAATTGGTGAACAAAAGGAGAAATCTAACTTGCAATATCAGGCATCTTTGACAAATCCAGATCCAAATTTAGGATAGAGTTTTAAATGGGAGATAATGCAAGAATTGACTGCTTCACAAGATTCCTTTATTAGTGTTCATTTTACAGAGAACTGATTCATAATCCACTAATTAAAGTGTGTAAGTTCATTATTTCTATTTTTAATGTCCTAAGTTCTATGTTATCTTTTAAGACAATTACCCTTTAATTTCTAGTTGATAAACTTTATTATCGAGGTTCGTATGGTGCGGATCTGATTAGTTCGGGTGAAGTTGGTTCTGGGAACTGTCAATCTCTATGGAATGATATCTAGACTACATCCATTTTTTACTACTGTATGACTGCACTCGCAGTTATCATGTATCAAACCCATTCATAATTCCAGAACATTAAAATAGTTTTATTCATTTTAAAGAAACTCCAAATTCAATTCTGACATGGCCACAGAAAGCTGTGGGTGACTCCCTGAGTGTTAAATTGAGAGGTTTAGTCTATATAGAAAAAGACAAACAACAGTCCAGCTCGCTTCTCGACTCGTCGAACCCTTCATTCAACACCCGAGACCGCATGCTGGACCTCCTTTCCTCTGCCTTTTTCTTTCCCTTTTCTTTCTCTTCTTTCTATCTTTTTCTCTTCCTTTTTCTTTCTTCCTCCATCGAATTGGTTTGGTCTAGGTGTAGAACACCTTTCTTAATCACTTTGACAAATGGAAATTTCCTATGCCATTTGTCTTTCATGCCAGTTCACTCACCACTATAATCATGCAAGATAGGAACATGACACTTGGCCTCCCATGTGTCAAGTGTCCACTTGTCTGGTTCCACATGGCACGTGTCTTCATTTCAAGTGTCGCCATATCATTCGTCCATTCGCCTCGAAATATGTGAAATTCGACTGTCTCGAAATTCGACGTAATTCGATTGTGTAGCTAGATTTCAAGAGACGAACTCAACAGTGTGGTCCGTGTCGTTATCCGAGATCTAAAGAAATTCCTGCAAGCTTGTGTACCAGATCAGAATCGTAATTTATCGTTACACTTACTCGGGGTCCTCGCGCCATTTCTTCCTCGAAGCCGGGCCCGACTTTGTCGCGACATAAAGTCGCCGGTTGCGACATAAAGCCGGTCATACATAGCTTCATTGCCTCAGATTCTCGTCGACCTTCAAAGAACTATGCCGCGACAGATTTCGCTGGCCACTTTCTTCTTCTTTGCACCGAATTATCACTTTTTCAATAAAAACCTTCAAAACACAAAGTGAGAATATTCCATAATTTAGCATTAAAATATATCTTAACTGCTAAAAATATGCTAGAAAATGGATTAAAATAGATGAGCTTAGACTCATCGTACTCTAAATCCTAAAGTTTTGCTTGTTCCCAAGCAAAGAAAAGAAAATTTGTTTGTCCTCAAACAATTTAGCTTTTATTTTTAAGGACATTTTTCCGTTGAATCCACAATTGGGCAGAAAAAATAAATTAGTTGTGAAATTATTTCTAAATATGTTTCCAAACTAGAATCATGAAGATTTTCAATTAAGTTCACTAAAAGCCATGTAATTTCTATAGTGTATACAATTCAATAATTCCACCCTGATTTGTGAGTGTTTGATGGTCTTCTTTCTTCTTCCTTGGCAGATTAGTTAATCTTCTGGGATATTACCTATATAAGATGCTTCTCTCATTCTTTAAAGTCCCATATGTCAGTTTCTTGTCATATTAATTCCTACTAATGTAAAGATATACTTCCTTCATAATCAATTAGGTCTTTAGGCTTATAATGTGAGGTCGAGGTAATTGGGTAGATAATAAGACAATTTAGGCTCAATTTCACCTGCATTTCATTTATACTCCTTGACATACTCCGCTCTTCATATGCATTCTTAACTTTTTCCATTCATGTCAACTCTCTAACTTCCCCATTTGTTTTGGTGCATCTTTCTACATACTCTCTCTTATGGTGTCTTTCTTGACTACATTCACAATGTAAATTCTCTTCCTTATCTTAGAAGCTTTTTACTTTTCATCTTTTATTAAGGTTTTTGGAATAGTGCAATGTTTTGCCTTTTTAAGCTTTCTACTACCCTTCTTAACGAACTTTGGGTCAGTAACTCCCATACCAATTAGCATTAGGTACTAGATGTCAACACCCTAAGGACTTAATTGTTCAAGGAGGAAGGCAAAGACCAAATCCTAGATACCTAAAGCCGGGTCCGCGACAACCGTCAACCCACGAAAGGCTCGTGGATGTCGAGTAACCCGACACCACACCACCGTGTCCCCTTTTCTAAGACCCGTGATTTAACAAAAATTGGACAGAGTCTCCTTTGTACGAGAAGTCTTACCCAAAATACAACCTGTACAAAAAACCTGACAACATGACCCAATATAATACAATGACCTCACTAGGCCCAATTATGAGTGAAAGTGGCCTAACCGGCCCACGCACCACACTACGTATCATACGTGGAATTAATACTTCATAGTCCTCAAGAGTTTAATTACAACACTCTTACAATTATTACAAATTAGAACAAGGTTGTTCCAAAGTATTTTTACAATTCTTTTTACACAAAATACAAGCGAGAACTAGTTTGTTCCAAGCTTCTTCACAAAAAAATTAATTACAAGCCACAACTCGGCTTTCTTCATAACTGCGGTCTTGAGTGAGTGCCATCCGCTTGGATACTCCTTGTGCCTAAAAGTGGTCCTAAGGATAAAGGAAGAATGCCTAGTGTGGTAAACCCTACAGGGTTACTCCCCACTTAAGTGCACATGCAATGCCATGTTCACACAATCAAACATTCCAAATAAAATGCAGTTTCTACTCTAGAATGCCTACATGCCATGAAGGAAGTGTCACTCACCATGCCTTTAACACGAGTCCTCACCGACTCCATCACACATGCTTATGCCAAGTGTAAAAACTTGTTATTGGTGTTTCACTCAATGACCCTTTATCCAAAACAAAAGCTTTTTGTTTTTAAAACTCATTGGACATCCTCCGATAAATCGCTTTATTCAAAGCCATTGGACAATCTCCGATAAACAACTTTATTCAAGCATTGGGCCAGTCTCAGATAAATGTATTCAAAAGAATTGGAGAGTCTCCGATAAACCGCTTTAATCAAAAGCATTGGACAGTATCCGATAAACAACTTTATTCAAAAGCATTGGTCAGTCTCTGATAAACCACTTTATTCAAAAGCATTGGATAGTCTCCGATAAATAGCTTTATTCCGCATTGAATCTGCCGTGAGACTCTACATTGGCGTAGTCTAAAGTACCTAGCTCACCAAGAATGATGAATGATTATGACCATGTACACGCACCCATTTAACGCGATGTCCCCGTGCATATGAAATGCAATTATGCCATGCCATGCCTATACCATGCCATATATGTGATGAGTGCTATATGGACATTTAAACCATGCATAATACCCATGCATCATTTGGACAATCATATCCGTGCAGACAATTTCCAAATAAACCACACAATACATGTCAACATAAGTATACACACATATATTGACATCTACAAGTCATTACGAATCAAGCGATGAAACTACGTTATACTCCCAGGCTTAATTGGCGACACCATGTCCACAAATAGCCTATAACCAAACCATGCGATGACCTTCTCTCATACACAAACACATCACAAGCCAAACCATTAGAACACACAATTTGACTTCACACAATTTCAGCAAGTATATCACTCAATTCAAGCCATGATATACAACAATCATGCTCTGATTATTGTGAAAATCTTCGGCACAAATCATTAAACAACCTAAAATTTATGCGATCTTGGATGGACCATAACTTGGATTATAGAATCGGGTTGGAGTCCTTCAAAAGCCTAACATCAAGTTCTCAGATAGAGATACAGTTTCCTTGAAGGATACTAGTCCAAAATCTCACTTTTGCCCATCCGAAAATCAGTCCCAAAATACGGGCGATGGGGTTTGTAAGCAGGCGGCTGTGGCGGAGTCGGAAAGCGAACCATAACACTTGGGTTATAGAGGTCTAATTTGGGTGATTCAAAAGCTAACATCAAGTTCTTAGATGAAATACAATTTCCTTGAAGGATACTGATCCAATTCTCTTTTTCTGACTTGAAAATCATTTGAATCTTGGACATCATATAGGGTCAAAGCAGGCACTATTCCTAACCCATTAATTTGCCAAACATGACATAGGAAAAAAGGCAAAACAGCCCCTTAGGGCATTAAAACTCAACCAAACAACCCCTAGAATAGAAAATAAACCAAAGTAGGAATAATCCCTACCTCTTGAAACGTGACCAACAACCCGAGGAAGTTCCACGAACACTTCTAGACAAAGCAATTGCTTCTTTGTAATTTCTCAGAATCTTCAACAGTTTATGTTCTACAAGCTTAGTCAATGTAGCTGAAATAATAATAGGTTTTACTTTTTTTGGTTCTAAGAGAGCATACTTTAAATGTTTGGGTAATTCCTTCAAGGTTAACCCTTATGAACTTGCTTCTGTTTCTTTTGCTTCCTTTTCATTGCTGCTTGTCTTTTCTGTACTGTTCACTTTCAAACTAAAGACTGTTTCCTTTAATTCAAAACTGGAATGCAGAAATTCACAATCAAGATCATCAAGATACTGGAAATTCATCTCATTTTCATTGATTGAGTTCTGAAAATTACAACCACATATCAGTTCAGGACTGGTGGGAAATATTGTTTCCACAGTCTTACAATTTGTACTCTCAAACTCATATTGTTTCAAGCTTGTGTTCAAGTTGAAGTGCACTGCTTCTTCTCCTACTCTGAGAGTGAGTTCTCCATTTTTCACATCTATCAAAGCAGCTCCAGTGGCTAGGAAAGGTATTCCAAGCAACAATGGAACTTGGTTTTCTTCTTCCATATCCATGATCATAAAGTCCACAAGGAAAACGAACTTTCCCACCTTGATGAGCACATCTTCAAGGACTCCTTCTGGATGTGCCATTGTCCTGTCTTGCATTTGCAAGTCATGAGCTATTAGAGTAAGCTCCCTAAGGCGGAGTCCTCTTAACCCTGCTAAAGGCATCAAATTTATGCTAGCTCTGAGTCACCTGAGCTTTCTTGAATTCAAAATTCCATGGTGGAATGGTGAAGGTACTTGAGGATCTTGCATCTTCTACGTAGCTTCTTTGGATTAGCACTAATGTTCTTGTCAAATTCACCACTCATTTTTCAGCAAAATTTCTCTTCTTCCTCAGAATGTCGTTCAAAAACTTAGCATAATTAGGCATCTAAATCAATGCCTCTGCAAAGGGTAGGTTAATCTCTATCTTCTTGAAGACTTCCAAGAATCTAGAGAACTGCTCTTCCATTTTAGCTTTTTAAAGTCTCTGAGGGAAGGGAACAACATGCATGTAGGCTTGTTTCTCCTATTTCTTCTTCAATTCTTCTCTCACCACCTGCTGCTCAGTCTACACTTCTTCTTTTTCTGTTTCTTCAGTCACGTTTGAACTGCTCACTTTGTTTTCTTTCCCAGTTTCTTCTCCCTTAACCTTTTCATCCTTTTTCTTCTCTTCTTCTCTTTTGTTTTCTATCCCTCTTCCCCTTATTAGAGTGATTGCCATGTAATCCTTCGGATTCTTCCTTGTGTCACTTAGGAAAGCATCCATGGACTGATTCTGCATTGCTAGGGCCAGCTGCCCTACTTGCGTCTCCAGATTCTTCAAAGAGTCGTTTGTGTTAGCCAGAAACATAGTTGTGTTTGCCTGGAATGTTGCTAGCTCAGCAAACTTATGCTCATGAATGTTTAGCAGCCTCTTATTTTCTCCTATGAAAGTCAACATTTATTCTTCAAAGGAATTAGATCTCCTTTGCCCCTGATTTTATGCTCTTTGACTTGCTTGCTGTTGTTGTTGTTGTTGTTGTTGGAACCCAAGTGAAGCATAATGTTGTTGAAAATTCTGCCCAAGTCTTTGACCTCATATGAGAAATTCTCATGGTTCTTGAGTGTTGGTGTATAGTGAGTGGGCAAGTTGAGGTTCGGCTTAAAGTTGTAACTTCTATTAGCATTGAGATACTGTGCCTCCTCAACTTGATAGGGACTCTCATAGGCTAGTCCCTCTTCAACACTATTCCTCTTCTCACTTTCATCTACTATTCCCACTTCATGTGCTTGGTGTATTTTTCTTTCATTGTTTCCTAGCTTGTTCATCAATGCATCCAATTTTTCTTCTATGGTAGTCATCTGATTAAGCTCTATTACACCACTTCCTTTCAGTTTACTGCTACTCCTTGAAGTTTAAGATGGAGCTTTGTAGTTGCATTTGGCAAGGTCTTCAATCAATTGCTTTGCCTCTTCAACACTTTTTCTTTTGAAAGCTCCACAGAAGGTTGCATCTATTATACCCTTTAAGGTATAATTCATGAAATGGTAAAAAATATCCATCTGAGTGGTCAGATCTATTCCATGCATAGGGCATCTTTTCAACAATCTCTTGTATCTCTCCCATGCATTGTAGAGACTTTCATCATCTCCTTGCTTGAATACTATGATTTCCCCTCTCCTTTCAAAAGTGAGGGCAAAAGGGAAAAATCTGCTCATATAAACCTCTACCAACTCTTCCCAATTGTTCAACGATCAGGCGATTGATTTAAAACCAAATATTCTTGCTACATCTCTCGGTGAAAATGAGCTTGATTCATTGATTATAAGTCTCCCCATTAGGCTTGATTGTATTTGCCATCCTCATAAACCTTCCCATATGCTCGTTGGGGTCTTCACTAGGATGCTTAGGGAATTGATGTTGCTGCAGTATTGTGATCAAGACTAGCTTGAGTTCAAAATTGTTGGCTTCTATAGCAGGCTGTCTCACAGCAGAGTACTCATCTTGGATAACTGGCCTCCAAAAGTCCTCCATAGTCATTTGCCTTTGAGGTCTATCTGCTTCTGCTTCTTTTGGATAAGGTTGCAATCTTTCTCTCTGTCTTGCCATGGTTGTTGATTCAACACTTTTAACTTTTCTTAGATTCCTCAGTGTTCTTTCCAATTATGTATCCAAAGGCTGTAGTTCTGCTTCTAGTTTTTTGTGCATATAAAATATTCCTGAAATAGAAACACATTGAGATCAAATTAAATATGTGGAAAACAGTCATATCAATTTAAGCCCATAAAAAAAATGTCAGTAGCTTACTAAGCCACTGTAGTTAAAAACTATTTTTGTGATTTTTTTTAAATTTATGATAAAATACAGAAAAATGTCCAAATTAGTAATTCTCTCTTTGGTTAGAATTTGATCTTTAAATTCATCATAATCAATCCTTGGCAACGACGCCAAAAACTTGTAAATACCAAAATCTATATTTACAAAATTTATGACACTACCACTAAAGGACTATGATTTAGTTCTTGGCAACGACGCCAAAAACTTGTAAAGACCAAAATATATATCTACCAAATTTATGACACTACCACCAAAGGACTATGATTTAGTCCCGACAACGACGCCAAAAACTTGAAAAGATGACCAAAATATTCAGAGTAATTATCACTGTGACCAAAGGACTATTATTTAGTCCCCGGCAACAGCGCCAAAAACTTGTTGCTGATTTATGATAAAAATATGTGTTTAACCCTTTTATTGAATGGGTCCATGTTAAAATTAGTTTTGGTCCAATTCCCTGCAAGTGCACAGGCCATACTAATAATAAAAGTGGATTTAAAGTCCAAATATCATCCCCATGAGGATTGATGACAGATCAAAAGATTAATTATCCCATCAACTCAAGATCCTTACTATTTGAACTCAAATGTTTAAAATGATGTGTTAAAAATAAAGAGAAGTAATATTAAAAGAATTTTATAATGATACATAAAGAATTCAATATAAGTGGACTTGAGAGTTCACTGAGTGAAGACAACACTGGGAAATACACTAATGAACAATTGTCAATTTTTGCATCATTTTCATTCATAGCTAAGCCATTAGTTGGAAAGCTGAATTTGCCAAAGATGCATTGTAGTATAAGTTTGTAAAGTTGCATCTAATTAGTTACTTGTAAAATATAATTCTCTTTTTAAGATTTGAGTATTTTTCATTTTCAATACTTAATACCCAACTCTTAAGACTGAAGAATTCTTGCCCCCATAGACAGGATATTGCAAGCCTTTTCCAATTTGACTAGCATCTCATCCTTCGAATTTGATGAAATTCTCCATTTCCTTGATTAGATATGTGCTAACACGGGATCATAATCTTTTCATAAGAAAGAGGAGAAATCTTTGATCGATTAAACTGATACATCATCCAACTATCCTTACACCATGAGTAGATTAGTGATCTATCAGAGTAATCTTTCAAGTCATTAGATTCCATAGTAGTCTATACTTTAAGGAACTACTCTGTACCCTTAGGATTCTCCATCTCCGTGTCATTCAAAGGGCCTCTCTGTCTCAGGGGCAGAATACGATCCTTTGTTTTGGGTCTACGATATTAGTACTTCGAGAACAAGTAGGATTCGAAAGACCACACCAATCAAATAAATCCAAGATTTCTAACTTTGGCGTTCTTCCAATTTGTGTAGAAAAATAACAATCATCTTCAAACCATTCCTAGAGGGAGCTTAATCTTTCAAAACTGGTTTACACATGTCAGTGACTAATTGATCAGGAAAATTCACTGAAACTGTGAACGAACTAAAATAAATGAACTCCATAAATTTTCCAAACTCCATTTAATTCAGACAGTAATGAAAAAAGAAAAATTTACAATGAATCGGTTAATTACTTTTGATTCTTGCTCAATTCCCACAAGTAAAGAAAAACTAACTAAAAGCTAAGCTAAAACAAAATCTATGAAAAAAGAAATAAAAGAAAAATAAAAAAATAAAATACAAAAGAGTCTCCAGCTACCTAGAAGTTCCAGGTTTTTGCGGAAGCTGCGCACAATGCCCTAGATGCCTCTATTTATAGCTTTTCAAATGATGGACCGCACTTCAAGGCGGAAATTGTGGATCCTAAAAAAAATATGGCCCAATTGGTTACTCTATCGATACATAGAAAACTATGTCGCGACATAGTTGTAATCTTTGTTCCCCCGATCTTGTCGTGGTCTACAGTTTCTATCGCGATAGGTTTTCTATGCTTTCTCCTTGGATTCTATCACGACATAATTTGACAATGTCGTGATAGAAGTCTGCTGTAGTTGTCTAGTGATTGTCACGACATGAATGTCTTGTCGAACATAATAACTGTTGCACCAAACTTATTTGTTCTTTCTTTCGTAAGCGTAGCGTATAAAATTTGTTTCTCATTAAAGATTTACGTCTTCTGTTCTTCACTTTGTCATAACTTTCTTGCTTCCTGTCATGACAGACTTCTTTAGGGTTCTTCTTTTCCCTTGTCGCGACAATATTTTCTTTTGTCGTGACAAAGTTTCTCATAGTTGCACTTTCTGTTGTCGCTACAGACTTTTTCTTTGTCACGACATAGTCTTGTTGTCTTGCACTGCTGAAACTAAATTCTGTGTCGTGATAGAGTTGTGAGATGTCGTGACAACCTTCCTTCCTCGCTCTCTATCGCTGGCTGAAATTTTTGTTGTAATATTGAAATCTTTATTGCTGGCTAAACTTTTTATTGCAACATTAAATTTTCCATTTTCTGTCGCGACATAATCTTTCTTTGTTGCGACAGAAATATCTTACTTTGCAGCTTTCATTGTCGCGATATAATCTTTTTTAAATGATGAATTTCTTCATAAGTTCTTCATTATGTCCACGACATAAAAAATTTGTTTGACATTCTTTATCTTGCTTTTACGACTTTTGTGTGACGAGAAATATCTTTAAGCGTGATAAGTTCACCTGACCTTATGTTGTTGTGTTTGTCGTGACATAAAACTTCTCTATCGCAACAAAGTCTTCTTGCCTTTCATTGTGAACTCTGAATTTTGTGTCACGACAGAGTTTTGCCTTGTCGCGACATATATCCTGCCTTGAGCTTGTCAAATGTTGAAAACTTTGTCACAACATAAAAACATTTGTCACAGTTAACTTGTCTTATAACTTTGCCAAATTCTATCGCGAAAAAGTGGTCTAATGTCGCGACAGAGTTCATCTGCTATCTTCAGTTCTTTTATGTTGCGATAGAGTAAGGAATGTCACGACAAAGTTCTATTGCCATTTGCTTTGATCAATGTCGTGACAGAATAAAGAATGTCGCAACAATCTTCTTTACTAACTTCTTCAGCAATGTCGCAACATAAAAACCCTTTGTCGAGACAAAGTTTTGTTTCTTACTTGAGTTCAGCTTGATCTTTGTTGTGATATGACACTGCTTGTTGCAACATAGCTTCTGCTAGTTCTATTGAGATTTTGTCGCGACATTATGAAAATATGTCCTGACAGAAATTTTTGCCTTGGCCAATTTTTCTGTTTTTCTTGCTGGAATTGTCTCTTTTTCATTTAAAACCTACAAAACGCAAAGTTGGTGAATATTCCATAATTCAACATTAAAATGAATCATAAACTTCTAAAAATAGGCTAGAAAAATGGATTAAAAATAGATGAGTTTAGGACTCATTAATAAGAAACCAAACCTAAAGTACTTTCATGAGTTTTGTAGTACCTATTTTATCCTCAATGATAGGGAGCAAAGGGTAAATTCGATGACAAAAGCAATGAAGGCATATTTCTAGGATATTCCCTAAACAATGAGCCTCAAAATTCTAAAACAAAAGGACCAACGCAATCATGGAATCCGTTAATGTAGTGGTTGATAATCCTCCAGGTAAGACAATTCGAGATGTTATGCATACTTAGTAGTGTAATAGAAACAAGCTCCCTTATATTAATGAGACTAGTCAGAATGACAGTGTCTCAACAAATGATGCATCACCTAGTAGTAGCACAAGCCTTATTGTAGAAGGAGATCCACAATCTAGTGACTCTTCCACGATGGGAATCTTTGAGGACTAATCTAACCATTGATATCTTGGATTCGTGGAGCATACAGATGAGTTCGGAAGAAGAATCATTCGACCTCTGGCATTATTAGAGATCTGAAGTTATTATTGATTACATGGGAACCCTATGGCTATAGAGAATGATTGGGCACATAGTAGCTTACACAAAAACATAGCGAAAAGAAATGTCAAAGAAACTGATAGAAGATGGCTAACTGGTTGGCTATATATAGGAAGGACTGGAGCAATTAACAAGGAATGAAGTTTGGGACTTAGTGCTAGACCTAAAGATGAAAATATTAGCGGCTTAGTAGAATCCCGAGACTATGGTACACTCATCATTCTATTGCCAACTTTAAAGGGTTGTTGTGATGCAGATTGGGTAGGAAATTTTGAAAGCACCTCGGCGGATGTTTCTTCCTCAGTAATAACTTGGTATCTTTGTTCAGTAAGAAACATAATTGTATATTCCTATCTACAACAGAAGCATAGTATATAACCATTGGTAGCCACTGTTCGTGGCTTGTTTGGATGAAAAATATGGTGAAGATTACGATGTCTCATAAGAGGGTGCACCATCTGGTATGACATTGTACTATGACAACCTTAGTGTCATCAATATCTCCAAAAAAACCAGTGTAGTATTCAAGGATCAACCATATCCATATTAGATATCACTGCATCAGAAGATTGGCTGAAAATAGAGTGATAGAGGTCAAGCACATTCCCACTAAAAGACAAATAGCCGATATCTTCACTCAAAATCTTGATGCATCTCGTTTTGAAACACTCACATCCTCTCTTGGATTGTGTGTTCTTTAGACTGTTTAAGCAAGCCCATGATCAAGGGGAAGAAAAAGTGGGTTGTGTTTAGTGATATAGGGCCTTGATAGCTGAACTAAAAGTGCTTCACAAGGTGTTCCATCATCTGCTGGACCAAGGTCTACCTTTGTTCCTTTTGCAGCTACTCCTCGGCTTATTGCCAGTGGTGATATCGGACTAGTGCATCTCTCTGATCATGATAAGTAAGTATGCTATTTTTTGGCCTTCCATGGCAAAAAGAAGGGGGAGATATAGCAAAGCCTGTTACTTTATGATTTTTTTTTTCCGCTTGATGGATATTTGTTTTTTGGTCTAATGACATGGTATGACATCATGGGATGGGTTGCATAGTCTCTGGTTGATACAACATGTTGGTACTTGACTGACTGAGGGTTAATTTGTTAATGACTCTTCAAATGTCGATTTGCATATCTCATTAGTCTCTCCAAAACATGATTTTCTTGTACTATTTATTTTTGCAAAAGAAATGCCAAAAGGGGAGATTGTTGGAGATATTTCTTGTCATAATCTTAAGCAAAAATAAAATCGCATGTTTTCCAGCAGAAAAACTTAATGTCACAGTTATTGTCACATGAGATGGTAGATCATAGTGTGTGACACTACTTACCATATTTAGTGTCACACAAGATGGTTGATCAAGCTGTGTGACACAACTTACCTTATATGGTCCACACGAATTTTTGGGGCAATATTCTACAAATTAGGAGACAATATTCACTAGGATGAATAAGGAAGAACAAAAGAGGATATTGGGCAAATCAGAGAGATTGGATCTTATTTTGTGAGAATGCTATGGAAGGAAGATATTGTACTTTGATGAATATGGAATGATATTAGATTCCTCTAGCTGACATGTTGAGACAATTTAGGTAACATGGAGATTTTGAATGTTGTGAAAATCTTTAAAAGGGCTACTTAAAAAGGTGCAGAGACGTTTCCCTATGCATTCATTGGTAACGAAGGATATTTTCTAGAGGAGCTGCTCATGTGTGAAGTAAACTATGTCTTGCTCTAGTAGATTATGGCTTGATGTGCGACTCCAAACCGAGGCCGTCAGTTAAGAATCGAAGCTGGCTTAGGGACCTTGTAACTATTAAATCAAATCCATTTAAAAATACATTTCATTTCTATAAGTGTTTTATTTTCAACTCTTTGAGGCGATTTCATTTAGAGCGAGCCCATGCGATTACAAATTCAAATGCAATTCCTTTACAAAATATGTATTTAACCAAGATGGCATTTTATGCGTTTAATAAATATCAAAATCGTGTTCAACTATAAAATTAAAATAATTTCTAAGTTAAACTCCTTTTGTTTTACAAACCATATATATATATATATATATATAGTGAGGATGCATGTGACGGAGCATACTCCGTGACTCTTTGAATGACTTTGAGCTCCTCGACCTTGGGTCCGCTTCACTGTCTATCACTCGGTACCTACGCATTAATAAAAACAATATGCTAAACATTTTCATGCTTAGTGGTTCTATACGATTCTCTCCTTCCGTGGTTCAATACAAATCATGCATTTGTCAAAATAATGCCTTTATACAATGTATGTGCAATGTAAAAATATACTTGTTTAAATATATCTCGAATCATTTTTTTTCCGTTTGATTTGTGATTTCACAAATGGCTATAGGATTAACATTCATGGTCAGTTGGTGAATCTGTCATGTGTGTCGATCGATAGTAATGTGGTTTCATTCATAATACCATCTCATATGGCTATGGAGTCGACATTCACGACAGATTCGGTTGGTGAATCTTGTCCTATTTGTCATTCGATAGCAATGTGGTTTCACATTCAATATTACCATCACATATGGCTATAGAAGTTGACATTCACGACTGATTTAGTTGGTGAATCCTGTTGTCATTCAGTAGCAATGTGGAACTCCTGATCAATATACCGTCTCACTGCTATTATAAGTTGACATTCATGGCCAGTTCAATTGGTGAATCCTGTCCTATTTGTCATTTAGTAGCAATGTGGTTTCACATTCAATATTAACATCTCACATATGGCTATAGAAGTCGACATTCACGACATATTCAGTTGGTGAATCTTGTCCTGTTTGTCATTCAATAGCAATGTGATTTCGCATGGAACAAATACGGTTAACCTCATGACGAATTCAATTGGTGAATCCCGTCATGTTGGTCATTCAATAATACATTTCAAATCAATTTACTTTCATGTAGTAAATTCACTTATGGATTAATCTACCTTTTATCTTGAATATTTACGACAAACATTTCAAATACTAATAATTCAAATCGATATATATATATATATATATATATATATATATATATATATATATATATATATATATATATATATATATATACTGCTATATCTTTCTTCTCTCATATATATATATATATGTATGTATTTCCTGAAATAGGGCAAATGGAAATTGAGTTCTGAAAACAAGCGATAGAGAGCAGAGAACGAACAAACCAATTATGATTCCTTTTCTCTTTCGATGCAGTCTAGGTCGGGTTATCGTCTTTATGCACCTAGTCAAATACAAATTTTCTCTTAGTGGTTAAACAAATAATAATCATACTAAAGCGAATATATCGCCGAAGTGAAGCGAATTTGCGTGCGAGTCTGATGCGTTTTCACTTAGTCTCATTCTTCTTGAGACCCCATTAATGATTTCTTAGGGTCCCTAAGCAATCGGTATACAAATACAAAACTTAGCAGGTGTAAAAATAAAAGCAAAAATAGAAATTTATTTGGAAAGCGTTGGTACCACTTTGGTGATCTTTGGTACCCGATCCCTTCTTGATAGATGCAGATACCCAGTTTAATTGGCATCGATACCGCACCCCTTTGCATCATGGGTACGGTTGTCACGCCCGATTCGGTCCATTGATTGGCGATCGAGGCAGGTTTCGAGGGTCACGAAAAACATATATTGGACTCTTTACTTTTCTTTTTTTTTTTTGAGCAACTTATACGTGGGTATACAAATAATTTTGTAATAACCAAAAGTCATTTACATATACAAGAACTACCACCGAGGTGGTATCCATTAAAATATCTACACATATGCTAAGTCGATTACTTATACAATTACTTATACATGCTTGTATCATGGCTGTCGGAGATTGCGGGCTTGATCTTTGGTGAGCACCTATCTGAATGGCCCGTACGGTGTGGAATGTCATCCCTCTTTATCTCCTCTTCAGTACCTACCGCGGATTGAACACGTGCTAAGCTTTCTGCTTAGTGGAACATATAAATGATAGCGACCAATAACAAAAATCGCGGTCACTATCTTTTTACATTTACTTATACATATAACGAAGCCTATTCTTATGTGACTTCTAACTCATCTCATATTATACATGTAGATTTTATTCTTTTCAGATTCCTTATCATTATCTGTTCATATTACTTTCCTGTGTCATGTATTTCACAGTTGTAACTCCTTATCTACTACATGTATGATAGATCAAATCATATTTAAAGTAAACTTATCATTATGCAATGAGGTGAAGCCCGATCAAGTCATATTAAATTCATACGATCAAATCAAATTAATACCAATATTAGACTCTTATCATTATCACGGCCGTGGCATTAATCAACTCCTTTAGAAATTACATTTCATGATCTGGGATGCGTTAAATCCTTTTAGTTTTTCGTTTTATTAATTTTTCATTTTTCCAAAGTGTCGACCCAAATCCCTATGACCGGTTGGCGGATCAAGGCACAGGCCAGTTTTACTCGGCGTTTTCAATCAAAACATTTATTTTGTATTATTAAATTTTATTTTCAAAAGTGTCGTGACCGAATCTCCGACTTGACAGGTTGAGATCAGCTGGAGCCAGTTTATAGGCATTTTCAATTATCTTTCCAAAGCATGTTGTTTATGTTATTCCATGGAACCTTGCATTCAAGCAGCTTACTTCTTTTGGGCAATCCCATGACCATTTACAAATTCGAAAGACCCATAACATTCACACTTAATAACATGCATTTTCCAAATAATGCCTTTATCCACATATACTCATGCTATTCATTTCTCGCATGCTTTCAATATACAAATCATTTACCATATGTATATCATGCATTCTCAATGCAACATTCATTCACAATCAATTCATGAAATTTAAGCATATTCATAATCCCATTACACATACGTCAATATTTAGCTATTTCACGCTGACTATTCGATTCACAATTTACGGCCAGTTCGTTTGATGAATCCCGCCCTTATTATCATTCGGTGTGTGCTTATACATTTGCGATTCTATCTCCCATCATAGGCGGGATGCCGTTTGGTGCATCCGACACGTGGTATCATTATTCTATTCTCTATCATGACGGATGCCGTTTGGTGCGCATCGGAGCCGTGGTATCATTTATTCGATTCTCCCATCATGGCGGATCATAGTTTGGTGCATCCAGGCCGTGTTATCGCGACCGGTTCTCCCATCGCAGCGGATGTCGGTTGGTGCATCCCGACCACGTGGTATCCTTGACCGGTTCTCCATCATGGCCGGACCGCTAGTTTGGTACATCCGACGTGGTATCAATTATTCGATTCTCCCATCATAGCGGATCGCGGGTTGGTGCATCCAGGCAAGTGGTATCACTTATTTGGTTCTCCCCATCATAGCGGATGTCGTTTGGTACATCGGAACGCATTGGTATCAATTAAATGTCATACGCCATCAAGGCGGATGCGATTAGTGCATCCGCCGGTCAGGACATTTCTTCAATGCCATACGCCATTATGGCGGATCTTAGATTGTGCATCCACGCCAAATTAAGGACATTGGAAAGTTTGAGTGCCTTGCGGATGCCGTTTTGTGTGCATCAGTTAGATGGTCATTCGATATCAATTAATTCATTTGCAGTTCCGTTCAATGAATCCCGTCCTTTATCATCCATTCATTATCATTGGTTTCAAATATCACATTTCAATTCCATATTCACTTTCGTATTCACATGATTTAGACGATGATGAATCCAAATCTTAATATTATCATTCATTTTATTATTAGTTTCAATATCATTTCAATTCTACAATCATTTTCGTATTATCTTTTCAGATATACTCAATCTCATACTTATTTCATAAACTCATTCACGTACTCATTTTCATATGCTCATTCATATATTCACATACTCATTCATGTGCTCATTTCATATACTTGTCACATATTCATTCACGTATACTCATTCATGTATACTCATTCATAAATATTCATTCACGTATTCATTCCATTATACTCATTCCACATAAATCTCATTCACGTATATACTGTTCCATGTATACTAATTCATAAATACTCTTTACATATTCATTCCATTCAATATATACTCTGTTCTAAATACTCATTCTACATATTCATTCCACGTATACTCATTTCATGTATACTCATTCACGTATTCATTCCGTATACTCCTTCATGTATACTCATTCATAAATACTCATTCATATTCTTGTCTCTCAATGATCTATTTTAATTAAGTAGATTATTCAATTCGATCATCAAAATAAGTTATGGCATTTTATTACCCAACCAGATCAATTTACCGATTATACTAGGGACAGTTTGTATTACTCATTTTCTGAAATTAGTGCTTCATTTTTGACACTAGGTCTTTATTACTCCATTTAAGAGTAAAGAGTTCCTAGGGTTCCTATTCAACTGGAATCACCCAATTCATTTCTGGGACACCGAGAAACTCAAGTTACGTCAAAACCGGACTACTTATGATCAAAACTGAAACCAAATTTGGCTTGCACATAGCCCCGAGTGAATTTTTGGGAAAATTAGGGTCAGAGCTGACGATATCTATTTCTTTATGTTTTATTATCCTTGAAGTCTATTTTAATTGTATGAATCACTCAAAATCGGATGAAAATAGGAAGTTATGGCCAAAATACAAAACTGGTCGAAATTAGGAAGCGAGGCAGGGTGTACCGGTACCCCTAACGTGTATGCGGTACACATTCGAGTTACGGAAGGGTGTACCAGTACATTCCAAGAATGTGCTAGTACACATGACCCGAAAATGCCGAAATGTGTATTTTCTCCCCTTTTCCATATGTTTTAGTACCCAATTCAGTATTACCTCATATACACCTCAAAGCCATTTCAAAATTCACCTTGGAATCTCTTTTCTAAACCAGTCATCTCTCAATTATATCTTTCTTTCAAAATTCTTTCACGAATTCATCAAAATCATTCCAGCCATGGATTATATTATACACAAACCAAACATGATGAGTAGTTAGGGTTCTAAGCCTAACTCAACAATATTTCTTATTAACAATGAATCCAACTAAAAGAGAGGATTCTATAATTATCTTGTACCATATGGGGTTTTTACCAACCTACACTACCATGAAATCAAGTTACAATGAATTCTAACAAAACCTAGATTTGAAGACAAGTCATTAACCATACAAAATCCACCTGTGATCCATCTTAGAATTCATAGCAAAGGTTAAGTTCCATACCTTTTTGCTTGATCTACTTGGCTTCTCTTCTTCTCTTCTTCTCTTCTTCTACGATTTGTGCCTGATAGGGTGATAGAATCAACAAAATTTATATCCTAAGTTCCTCCTCTTTTGCCGTGATCAGCCCCTACTGATATGGCAGTCTAAGTCGAACACGAAGGATGGGTTTTCTTCGTCTGAGTATTTGCGGTGAAGAAGCGAAAATTGGTGAATTAAATTTGGATTTTAGGTTGGGGTAAAGCAGGGGGGTTTTGGGTATTCAACGGCGAAACTAAAACAAGAAAAAAATGTAAAATAGAACCCCTTGAGTGTTAGGCCACTGGTTTAGGGCTAAGATAACCACATCTCCGGTGTTATTTTCCTCGCGTTGGGGAGCATGACATATAGTCATTTCCCGAACCGGATCTTCATTTAGCTTTGAAAACTAAACCCTATGATTTTCCCTTTTGAAAAATAGCATTTAAATGGGAATAAATGTTCCTAACAGTGAAAACACATCTCAAAAACCCTAATCCACGATAACTAGCGGGAGACAACTAAGCCGAGCCTCAATGGATCAGTGAAACTATCCGTGAACCCAAAAGCTTGCCAAATACTCATTAAAGAGGCATGCTTAGAGATTTTAACCTAAGTGAGAAGCGGGGTACAAGCAGCCTTGTCGTGCGTTAAAAACGAGGGCCGTGAGTTACCTCCACACCCTAATATGGCCGTCCTCTTCAGAGGAAGGTCTAAGCCAGGAACATCCTCGAGTTGTCATCCTCAGAGGAGTGTTTGGCAATGAGAAAAATGGAAGAAAGAAAGGAAAGAAAAGGAAAAGGAGTGCTTGACGCCTCCCGCTTCTTGTGTCTCAAAAATTCAAATGCATTGATTTGTCTGAGCGAGACTTATATAGATGCTCGGTGTAAGGAAGTTACAAAAAAACCAAAATCGGAAGGTTATACAATTAAAATGGAAAAAACCAAAAGCAAAGCAAACGGGGTGTAGCGTGGCAGAGCGGGTAGCGGGGAGGAACAATGTTGGGTTGGGAGCGGTGCTCGCGGGAGGCTTTCTGCGAGTGGTGTTTTCTTAGCATTTTGCTCTTATTAGATCTTTGATGCGTGATGTTGAGTTTGACTTGAATTCTTCGGTGGATCGACTCAGCAATTTTGGCATAATTAGCTTCATAAAGCGCAAGATTGCCACAAAATACGATCATTAAAATAGTAGGGACCTTAATGTGCAAATCGGGTTAATTAGCATGATTAGTACACAAAAAGCACTCAAAACCTATAATAAATAGGGTTCAAAATAGCACTTTTTGGGCACTAATCACTTCCTCTTCCTCTTCTTCTCTCTTTTCCTCTCCTCTTTCTCTCTCTACGGTTTTGGTCTCTCCAAAAATGAGAGACAATTGCCTTAAATCCCATGTTTTTGCTAAGGCCATGTTTGGCCAAGTAAAAATCCATTTTTAACTTTAAGTTTCATAATTGCATTTAGGTCCTTAGACTTCTTTCTTTTGCAAGGAAACTTATGACATATTCTAATTTTGCCCTCATCTTTCTCCGATCCCATAATTATATAATCTTATTGATTTATGCCTCTCGTATCAAGTGGTAAATTACATATTTACCCTTGGCTATGTGAATAGATTCTACGTTTTATTTCCCCGAAATTTCCTATTTGATTTTAATATACCTAAATAAGTCCAGCTGGCAGAATTATGTTCGAGTCTTACCAGGTACCACTTTTTAGTCTACCTTGGTACCAATCTAGCGATTTTTGACCGAGAAATGTGGGATTTTGGCATTTCACGTTCTTGATAAATGCTCGCCGAATTCATCCTGTATCAAAAATCCATCATGGAATCACTGAAAACAACTCCAAAGGTGGTTTAGAATCAACCTGAAAACCCTTTTATCTTAAGTTGGGCGTTTCCCAATCGAAGATCCTGCATAAGAGGAAGTTAGGGTTTGATTTTCTTACCTTATCTCTTCAAAGCTCCATAGGTAGATCCCTTAGGAGGAAGAAATGAAAACCGTCCACCAAAATCACTCCCTTCTTGCAAACCTAGCTTTCTCTCACTTTTCTCCTCTCTTGCTCTCTCCCCCAGCGTGGATTTGCTCTGATGAGCATCTAGACCAGTTTGGTCTTTAAATCTCTTTTAAGTGTAAGGCCATGTTTGGCCTACACACATTCTCATTTTCTCATTTTCTCCTTTTAGTGTGAAGTCACTTATTCTTCATAAGGCCTTGTTTGCCACAGGTGAAATCAATTTCCATTTTGGCATTCTAACTCTTTATTTCACTTTCATATGTTATCATTTATTTCACATTAGCATTTAAGCGTATAGGTCCTCATTTACAAATTTACATTTGCCCTTTTCACTTGGGTTTATTTTAGGGTTCAATCAATTTCTCATTTTGCTTATAATATTCAATCCTTATACTCCACACTTTCAATTGCATTTCACAATTTATCAATTTATCTACTTTCTTGGAAAACCCAAGTTTGGTTCAATTCATACCCGGGATATATAATAAAATTATTATAAAAATTCTAGGGTATTTTTGGGGCGTTACAAGCAGTGTTGTTATCTAGGTTGAGATAGTGAAAGTTGGGCTTGCGAGTTCGGATGTTCTTTGTATGGGAAACTAAGGGAGCTTATTTCTATATATCACTATGAGAGAGTTATGACGGAAGATTGTAAGAAAGGGGGAGCCTTGTCTTACTTAAGACCAACATGTAACCTAATTGATATATAGTGAAATTCCCGGATGTAGGCTTTTGTCGAACTGCGTAACCAATCTCTGGTTTCCTTGCGTGTGTGCTGGTTTATGCGTGTGATTTTATTTATGTTCAAATTACCTTTGTTCTAGCATGTATTTCGTTACATGGGTGCACCATGTTACAATAATGCAGTGCCCAGGTGCCTGACCTAAGACAGTGTCTGCATCACTTGCAACAACTAATGAATCAATGTCAAAATAAACAATTTTATTTTTTCACTTTCACAATAATCAATAATGAACCTCAAGGAACTGCTACCTTTAGAATCAAAGAAGAGGAACATGCAGGGAGGTGGGATATCTACCATTTATGACAATTAAGCCAAATATATCTGAATGTTAAGTCGATCATTAAACTATAAACTACAAATCCATCTCTTAGGTGATCATCAAATTGTAAGTTCAAAACCATCTCTCAGCAGAAAACTTTCCAACCAACCGTCTATTGTTGATTTAATTAATTTCTTTCCGGAGGATGGTTGAAAAAATTAAAGCAATACAAAGACTGGCCGGCATAGAGAGAAGATATTTTTAGGCTTGGACTTGTGTACATTTCTAGATAATTTGTTTCTCCATATTCAAAGTTCTGCAGGCCAGCTAGAACCGCATCCTTGCCTTTCTTACATATTTTTATTTGATTATCATGACCAATCATCGCATGCATGGAGGAAAATTGATGTTACTTGATTGATTATACATGAAGACGTGTCATGAATCTATCACATGACCAAAATTTTGGACTTTTGTTAGAGTAGATAAAATAAGAAACAAAGAAAAGTTATTAATTTATTGTTAGTCTATGTAAAAAAAGGTGAAAGTTTTCTTCTTTCTTTTTGGTCCCAAAGCTGGCTATTGAAAGTATGAAAACGGTTTTATCGTATCTTCCCATGAGATGAAATATGGAAGAAGTTGTACATATGTTTCTCACCGGAGCTGGATGAAGCCTTGAAGAAGTCCAAAAATGCTATCAATGCTGCTTAGAAACAGTAATGATTGGAAAACAACACAATAATTCATGGCCCCATCTCAACAACCAAAATAATTAATCCAACCAATATAGATCAGAGGATGTTTATAGAGAGGTCCGTCGAGTTTAGAGTCGGTAAATGGGTCAATTCGACTGTTTATTTAGTCCGTTTGAGTCATAGGTCAAGCGAGGTGGGTTAATCGGCCATTTTATTAGACTAGCCGACCATTACTTCGACTTAATGCAGTTTGCGGGTTAAAGCGGGATAAAGCGGGTCAAAACCTTAAAATTTGCTAAAATTATTTTACAAATCTATTGCTATTTGATAAAAATAAATAATAAATAAATATATAATAATAACTAATATATAAAATAATTGAGCCTAAACATTATAATAATATTAAACAAACTTAAATAAATAAATAATGATGGAGCATTATTATATCAAAAATTACCAAACCCTTCATAAAATAATTGCTTGCTAAACAAATAAAGTACCAACTTAATAACATCTTTGAAAAAAAAATTCAAAGTATCAAATGAAATCTCATATACCTCTAACCTTCATCATCATCCTCATTATTTCCAATAATAACATGTGACTGTACATTAGAAAGATGTATATCATCAATGCTAGTTGAGTCATCATCATCTATTAATTAATTTTTTAGAATATTAACAATATAAATTTCATTTATATTTGGAATAAAAAAAATTCCAAAAATGCATCTCAATAGTATAATAATGAAATACCCTATTTGTTTTGAAAATTCATCTTGCTTGAAGATATAATCATATTGGAAAAGAAATAAGTGTATAATTTTTGTTAACTATTTTTAAAATAATAATAATTTGTTATTAACACTAGTTTAAGTAATAAAATAATTTAAAATATACCAATAATTTAGTTATTAAATTTAATTTAATTTATAAACCTACAAGCTACGCTTTATCCAAAATCATATGATTAAATAAAATTAAAAAAATGAAATTATAAATATTTAAAATATGATTAATCGAGATAAATCAAAATATATTTAATATTAAGAGTGTAGTTTTATTTAATTCAAATGCATTTTTGTAATTTTTCATACAATATTTTTAAATATTAGAATTATCATATAAGTTATATTAAAAAGTTACATATAAAATTGAAAATAAAATAGTTAAAAAACAAAGAGTTTAATATATTAATCATTTATTATATGTGTAATTGTATTTTTAGAACCTCTATGCTACAAAAGCAAATATTTCACTTCATGTTAAAAGCCCAAAATATGAAATTTTATAGATAAATCCTTGAAAATCTCAATTATTAAACTATTTAATTGAAAAAAATTATATAAAGATTTTGGGTCAATTGAGCTAATCAGGCCAACCCAGACAAAACCCACATGGGCCACGGGCCAAAACAGGTTGGGCCAATTTGGTTCGATTTTATTTGGGCATTAAATTTTATAGCCCAATTATGAAAACCCGGGTAAAGTGAAACGATAGACTACCGTTACAATACAAGCGGTAAGCTTGGGAATTTCTTTAGATCTTGGACGACAACACGGACCTCACCGTTGAGTTTGTTTCGCGAAATCTAGTTACATTGTCGAATTTCGTTGAATTCCGGGACAGTCGGAATTTCACGTATTTCAAGGCAAATAGAGGAACTACATAGGGACATGTGGCATGAAGGCTCATGCCACATGGTAACATGCATAAAGACACTTGGCAACTGAAAGCCAAATGTCAAGGTATGGCTATGCATGAGAAATGGCTTGAGTGGAGGGTTAGTACAAGTGACACATGGCTTGGAAATACCAGGTGTCAAGTAAATTGGATAAGGAATTCTCCACCTAGACAAAATCAACTTGGTGGAAATGAGAAGAAAAGAAAGAAAAGAAAGAAAGAAAGAAGGAAGAAAATAAAAGGAAGGAGAAATTCCAGTGTTCTTTGGTTTGTGAACAGTGCGAGGTTCAGTGGTTAAGAAGTGAGCTAGTATGCGCTACAAGAGGTAGGTTTCCTCCTACTTCGGTTCATTTCACGCCTAGGGGTCGTGTAGGGGATTAGCGATTTCGCCCCACTTCGGGGTGAATTATTTCATTGTGTAGTGTATTTTTGGTTGTGGGACAGTCATGGATCAAGCATATGAGTTCTCGAGACCATCGGTGAGCCGGCGATCCGGCTGACGGCGGGCGAATGGAAAACAAGGGTAATGCCCAGAATTCCCACCTGAGTACGAGAATCGACAACACCAACTTTGGATGGCCATAACTTTCCCGTTCGAACTCTGATGTGCATGTTCTTGGACTCTACGGAAAGCTTGTTGAGTCTAGAATTTAATAAGATGAAGTGCTTATCAGGCAGGTGGGGTACGACGAGTGGGTTGGGTCACGCATACGAGTTAAACGGTCAGTTCACGGTTTAGGAACTTACATTTTTCGGAACCATGTTGTATCTAAAATGCTCGGGGCTACGTATGGCCTGAGCAGGACATTGCATGTTGAATTTTTGTGTGATATTTACAAAAATTGGAATTTCTGGACTAGAATCTAGATTTTAGAGGGCTAAGTATGGTCGGTTATGGCTAGGGAATAAAGCTAATGTGTGTTATTAAACAAATTGGAATAATATGTTAATGTGGCAAAATTATGTGATATATGTCAGATAAAAGTAATAATTTTTATTGCATTAAACATAATTTATCCATGACACCAGCGTGTAATGTGTGATTTATATGTTGCATGTGACATACTAGCGTACATGTAGCATGAAATGACACCACATCGCGTTTATGGGCATCGCATGACATGAGTGTGAGTGCATGGAAATGATGCGACTCCCCCGTGTTTGGGGTTCGATGGTACATCAAGTCTGATGATTTTGGATGTGTCCACGGTACTTCGGTACGACCAGTAAGTCTGGGATTATCCATAGTACTTCTCGGTGACAATGCTAATTGGAGTAATCTGTGGCTGAGTGTCAGTAAAGTAACAAAGATCTTTTGGAAAAAGGGTCATGGAGCCAGGCAGCCATGAGTTTCACATAAATATGTCACATGTAAGGAATGAGTGAGGACCTTCGGGATTGGGTCATGATTGGTCACATCTTATTCATGACATGTAGGCATTTAGGTGTATGATTATTATGCTTGGCATTCATGTGCATAGATGAGGAGTAGCCCTTGGAGGAATATCTCTTGGGGCTTTCTTTCATGTGTCGTGGGATCACCCTTTTAGGTACAGCGTCACAGGGCCCAGGAAAGTTGGGCGGAATGGAAGAACGAGGGTGTAAATTCACCACCCTTGAATAAATGACACCAACTGGATGGCCGCAACCGGAGTCAGACTCGATTTGCATGTTCTTGGACTCTATGGAAAGCTTGTTGAGTCTAGAATTTAATAATATGAAGTGCTTATCCAAACTGTGGATTGAGTAGTGGGTTAGGTCACATACAGTTGAAGAACGGTCCGTTCTGGTTTTCGAAACTTCTGTTTTCGGAATCGGGTTGTATCTAAAATGATCGGGGCTGCATATGGCCTAAGCAGGACATTGCATGTTGAATTTTTGTGTGATATTTACAAAGATTGGAATTTATGGACTAAGTCTAGATTTTCCGAGGCTAAGTATGATCGGATTTATGGCCGAGAATGGCTAATGTGTGTTATTACTGTAAATTGAATAATATGTTAATGTGTGAAATTATGTGATATATGTGGGATAAAAATGAAAATAATTTTGTGCATTAAACATAATTTATCCATTACATTTGACGTGTAATGTGTGGTTATATGTTGCAGTGTGACATATGGCGTACATGTAGCATGAAATGACACTGCATTGCATTTATGCCTGGGGGCATCGCGCCAGCGTGGGTGAGTGCATGGAAATGATCGACCGTGTTGGAATGCAGATTTTGGGTGCCGCAATGCTTCTGGAGGCCCGACCAAAGTACGTGTCGGTGTCATAGTACTCTCGGAGGCCCGACCAAAATCGCGTGCAGGAAATTGTCCACGGTACTTCTCTCGGTGACCAAAGTGCGTCGGAGGTATCCACACTATATTTCGAGGAAGCGTCGATAAAAAAAATAAAACAAAAAGATTTTGTTTTGGAAGGGTCATGGGCTGAAATGCCATGACGGGGTTTCCTGCAGTATATGCATGTGTGAGGAATCGGTGAGGACTCGGGATTGGAGTCATGATTGGTCACATCTTATTCACTGACATGTAGGCATTTAGGTGTATGATTGTGTAAGCGGCGTGCGTATGCGCCAGATGGGAGTAGCCCTTGGAGGAGATATATCTATTGGGCTTTGCTCACCTCGTCGTGGGATCACCCTTTTAGGTACCGCGGCGTCCGGGCCCGAGCAAAATTTAGGCGGAATGGAAAGCGGGTATGCCCGAATTCCCATTACCACCACCCGAATCATGACACCAACTTTGGATGGCCATAACTCTGTCCAGAGACTCACGATTTGCGTTCTTGGACTGCATGGAAAGCTTGTTAGTCTGGGAATTTAATAAGATGAAGTGCTTATCCAAGCGGTAGGTGAAGCGTTGGGTTGGGTCACGGACGGTTGAAGAACGGTCGGATTACGGTTTTCGAGGAACATTTCGAACGGTTGTATCTAAAATGCTTGGGGCTGCGTATGGCCTGAGTAGGACATTGCATGTTGAATTTTTGTGTGATATTTACAAAAATTGGAATTTTGGACTAAATCACAGATTTTCGAGGCTAAGTAATTGGTTATGAGTCGAGAGAATGGCTAATGTGTGTTATTACTGTAAATTGAATAATATGTTAATGTGTGAAATTATGTGATATATGTGGGATAAAAATGAAAATAATTTTGTGCATTAAACATAATTTATCCATGACATTTGACGTGTAATGTGTGATTTATATGTTGCATGTGACATGTAGCGTACATGTAGCATGAAATGACACTTGCATCGCATTTATGCACGGGGCATCACATGACATGGGTGTGAGTGCATGGAAATGATCGACCCTGTGTTTGGGGTTCGATGGTACATCAAGAATGGAAATGATTTTCGGAGATTGTCCACAGTACTTCTCGGAGACTGACCAAAGTACGTATCGGAGATTGTGATAGTACTTCTCGAAGATTAACCAAAGTACGTACCGGAGATTGTACACAGTATTTCTCGGAGGCTTACCAAAGTACTGATTGGAGACTGTCCACACTATATTTCGGAGACTATCCAATAAAGAAAAAATAAAACAAAAAATATTTTGTTTTGGAAAAAGGGTCATGGACGGAACGCCTATGACGGTTTTTCACACTTAGTATATGCATGTGTGAGGGAATCAGTGAGGACTCGGGATTGGGTCATGATTGGTCATATCTTATTCATGACATGTAGGCATTTAGGTGTATGATTGTGTAATTGGCATTGCATGTGCATTTAGATGGGGAGTAGCCCTTGGAGGAGATATATCTACTCGGCTTTGCTCACCTCGTCGTGGGATCACCCTTTTAGGTACACGAGAGGACGACACTCCTTCTAGGCCATGAGTATGAAGAGGGTCGGGTTGTTGCCTTGAACACTATGTTAAGTAAAAATATATTAGACCAATCACATTTTAGATATATTTTAGTTTGTAAAGGTTATATATCAAATCTTATATAATAATATGGGAAGTTGTATGTTTGCAAGAAAAATATAAAGAAATGAGTCCCTGTGAATGGGGTTAACCAGCATGGACATTGGATCATCCGACGCCCACGAATATTCCGTGGGTTGACGAGTTGTCAACCGGACCCTCGGGTTGGGGCGTCACAGCTTGGTATTAGAGCTTAGTTTAACTATTACCTAGGAGCTGGGGTGGGGGTATCCATCAGTGTTTTTGGACATTAGATTGTCATAGCTGGGTATCGAGAGTTAGGTATAAAAATACCTAGGATTAGTGGGCATGGGTGTAGAACACGACATTGTGTGCATTGATTTCTTTTATGTTCTAATATGTTCCACGGGAGATGTATTGTGGTTGTGTGAATATATGCATGATAGAATGTGTATAGAAATTGAAGAACACTAGGGTTAGCAAACGTAACCTTAGGGGTTCGAAAAAAGAATAAGCATGACTACGTAGGAATGGTTATTTATTAGTGTTTGGAATTATGCACCACTAATGTGATACATGAAAAGAAAGAATCTCAAATTACTATATTACCTTGTGTAGATGACAAGTCGAGGGCGCGGACGTAGAGGTCGTCCAAGGAGCAGTAGCCGACCACCGCCTGGCTTTGATTAGCAGGCATTTGTGGAGCCGATAGGCGCTGCATTTACCACCATTGCACATACTAGTGCAGCTGGCGGTCAGGGAGGATCGAGTTACCCCTAGAGGTTTAGAGCGCATCCTCCTCCTACATTCAGGGGGGGAGGGGACTTAGTAGTAGTTGACCATTGGTTCCGGCAGGTAGAGAGGGTTTTGGAGGCTATGGAGATTACCTTTGATGTGACATGGATCCATATGGCGACATTTTAGCTAGAGGGTGAATTCAGGTATGGTGGGATTAGGTGAAAACCTCAAAGGATTGAGAGGCCATGACATGGGCAGATTTTCGAGAGCTTGAGCAAGAGTTTTTCTCAGGGCATCGATTCACGTATGCGAGCTCGGGAGTTTCCGGGTTGAGACAGGATCCATGTGACCCGGTACTGAATCGTGGAAGAAGCGAGAGGACTTCTATTCCTCTGGGGCGTCTAGTGCGGGGCCGCGATTATCGGGACGAGGCTAGGCGGTGTTAGCCGAGAGCGGGGCGGTGCCTGCTACCATTGTTAACTAGACGTGAGAAAAGGATTGACCCAGGGATCCCAGAGTTATGAGACATCACAGTTTGAGGCACCTGTGGGGTGTTTACAGACACCGTTTATTCCTTCTTACCTCAGGATGGGCCAGAGAGACTGTTCAGGCGCGAGTCTTTGCCTTGATGCCTTCTCGATCCGCAGTGAAGTTAGAGAGGCAGTATGGAGTCGAGGCAAAGGTCGGGGGCCGTGGCGGCACTTGGGGGACCTTGGGCGTGTTTGCACCATGGTACCACATGCGGGCTGTAGGGCGGGTTAATTCATCTACGGGGGTATGTTTTTGTTATCTCTCTTGTGGGCAAAATATTATTTGATTCTGATGCATAGCATTCATTTATTACTGCATCATGTATGGAGGAGTTAGGCAAAGAGATCGAGACCTTGGAGAAGCCGTTGTATGTGAGCTCTCCCCTCAAAACTAGGTGAGTGTTCAATGGATATGTCACAATTATGAGTTAGAGATCTCTGGGATTCTACTCACAGTGGATTTGAGAGTCATGGATATGACTGAGTTTGATGTCATCCTCAGGATGGACTGGTTGACAGCACACCCGGTCGTCATCGATTGTGATCGTAGGAGAGTCACTGCCTATACACGAGATGGAGTCTGTGTTGTGTTTCAGGGAGATAAGCACAACTTTACCCCAGACTGTGTACGACTCCAGGTGGCACAGACAGTTAAGGGGTTGGCTAGAAAGCCTTACCTTGGAGGATGAGATGAGACAAGACGTGAGTTTACCTCGGGTAGTTTGCGAATACGAGGATGTTTTTCCAGATGAGTTATCGGGATTACCCCCGCCGAGGGATGTAGACTTCTGCATCGAGTTACATCCTGGAACGTCACCTATTTCTATGACTCCATATAGGATGACACCCAGTTGAGTTGCAGGAACTCAAGGTCCAACTGCTGGTATTGTTGGACAGAGGGTTCATTAGACCTAGCACTTCACCTTGGGGAGCTCCGGTTTTGTTTGCAAAGAAGAAGGATAAGACCCTTCGACTATATTAACTACCGATAGTTGAACAGGGTTATGATCAAGAATTGGTATCCCTTACCGAGGATTGATGATCTATTTGATCAATTGAGAGGGGCACGAGTCTACTCTAAGATAAACCTTTGCATCGGTTATCATTAGTTGAGGGTTAGGGAGGCAGACATCCCTAAGACAGCATTCAAGACGCGGTATGGGCATTTTGAGTTCCTAGTGATGCCTTTCAGATTAACGAATGCTCCAGCGGCATTCATGGACCTCATGCATAAGGTGTTCCAGCCCTATCTAGATCAGTTTATGGTGGTCTTTGTTGACAACATCTTGATCTACTCCTATTCAGAGGAGGAGAATGAGGATCATTTGAGGATTGTTTTCCAGGCCCTTAGAGAGCATCAATTATATGAGAAGTTCAGTAAGTGCGAGTTTTAGCTTACTGAGGTGAGATTTTTAGGGCATGTAGTGTTAGCTTCAGGTATCTTTGTGAGCCCGGAGAAGGTCGAGGTAGTTATAGTTGGAAGAGACCGAAGTCAGTCTTCGAGATACGCAGTTTCTTGGGATTGGCATGGTATTATAGGAGGTTTATTGAGGACTTCTCCTGACTAGCTGCAGCTATGATGAGGTTGACCCGGAAGGGGGTCAAGTTTGAGTAGGATGACTTGTGTGAGCAAGCATTCCAGGAATTGAAAAGGAGGTTGACATTAGCTCCTATTATGATCATCCCGGAAAGGAGATCGATGTACAGCTGTATCTTTGCGATGCTTGAAAGCGGATTAGGATGTGTTTGATCTGCGATCCGGAGGTTGTGGTGATGGTTCTAGGCGGTTGAAGAACCACAGTGAACTACCACACATGATATGGAGAGTATGACGTAGTCTTTGCCTTAAAGATTTGACGCCACTATTTGTACTATGAGCAGTTTGAGGTGTTTTCAGACCACAAAAATCTTAAGTACATCTTTACAATGCGGGACCTCAACATGAGGCAGCGCAGATGGATGAAGTATCTGGAGGATTATGACTTCACTTTGCATTACCACCGTGGTAAGGAAAATGTAGTGGTTGATGCGCTCAATCGGAAGTCATGAGGAAACTGGCTAGTGTAGCTTCCCAGGAGTGGCAGATGCTCGAGACTGTGGGACAGTTTGGACTGCAATACAGTGATCAGGCTCAGGGAGCTTTAGGGAGTTTGGTGGCTACACCTTCTCTATTGAGTAGAGTGATTGAGTCCCGGGGACAGGACGCAGAGTTGGTATCCATTAGGGACAAGGTATAGTCAGGTACAGGTGATGAGGGCTGGGCCATTCACACATAGGGTAGTCTTTGGTATAAGGGACGGGTTGTAGTTCCCCAATTGACTGATTTGAGAAAGGAGATCGCCAGGGGTTCAACGCTCTCGGTTCTGGTGCATCAGTGTACGAAGATGTACCGTGATGCCGTCATTAGTATTCTTGGAAGGCGAGGATGAAGGAGACGAGTTAGGGATTTCGACCGATGGTGTCTCGTAGCCGGCGGGTAAAGGCTAAGCACGAGTCAGTAGACCTCCGGCCATTGGAGGTAGCAGAGTGGAAGTGGGAACATGTCACGATGGACTTTGTGACTCACTTGCCACGGACAGTACAGAAGCACAATGCAGCATGGGTGATAGTGGACCGACTCACTAAGTCGGCATAATTTCTAGCTGTGTGGATGACCTTCACACTAGAGGTATTTTGCAGGTTGTATATACTAGAGATAGTCCGGCTACATGGAGTGCCAATCTCTATTATATCGGGACCGAGATCAGGTTCTGACTCACTTGGAAGAGCTTCCGAGGGGGGCCATGGAGTGCCAGCGGTTGGTGATGAGTACTGCGTTTCATCCATAGACGGATGGTCAGTTGGAGAGGACCATACAGGTATTAGAGGACATGCTGTGGGCATACGTCCTTGATCTCAAGGGTAGCTAGAAGGAGCATTTGCCCTTGGTAGAGTTCTCCTACAACAACAGTTATCAGGCGAGTATACAGATGGCGCCTTATGAGGCACTGTATGTGTAACACTCCAAAATACACCCTAGTCATTTTTAACCATAATCAGGCAAGTACCCACTTATAGAATAGGGTTGGTACTGGTACCGATCAACGTGGTATCGGTATCAATGCTTCCGGCAGCCTTGATTGTTGTACTCTTGCATTGTTAAGTCCCAAATTTGTACACCGATAGTATAAGAACCTTAATAAATGACTAATAGGGGTTTAAATAAGAATGAAACTAAGTGAAAAATGTATTGTACCTTGCCGCCGAGGTAAAGAAAAATGTTGGCAAACTTAATGCCTTAGGATAATATAGTAAGTTCCTGAACACATATAATTGTAGGATTGCCTAAGACCGAATATTGAATGACACGACACCTCTTTGTGCGTGGCGAGCATGTATAATTGCCCGGTACTCTCTATTTGAGTGAAACGACCTCTCGGCAGTGCTTGGCACATTTAGTACTTTGGTATTCTCTGATTAGTACTTCGGTACTCTTTGATTAGATCTTGTGGCACTCTACATCGGTGCCAGGCACTCTGGCAATGTATGATCTTGTGCGCGTACCTTGGTGCTTATTATGTTGTATTCTACTCATTTCTTATTCTAGGTCTGGGTAATTGACGGGTTATATGATAAGGGCTTGTATAACGAATAAGAGTAAAGTAATGTATATCGTTCTGCCCTGAATGTACCTATGGGTACCCTTGTACAAGTATAAGCTCCGTAGTACCTACGGGTACCTCCGTACAAGTATAATTTATGTAACTCCTACGGGAGATCTAAACAAGTAAAAATCTGCTATAAGTATAAGTATGTGTATAAATTTATTATATGAATTCATGAAAAATTATGATATCTGCTACTGTATATATGTTACTATTATATGCTTACTGTAAATGAGTATTGATGTATGTGTATACGTATAAGTCATATGTTTCCCACTAAACGTAAAGCTTAGCATGGGTTTTTAATCAGGTGTATAGGTCTGAGAGGAGGGGCGTCAGCGATCTTCAGCATCTTCTTTGGGCCGTCTAGTAGTAGGGGGTTCATCACGGTAAGGTTTGTTTCACGATTATGTAAATGTAAATGTCTGATTTTGTATATGTATATGTTAATGGGACTGGGTGTATGAGGCCGACACTATAAACACCCTTCTGGTGTTGTTTTGTGTATATCTTTGTAAATGATATTTTGATTTAGTTATAAGACTTGGGCACACGATATGAAAAGCGAGTAAAGTCCAGTCTGATCCTCGCGCCTTACGTCCTCCTAGCTGGGGGTAGGAGGTGTGACGATATGGAGGCGGGTGTCGATCTCGTCTGTTGGGCGAGTGGGAAAGAGCTCCACCACGGCTCCTGATTTGATCAGAGACACCTCAGCGAAGGTGGATTTGATAAGGAGACGTCTTCTCACGGCTCGAGCACGCGAGAAGGATTACAGCGGACGGGAGACGGCGTTGACCTCTGAGTTTGAGTAGGTGACCATGTTTTCTGAAGGTGATGCTAAGAGGGGAGTGGTCGGTTCGTAGCCGAGGTAAGTTTGTCGTCGAGATTTGTGGACCCTTGAGGTGCGAGAGGGGTAGGCACAGTGCATATCGGTTGGCGTTACCACGAGTTTGTCAGGTGTCTATGAGGTGTTCCATGTCTCCCATGCTCCAAGTACACTCGGTTAGACTCGTAGTGGGTTGGGGCGGGCGGCCGGTTGATATAGATGGGACCGCGAGGAGGGACCAATGTATTATGAATGACTGGGAGCGGGTTTGCGACTGGCAAGTGAGGGGCTAGGCGCAAAGGTGTTGTGGCAGTAGGGAGTGGAGGAGCGACACATGGGACGTGAGGGACACAATGTGTGCCAATTATCCTTTCTTATTCAAGGATGAAGGTACGTTGTTTAGTCATTTGATAATGAAAATGACTGTTGCATATGCATGTGATAGTATGTATGTGTGTGTGAATTTCGAAATGAAATTCTTTTAAGGGGGGAAGAATGTGAAAACCCAAGTAAAGTGAAACGATAGACTACCGTTACAATACAAGCGGTAAGCCTGGGAATTTCTCTAGACCTCAAACAATGACATGGACCTCACTGTTGAGTTCTTCTTGCGAAATCTAGTTACATTGTCGAATTTCATTGAATTCCAAGATAGTCAGAATTTCACGTATTTCGAGAAAAATAAACGAACCACATAGGGACACATGGCATGAAAGCTCATGCCACATGGTAACATGCATGAAGACACTTGGCAACTAAAGGCCAAATGTCAAGGTATGACTATGCATGAGAAATGGCTTGAGTGGAGGGTTGGTACAAGTGACACATGGCTTTGCAATACCAGATGTCAAGTAAATTGGATAAGGAATTCTCCAGCTAGACAAAATCAGTTCGGTGGAAATGAAGGGGAAAGAGAAAAGAAGAAAAGAAGAAATAAGGAAAAGAAAATGAAAGGAGAACTTCTAGTGTTCTGCAGTTCATGACTTGATCATGAGGTTTAGTGGTTAAGAAGTGAGCTAGTCTACGCTACAAGAGGTAGGTTTCCTCCTACTCCTGTTCATTTCACACCTAAAGGCCTAACTTTTTTGCCCCACTTAGGGGCTAATTATTTCATTGTATAGTTGTTTTTGGTTGTGGGACGGTCATGGACCGAGAATATGAGTTCTCGAGACCATCGAGGCTGAGCATGGTGTCCCAGAACTGAGAAAATCTGGGTAGAATGGAAAATGGGGGTATGCCCGAATTTCCGCACCATCCTTGCGAATCGGCAGCAACTTTGAATAGTCATAACTTTCCCGTCCGAACTTCAATTTGTGCGTTCTTGGACTCTACGGAAAGCTTGTTGAGTCTAAAATTTAATAAGATGAAGTTCTCAGCCAAACCATGGGTTGAGCAGTGGTCAGGGTCACGGACAGTTGAGGAACAGTCCGTTTTGGTTTTCGAAACTTTTGTTTTCAGAACCGGGTTGTATCTGAAATGCTCGAGGCTGTGTATGGCCTGAGCATAAAATTGCATGTTGAATTTTTGTGTGATATTCACAAAATCTGGAATTTATGGACTAAATCTAGATTTTTTCGAGGCCAAGTATGGTCGGATTTATGGCCGGGAATGGCTAATGTGTGTTATTAATGTAAATTGAATAATATGTTAATGAGTGAAATTATGTGATATATGTGGGATAAAAATGAAAATAATTATGTGCATTAAACATAATTTATCCATGACACTTGACATGTAATGTGTGATTTATATGTTGCATGTGACATGTAGCGTACATGTAGCATGAAATGACACTTGCATTGCATTTATGCACGGGGCATCGCATGACATGGGTGTGAGTGCATGGAAATGATCGACCCTGTGTTTAGGGTTCGATGGTACATCAAGAATGCAAATGACTTTCGGAGGTGTCACGGTACTTCTCGGTGACCAATGCGATTGGAAGGCTGTCACACTATATTTTAGGCGTCGACAAAAAATAAATTAAAAAAAAAGGATTTTGTTTTGGAAAAAGGGTCATGGACGGAATGCTCATGACGGTTTTTCACACTTGGCATATGCATGTGTGAGCGAATCAGTGAGGACTCGGGATTGGGTCATGATTGGTTGCTTCTTATTCATTACATGTAGGCATTCAGGTGTGTGATTGTGTAACTGGCATTGCATGTGCACTTAGGTGTGAGTAGCCCTTGTAGGAGATATATCTACTAGGCTTTGCTTACCCTGTCTTGGGATCACCCTTTCCAATACACGAGAGGATGACGCTCGTACAGGTACATAGGTATGAAGAGGGCGGTTGTGGCCTTGAACACTATGTTTGTAAAATATATTGGGACAATCTATTTTGATATATTTTGGTTTGTAAAAGAGTTGTATATCAAATTCTTGAATAATAATATGGGAAGTTGTATATTTGCAAGAAAAATATAAAGAAATGAGTCCTTGTGAATGAGATTAATCAACGTGGATATCGGATCATCTGACGCCCACGAATATTCCGCGAGTTGACGGGTTGTCAATCAGACCCCCGGGTTGGGGCGTCACACCAACCCTCCAAAAAATTGGATTAAAGTGAGTTGGTCCATCGGATTCAACCCATATTACCGGCTCTACCCAAGTTGATAGAGGGGCCTCACATGAGAAAACGTTTTTTAGGTCAACCATGTCACAACCTCAAAGTATGATATGGGTTTCTGCATTTCAAAGGGAAAGAAGCACATGCATATGGGAAGGAATCAAAGAGAGACCCACAAGGTCTAGTTGCAGCCATTAACCCCAAGCAAAAGGAAGATCAAGTGCAACTAAATGATATAGATACAAAGGAAATTGGTCGTAATAAAGTGTGACCATAGGAGGTGTGACTATAAACTATAATTGCAATTTATTTTGATCCTCTACAAAAGGTCTATAGATGGGGCCATTTCTTGGTAGTAACTATAAGGTAATCTATGGATGGAATCTTTGTGACCTCAACTAAAAGGTATCATTATGAATGAAGCCATTTTCTGACCGCAAATAAAAGATATCATTATTGATAGGGGGCCATTTTTTGGCGCAACTAAAAGGTACCAAATTCAAAAAATGATACAAATTAGAAAAAAAAAATCCCTCTGTGGTCTGATCGGAGAAAAAAAAAACAATAATAAATTATGGCAATTCATAATGGAAAATTCAAGACTTGAGGGTAGGAGCGTAGAAAAAAAAGTTGATGAACCGTGTTAATTATCTTTCAATCTCCCTTTAAACCAATCATTTTTTTTCTTTTATACATCATGTTAAACGATTATGAGTTGACTAAAGACTATTACGTGAAAATTTCATTGAATAACTTTCAATTGAATAAAGAGTTTCTTAAAATGGTATTAAAATATAAAAAAAGTTGAAATTTAAATATAAATGGGTATAAATAATTTACACAAAAATACAATTTTTAAGTATTGGTTCATAGCAGGTTCAATAGTCATTAATTGGAGTTCTTTTGGATCATTGGAGGTTTAACCAATTGTTTACCTCAAGACTCTACGAGGTTGATTTTATCTTGTCGTTTACTTCAAAACTTTGAGGTTATTGAGGTATGCATAAGCTGGCTTATTTGACTATTTTAATTAAAAAAGAAAAAGAAAAATTGCTTGAAAATATGATTTTCAAATGAAAAGTTAATTAAAAAAAAAAAGGAAAATTTGCTTGAAAGTATGATTTTCAAATGAAAAGTTAATTAAAAAAAAAGGAAAATTTGCTTGAAAGTATGATTTTCAAAGGAAAAGCTAACCTAATAATTAGGGATTGGATGAAGCAGTAAAATCTCTGGTAAATTTCTCCTTTCTTTTCTTTCTTCCATCATAGGAGAACACATGTGATGATCATATCACAGAAAGAGTCCTGGCCCACTAAAAGATTGACCCATCTTGGCTTCAAAAAACACAACATATAAGAAGTTAAAGCTAGATCCATTGAATTTCAAAAATCTTATCACATGGGCTCCAATCCCACATCATCTTCATCCCCATCAACAAAAAGGGAGAAATGGGGAAAAATTTGGTGCACGTGCTTGTCTCTTTTTGGATTCTAGTTGTGAATAACAATTTGATAAGATGTCATTTGAATGGGTTATTATGCCCACAAGACATTTTTCTAATTTTAGGAGTTTATAATTGACTGCGATTTATAGAAAATAGGTTTATTTCTTGTTTTCTCATAATTTCAAGGTTTTGGTCATTTTAAAATTTTTATTACGCTTTAATTAATCTTTACATAATTAATTAGCATATATTGTTTACTAATTTTTAAATTTTATTGTTTATAAAATTTTTAATTTTTTTGATTATTAACATGGAGTGATCTTATTGTTGGGTTTCGCTAGAGGCAACACTTGCCAAGGTAGCGAAGGCATTTAAAATAATTGAAAGAACTGACCTAGAGGATCATCTTGAGGCATCAAAATCAATTTAAACATAAGAGAGCTTCGAGTTTTATACCTCACAATGGTAGAAAATGAGATGAAGCTTTCCCAAAGGAGTAATCTGTGTAGCTAAGAACAAACCAAGTCCTAAGTTCACCTCTAATAGTACCCACATGAAGAAGGGCGCCGATAACCCCCAAGGAAACAATGACGAATGAGTTCTTAATGCTAGCCAAGAACATATCAGAAAAAGGGTTGCAAAGAGAAGGTTTTGACATTCAAAAATCTTTCTAAGGGGTTGTTCTTCTCTCAAGAACACCCTCTCTCAGAACAACTCTTGTCTTGAGAATGTTGGCTTAGGTTAGGGTTTCTCAAAATAACCCTTATATATGAGAACCCTAGCCCATGAAATGTCTAAATGGCCCCTCATTAGAGATAAGATAGGCCTACATGCATCTCTAAGCATTGTAGCATGTACCCTCATGGGCCATAAGCCCATGAACAAGCCCAAGCCTCATTTTTTTTCTCTTAATGAGCCCTTTCGTTCCTGAGATTCCATTAATCCCTTGACATTCCATTTCACAGAATAATTTCCCTCACATTTGGATCACATCCAAATCCGTTTTATATTAGCTCCACACCTTATAAGTGTGTGACCCATTATGTTCCCGGTTATGTTGGTCACTGTCACTTGATTAAACTCTTGAATCCAAGCATGTCATGAGCACTATCTAGCAACATATCATGACCCCTAATTAATCAGATAGTCAGTGGTATGACTGTTTACCCTTCCATAAACAATTACTATGCAATTCGTCCTTTCACCATCCTATACCCCACTTAGTTCAAAGCATGGACAATGTGTAGCTCCCGCTAGACCTGCTATGCCACATCTATCCCAAGTGAATTAAATCATGTCCCCGGACTCATTACTCATCATTCATTCCATTGAAGACACTCTTCATGATATATTCACTCTGGCCAGAGATTCTTGAGTAATGATTGGACAAGAGGCCATGAGTATACTCTCCCTCTATTATGAGAGGTGAATCCTCTCATGGTACCCTTTCGATTGCGCATTAAACACCTCGAAGGTTGTATGATCATCACCACATGAGGCGACCATTTGGGAGGGTAACGAGAGATGATCAAAGTGTAGGTCAAGTATGGGATCAGCATCCGAGATATCCTTGGTCCTCTAGTTGGATATTTTGCACCATTTACTATAGTAAGGACTATCAACTACATGTAAATAGATAATCCATATGGTTGTCTCATAGTAAGTCTCCGATGAAATTAGCTACTCTTATCAAGCATCCACATGTTAACTCCAATCAACTCATGACTACAGTTTATAAGATCCACTGTTTGATCCAATCAAGGAGTATAACATGTGCTAGTCTATCTGGATCAACAATGTCAATTTTCGTTGATCTTGCTTGACTACGGATAATTTAGATACAAACGCCAATTGCACATGATATGAATCTTATTATCATGATCATCATAGTTTCCTTCATGCTATATTTATATCATGGACTTCATTAATTGATTAAAGATCTCTATCAATTCAAAATATGAATATTAAATTAACTGAAGAAGCGCTGTCATGATGTGTGAAAAAGTACTAAGTGCTAAAGGTGATTACCTTTAGAGCACTTCACTAACAACCTCCCACTTGCACTAAAGTCAATTGCCTTTATATCTCATACCATAGGCAAGTAGATGTAAATCATACTTCTTTTGGGGAAGTGACTTAGTCAAGGGATCAGGCACACTCTAATAAGTGGGAATTTCTCTATCTTTACATCATGATCACCAAGATTTCTCGAACCAGATGGCATCTCACAGTACCTAGTTTGAACTTTGTGGGGTAAACGATTCTTGTTTTACTGTGATGACTCCATTGTCATCACAATACAACAACATCAGATCGGCTCAATTACTGACTGCTCTAGTTCATAAATGAACTTTGATATCCCAACCACTTTCTTAGTTGCCATCAGAAGCTCCTATGTACTTTGATTAGGTTTGTAGGTCAGTAGTCGTCTCTTGTATGGAACTATTCTAGCCCATTTAAGCCATTCCAGCGTGAACACATAGCTTGACTGGGATTTGGAGTCATCTCTATCAAATTAGAAGTTGACATCTGTATACCTAATTATAATAAGATCCCCATCTCCATAAATCAAGAATACATCCATAGTCATTCTCAAGTACTTGAGGATATCCTTGATAGCCACCCAACGACCTTTACCTAGGTCTGATTGGTATCTTTTGTGACACTCAGAGCATACGATACATTAGGTCTAGTACATAAAATAACATACATGATTGACCCTATATCTGAAGCTTACGGGATCAAACTCATGCGTGTCCTTTCATCTTGTGTCTATGGGTACATAGACTTGAGCGTGATCCATTAATTCAAATGGGAATGTATCATCTCTTGGATTTCTCCATGCTAAACTTCTTTAGCATCTTATCTATATTATCTGATTGGCTGAAAGACAAACAACCTCTTTGATTAGTGCAAAAAGTGCTATTTTGAACCACATTTTTAATGGGTTTTGAGCACATTTGTGTACTAGTGTTATATTAACAATTGACGTATTCGGTCCCTAATAATTCTTGATCATATTTGCATGGCTAGAGTACACAGTTTTGCAAGCTTTTAATGTCGAGTTTGTCGAGTCATTCCAAGCATGAAAAATTCTGGTCGAACTTAGCATTACAGATCAAAAATCAGAAGAAATAAAGATCAGAAAAAGGAAAAGAAAGCAAAAATACATGAATCAGATGAGTAGCGGGGAGCGAGTGGGAACGTAGCCCGATGGAACATTAGCCAGCGTTGATGAACATGAGGGAAAATTATTCACGGGGAATTTTCGCTATCATAGAAAGTGCGTACATAGCGAAAAATTTCAATTCGCTATGCACGGATTTTCCGTATGATAGCTAAATTTCGCTATCATAGAATTTTAATATGATAGCGAAAATCAGCATAGTAGAATTTACTGGCTTTTGTTTTTATCAACGACTTCGTTTTGTTTTTCTCATTTCTACCCTCATTTATGGTATTCTACTTTGGTTATTTTGGTATTTCACATGTTTGTATGTAGACTATATATTATTTTATATTCCATTGACCTAAGTTTTAGTTTTTGGGAAGGAAATATCTGGGCCACTGTTTTTTGGCCTAGATTTCTCTCTTCTCTCCCTGCTTTCTCTCACTTTCTTGGTTGTCGGAAACACCCTCGGATGACAACTTGGAGGATGAGCGAAACACAAAACCCTTCCTCCTTAGTAGAAGGCTGTTAGGTAGGATCGGTGCTTTGGTGGTTGTTTTCATGAGTTTTGACATTTTGGTTCCTAAATTTTCAACTCTAGATTTAAAGCTTTTTGATGTACTTTCTTTGGCCAATACTTGGCAAACTTTTTAGGTTCAGTGTATTCTTAGCTTTAGATACATTGATGTCATTAGTTGCTCTTCTGAATATTGCTTTGAGTAGGTGGGGGTTATATTTTCCTTTGTAAGTGCATCATATTTTGATCAATACTTGGTAATCTTTTAGGGTTCGGTGGATGCTTATTTTTAGATCCATTGAGAGATTCATTAGTTTGCCACTGAATCATTATAGGATGAGTCAAGATAGATTTTCACTGAAGGAACCAAATACTAAATAAATGCTTTATATCGGAAAATTATTAGGGTTTAGTTTTTAAAGCTAAATGAAGATCCGATTCGGGAGATGATTATATGTCATCCTCCCCAATACGAGGAAATGAACCCGGGGACCTCTCATTTGCCTTAGGACCTAAAACCAGTAGTGATGCTTCAAGGGTTCTTTTTTCTTATTTTTCTTCATTTTATTTTTCAGCTTGCAAACCTGACCCCACATTTTTATCACCACCTTAAAATCCAAATCAAATTCACCATTTTTGACTTCACTTAAATCATTTTATGCGAAGAAGCCATCACATTATTGATACTGAACCCGTATCTTTGCGGTAGCTTGACTCTGGCGTGGGAAGAGAGCTCAGGATATAAATATTGTTGATTAAGATCACCCTCACGTGGCACGAATCAAATGGCGCCGTTGATGAGGATGGTGCCTAAGTGCATTTGGCGAGGCATGGAACACTTGTGATCCTAAATCCACAGTTTAGTGAATTCCTTTTATCCTTTCTTGTCGATTTTTTTATTTCAATTCAACGTGAAAAAAAAAAAAAAATTCTTGTAAGTTTTTTGTTTGGTGTTGTCTGGGTTACTTACTGTATTTCGCTGCGGAGAACACGTTCAGTGGATTAAAAATTACGAGAAAGCCTGGCGGTTCATTTAAGGTTAAGTGGAGAAATTGGCTGTGTCGAATAGAAGAGGAAGATAATATAGTGAATATTTAGTGGAAAGAAACCTAGAGCATACATGACAATGAGGGACTATGAAAACTACTTGTGGAAAAATCGTGACCTTGGGAGAGAAATCCAAACCCACAGATCCGCGAGGTATAGAAACCAATGGATGAGTGCACCCTCCTACATGGTGCCTCCACGTGCCTACTGACTCCTCCAGCCACCCTGACCACCGGTGTGTTTGCCTCCCGAGTTGAGCGGTGTGCAGGCCTTACCAAACTGATGGGTAACTTTGTGGAAACCCACTGAGAGGACAATCAATGCTCGAATTAAATTAAAAAATGACTTACTATGGAAAATAATGTATGAGGAATTGATGGACTTCAAAGTGATGAGCGAGATTGAATGACACACGGTACTCCATTTCAAAGCTTGCCAATCAGCTTGTTCATCAAGAGGAGGAGAACCTAGAGGAGAGTGGCTGACCGGCCCGAGAGGGAGTGATCACCGAGAAGCTCACGAAGGAGTTGCCGAATGAGGGAGGCCGGGGGAGGTAGAGGAAAGAAGTAGGGGAAGAGCCACTGGAACCTATCCTTGACCAATCCATGAATTTGAATCCCTGAGTGTCAACTTGACCCCAAAATAGCCGCTACCGGTGTGTGCCACACTGCCGGCAGACCCAAACTGCATTTGCTCGAAGGCAAATGCCGAGTCCATCACTTGCTTGTCTTTATGAAAACATTGAGAAAATTAGTGGCCAGCATCTGAGCCTGCGCCACTGCATCAAAGACACAAGCGGTGCTACATTGCATGACATAGTGGATGGTTCGGGTCTTAGGTTCGGATTTAGACACCGAACCTCGGCATTTCGCTCAATTTTTGTGTTAATTTTTCTTGTTTTGTGTTATTTTATCGTATTTTATTTTTGATTTCATTAATTTTTCTTCTTATATTTTCTCTATTTTCTTAGTTAATTCTTGTTTTTAAATTAATTTTACTTTTCCTTTTTCTAAATTTTCTTGCGTGAAATTTTTGCAGTTTGTGCAAATTTTGAAGCGAATGAAGATCGAGAGCAATGCGGAAGCTGACGGGAAATTTTGCAACCATGGCGAAATTTCGCGATGTGCGAGAATTGAATTTTTCGCTATCATAAGCATTCGCTATGATAAGCGGAAGTCAATGATACGGATGGTTCCGGAGCAGTTAAAATAGTGCCTGCAATTAACGGGTTAAAAAAAAAAAAAAAAACGTTTGTTTTATTTTATTTTATTTTATAAAATAAAATAAAAAATAAAAAATTTTGTCTCAAAAAAATCGTTTATTGATTATTATTATTATTTATTAATTATTTTATTTAAAAAAATGAAATTTCGCTATCATAGCGAAAATTTGGTGATTTCACCAAATTTTCGCTATCATCCTCTTGTTTTTCTTTAATTTTGCCCAAACATAACTTTTTCATCCGAACTCCGTTTGGGCGTTTTTGGTACCGTTGGAAGCTTAGAGTGTAGAATCCAAATATATCAGAAAAAACATTTTTTGAAATTATTATGAAGGTGTAATTTCAAAATGCTCCATGATCACTTTTTCCTCTCTTTTCTTCTCCTAGCATTTTGTTTGAGCGGCAATTGAATAAGGTGTCGATGGAAAGCTGAAGTCTCTAACTCCAGAAATGATCACATATAATCAAAGAGGTAACACTTCCTTCCCTAACTCTCCAATCCGAGCCTCATTTCGGACACTGAGATGTTTGGGTTGGGGGGAAAGTTAGCGAAAGAGTAACTTTGTATTTATGTTTTTGTTATTATTTTTGAAACAAGCCCATTTCATGATGTTCGATGAAGCTTCTTTGGTTTCTTTTTGTGAAGTTGTTATACTATCTGACTTATTTTGTTCAAAGCGCCCCCATTTTTTTTGTGTTTTGCACAGCTCACTTAGTTTGAAAAATTGGAACTTTATCCAGTGTTGATGTTAGGTGGTTTCCATGCCTAATTGAGTGGATGATTAGTTAATTCTTGCTTTGCTTTCAACCTTTTCTTCCACCTTTAGCTAATACACACTGAGTGCACATCGAGTTTCTTCTTAACTTTGAAAAAGCGCCCTAACCTCTAAGCCAGCAATAACCTACCCTAGTTTCATTGACCACACTTTAATAGGTTAAGGACCCCCTGTGGAAAGAAGGCCAATGCGTCTTCGAAAAAAAAAAAAAAGAAATAAAAAGAAAAAGAAAAAAGAAAAGAAAAAGAATAAAGAATTACCTTTGCCTTGAAACCAGAGCACGTCAGGGGTATATGGCGAAAGCCTTTAAAGCAGTGCTTACTAAACCTTCATTGGTTGGGAGTCGTAGGCTTAGTGTTAAGCTATCTGGTGGATGGGTGGAGTTTAGCAAGTTGTAGAGTCTGCTGGAGTCTCGAAATCATTCGAGAAGTCAGGAGTGAAACTGAAAGAGTTTATTGGTCGAAAAGATCCTTATGACTTGGTGCCCTAAGCCTTAATTGGTTAAGTCATCGGTGAGTCCCGTTACATGGACTTTGGTGAAGTGGAGTTCCTCGGCATTGCACCCTTACAACAAAAAAAAAAAAAGTTGTGGAATAAGAGGTGGGTCTAATCTATTTAGGTTGAGTCGGCATGCTAGATGCGTGGTAGTAGCTAGGTTGGGGAAGTGCGGCAGCGGGTTTAATGACGAGCCCGATCAAACAAACACTTAGATTTTGGTGGGATTTACAGTTGATTAATTAGAAGGAAACTCTTTTGATACTCAATTTTGTATGGTCACATTCTCGAGTTAGTTATTTAGAGCGAAGGGATTTGATGATTCTTACTTAGGGTTAGGCATTACTCATTCCATGACCTTTTGAATTATATTTTTGTGAACATAATTTTGATTTTGTTTAGTATGCTATCTCTTTCTTTCTTTCTTTCATTGCTAAGGGACTAGCAATGTGTAGGTTGGGGGGTGTGATTAGTGCCCAAAAAGTGCTATTTTGAACCTTATTTTTAATAGGTTTTGAGCACATTTTGTGTACTGGTATAATTAACTTGATTGACATGTTCGGGTCCACTGTAGATGCTACGATGATATTTTTGTGGCTAATTTTGCAGTTTTTGCAAGCTTTTAATGCCAAGTTTGTCGAGTTATTCCAAGCATGAAGAGTGCGGTGGACTTAGCATTACGGATCAAATCATAAGAAATAAAGATCGAGAAAAAGGAAAGAAGCAAAAATACATGAATCGGATAATTAGCGACGAGGAAGCTAGGTAGAACGTGTGATGGAGCGGTAGCCAGCGGTGATGAACGAGGAGGAAAGGAGAATTCGCTCTGCAAGGTACCCGCTATCATAGCGAAAATCTGCGTATAGCGAAAATTTCAATTACGCTATGCCTGGATTTTCTCTATGATGGCGAGAATTGCTATCATGGCAATTTCGCTATGATAGCGAAAATCAACCGTAATGCGGGAGTACCTTTTGTATTTTTAATAAGCGACCGTTTTTGGTTTTTCTCATTTTCTACCCTCTTTGTAATTATTCTACTTTGGTTATTTTGGTATTTCACATGTTTGTGGAGCTATATAAATACATTTGTAAACACCGTTGACCTAAATTTTAGTTTTTGGGAAGGAAATATACGGGCCCCTGTTTTTGGCCCTCATTTTCTCTCTTCGCTCTCCTCTTTCTCTCACTTTCTTGGTTGTTAAACACCCTCCAAGGATGACAACTTGGAGGATGAGCGGCTAAAACCCTTCCTCCATGAGTAGAGAATTTGGGGGTAGGATCCCCGAAAATTTCTTTGGTGGTTCCCTGTTTTCTGCAATGAGGTTTTGACATTTTGGTTCCTAAATTTTCAACTACAGGTTCTCAAAGCTTTTGATGTACTTTCTTTGGCCAATACTTAGCAAGCTTTTGAGTTCGAGTGTATTCTTAGCTTTAGATACAACGATATCCATTGGATTGCTCTTCTGAGCCACTGGAGGTAAGGTTAAGGGGTTATATTTTCAGCGTAAGTGCATCACTCTTTGATCGATACTTGGTAATCTTTTGGGTTAGGTGGATGTATTTTTAGATCCCATTGAGATTCATTAGTTGCCCTTTCACGAATCGTGGCCAGGGATGAGTCAAGATAGATTTTCACTGAAGGAACCAAATGCTAAATAAATGCTTTATATCGGAAAATTATTAGGGTTTAGTTTTTAAAGCTAAATGAAGATCCAATTCGGGACATGACTATATGTCATCCTCCCCAATACAAGGAAATGAACCCGGGGACCTCTCATTTGCCTTAGGACCTAAAACCAGTAGCCCGATGCTTGAGGAGTTCTTTTCTTATTTTCTTCATTTATTTCAGCTTGCAAACCTGACCCCATTTTTATCACCACCTTAAAATCGAATCAAATTCACATTTTGACTTCACACTTAAATCATTTATCTGAAAACCCATCTACATGTTCGACCCTAGACCGCTATACTGCAGTAGCTTGAATACGGCAGTAAGAGGAACTTAGGATATAAATATTGTTGATTCCGGATCACCCTACTGTGGCACAAATCACTCTTCGATCTATCTCTATAGATCTTAATCTCCAGTATGTGGGTTACTTCTCCAAGGTCTTTCATGGAGAAATTCTTGTATAACTAAATTTTAATAGATTGTAACACCGAGACGTCATTTCCAATAATTAATATGTCATCCACAAATAATACTAAGAACATGACTGCACTCCTACTAACCTTGTACACACAAACCTCATCGGCATTTTGTGAGAAACCAAACTCATTGATTGTCTCATCAAATCGGATATTTCAACTCCTAGATGCTTGCTTCAATCCATAAATGGATCTTTGAAGTTTGCATACTTGATGAGTATTCAATATACTCACTACAGTCCTGATTTGTTACTTGTTTTTAGTTAGTTTTATCTATTCAATAAGTATTTTTACTCAAATTTTGCTCCTTTGTGCATTGCAGTATAAATGGAGACTTCATGAAGAAATGAGGTTTTTAGAGGCAAAAAGGGACAAAAGGGGAGAGTTGTGAAGAAACTCGAACTTACGTTGCGACGTGGTGATGCCTAGAAATACAAGCCGCGATAGGTTGGTGGGTTATAAGTTCTATTGTTTCCTAGATGGATATTCTGACTAGAACCAGATTTCTATCACTCATGAAGACCAAGAGAAGACGATATTTACATGCCCCTACAACACTTTTGCATTTAGGAGGATGCCATTTGGGTTGTGCAATGGTCTCGACACATTTCAGCAATGCATGATGGCAATATTCTCAAACATGGTAGAGAGGTCAATTGAAATTTTTATGGATGACTTTTCAGTGGTAGGAGCCTCATTTGATGATTGTCTTGGCAATTTAGAGTAGGTCTTGAAGAGATTCAAAGAGACCAACCTTGTTCTTAATTGGGAGAAATGCCACTTCATGGTGAAGGAAGGCATTGTTTTGGGACATAGAGTATCAGGAAATGGGATTGAGGTGGACAAGGTGAAAATTGAGACAATTGAGAAATTGCTACCTCCCACTTAAGTGAAAGGAATCATGAGTTTCCTTGGTCATGTGGGGTTTTATAGGAGGTTCATTAAAGACTTCTCAACAATATCAAAATCTCTTTCGAGCCTATTAATGCATGAAGTCCCATTTTGCTTTGCTGAGAAATGCATGACCGCCTTTACCACACTTAAGGAGGACAAGCTCACCTCCACACCTATTGTTATAGCTCTGAATTGGAATTTCCATTTGAGCTAATGTGTGATGCAAGTGATTATGCGATTGGAGCTGTTTTAGGGTAGCGGAAGAACAAGGTGTTTCATGCCATATACTATGCTAGCAAGACTCTAAATGAAGCACAATTGAATTATGCCACCACTGAGAAAGAGTTGCTAGCGATAGTCTTTGCTTTTGACAAGTTCCAACTTTACTTGATTGATAACAAGGTCATTGTCTTCATGGATCACTCGGTCATAAAATATCAAATGACAAAGAAGGACGCCAAGCCTCGCCTTATATGATGGGTCCTTCTTTTTCAAAAATTTGATGTGGAGTTAAAAGACGAAGGGATTAGAAAATTTGGTGGTCGACCACCTTTTGAGGCTAGAATTTGAGGATAATGAAGCTTCAAAAGTTCACATCAATGATAGCTTCATGGATGAGCAATTACTAGCCTTATCTCATGCTGAATTTACTCCATGGTTTACAGACTTGGTGAATTATCTTACCACCAAGGTAGTTCCTACAAAGTTGTCTTCCCAATAGAGAAAGAGGTTCTTCGGTGAAGTCAAGCATTATTATTGGGAAGATCCCATCTTATATAGGCATTGTGTTGATTAGATTATCTGGAGGTGCATCCCTAAGGATAAAATGTGATGCAAGGTCGTCCCAGACCGACTTAACCTACAATAGGATACTCTCTCGAATTGTTCTATGATTAGGTTTGAAGGGGAAAAATGAAGACGCCACAATCAATTATGGAATGATTGATTGATAAGTCGATGGGATGAAGACACCACAATCAACTATGGAATGGTTGATTGCTAAGTCAATGGGATGAAGGTGCCACAATCAACTATGGATGGATTAATTGATAAGTTGATGTGATGAAGAAGCCACAAGCAACTATGGAAAGGTTGATTGATAAGTCGAAAACGTGAAAGGCATACCTTAATCAACTATGGAATGGCTAATTGATAAGTTGATGGAATGAAGACGCCACAATCAACTATGGAAAGGTTGATTGATAAGTCAAAAATAGTGAAGACGCCATAATCAACTATGGAATGGCTAATTGATAAGTTGATGGAATGAAGACGCCACAATCAACTATGAAAAGGTTGATTGATAAGTCAATGGAATGAAGACGCCACAATCAACTATGGAAGGGTTGATTGATAAGTCGATAGGATGAACGCCACAGAAAAATCCGATAAGTTCAAAAGTTCTTTGGAGAACCAAAGAGGAGAAGAATATGAATTAAAAATTGTGAGCCTTCTCCTTTTGGTTCTCGAGAATTTAGGCTGCTCAGCCACAAGTAATTGATGCTTTCTATCTCGACTTATCGATAACACCCTTTCATAATTGACCAATGGCGTCTTCCATTGATATCATCGACCCTTCCATGGTGATTGTGGCATCTTCCTATTCTCGACTTATCAATCCAGCCTTTCATAGTTGATTGTGACATCTTCATCCATCAATTTATCAATCCAGCCCATCCATAGTTGATTTGGCGGTTTTAAATCCATCGACTTATCAATCGATCAGCTACCGCAATTATTATAGTCTTCAACCATCAACTTATCAAACAATCATTCCATAATTGATTGTGGCGTCCTCACTTTCCCCCTTCAAACCTGATCGTAGAATGATCGGGGAAGTATGCGGCGGTCGAGTTGGTTGGGATGACCTTGCATCAGGTGGTATCGGAATCTAGAGGCGTTCTTGGTTAAATCACGAGAATTTAAAATTATGGTTCGATTTGTTGCATAAGCGCAAAGCAAAAACTTATATTGTTGATCTTGAGACTCTTACTAAAGGTCTACAACAACGTTTGAGGCTTTATGAAGATCGTATGTCTATGGAGAACTTGATCCAAGGTATTGGAAAATACAAGATCAAGAAGGAAAAATATGATTTTTATGAAGAGACTTTGCAGCCTAGTCAACTTTAAGGTTTCTTAGAGCGCAAGAATGCTAAAGGTATGTATGCACTAGATTGTGATTATCATGGGAATTGCTACTATCAGAATGAAGACTACTATAAGATTCATGGTAACTATGATGAAGGCTTAAGATTCAATCAACAACTTAACATTCTAGAATTTGATGGAAAAATGAATACATATGAATATTTGGATTGGCTTAATATGGTGGAGCATATCTTTGGGTATTATGACCCCCTTGACTATAAAAAGGTGAAGTTGGTAGCTCTCAAGATGGGCAAGAATGCTTCTATTTGGTGGGAAAACTTAAAAAGACAACGTGAAAGAGATGGTAAAAAGAAGATTGAAACTTGGGAAAGGATGAAGAAAGAGCTGAAAAGGCAATACCTTTCCTTTAAGTACTATCGCCAAGGCATCTATCTCAAAATTAAGAATTTTAAGCAACAAGATTTGTAAACTTGATTATCAAAGGAGACTTGCAAGAGGTCGGGGAAATATGCATAGGCCACTATATTACTTGTTTGAGATATGATATTGCTAGAGTTTTTTTTTTTTTCAACCATATCATACTCTTTAAGATGTGATGAAACTTGCTTTGAAGGTTGGGGCTCAAAAAGTGTATGAGAATTCTACTACAAATAAGAGTGTGGCTAAAGAAAGGTTTTCCAAGGATTCGACTTATAAGAAACCTAGTGATGCTAAATCTATCCCCAAACCTCAAGTAAAGAGTAAAGTGCAAAAACAACATCAAGAATAAACTTCAAAGAGGTGTTATAAGTGCCAAGAATTGGGGCATATTGCTTCTGAATGTCCTAACATAAAAGTGGTTTCCCTAATTGAGGAATATGAGGCTAAGGAAGAAGATGTTGAACAAGTAATCGAATCTAACCATGTCCAAGAAGACGAGGAGAAGAATTCATTGTTGTCAAAATTTGAGTTGCATGTTGAAGAAGTAGTCGAATCTAACCATGTCCAAGAAGATGAGAAGAGTTCACTACTATCAAATTTTTATTTGGAAATCAAAGATGTTTCAGATGTGGCGGCTTTGTTTGTTGAAGAAATTGAATGTGAAAAGAAATTCTTGCAAGAAATGAAACCGGTTCTAGAATTTGTTGATGTAATGCCTGAAGAAATACCACATGGTTTGCCACTTATCAGGGATATTCAACATCAGATTGACCTTATACCTAGTTTGGTTTTTCCTAATAAGCTAGCCTCTATTATGAGCCCTAAGGAGCATGAAGAGCTTAAAACACAAGTTGATGATTTGCTTGACAAAGGGCTTTTCCAAGAGAATAAAAGTTCTTATGTGGTTCCCACTATGTTGGTGCACAAAAAAGATGGATCTTGGAGAATGTGTTTTGATTGACAAGCTTTCAATAAATTTATTATTCATGAGGAAGTAAGATTCAACATAGGGTAAAGAGCAAAGCAATATGAAAAACAAGCAAATGAATGTTATCAAAGGTTGGCATTTGATCCAGGAGGATGAACTCAGTTACACGTGATAAAAGAGAGGTGTTCCAAGTTGCGCACAAGAATTGATGGTCCTTCCAAGATTATTAAGAAGATCGGAAAAAATGCTTACAAGTTGGAATTTCCCAATGACAACAATATCTTGCCTACATTCAATGTCAAATATTTGAGGACTTATCATGGTGAAGACTTGAGGGCAAGTCTTTTTTTCTCAACTATGGGGGATTGATGTAGGAACTTCTACAACAAACATTGGGAATTCGATCAATGCTTACAAGTTGGAATTTCTGATGGCAATAACATAAAGTCAAATTTTGGTTTTTATTATACTTTCTAAATTCTAGTTTGATTTGGAGTCATGTTTCTAATTTAGAGTTGCTTTATTCAATTTAGAAATTTTGTTTTCCAAGTTAAAGTAGGAGTTTCTTTATTGGATTTAGAAAGTATGAGGCTATATATACCCCCCTAATGTAGACTTTTGACAATTTAGTTCAAGTTTAATAATATTTTCATATTTCTCTTTATAAGAGTTTTCTCTTGTTCTCTTATCTCTTGGGTGGATTCCCTTGAGTGACGAGTTCATTGCTTCTTATCCCTAATTTAGTTCCTTGGTGGCCAAGTATCTTGTTCTCTAATCTCTTGGGTGGATTCCCTTAAGTGGTGAGTTCATGGCTTCTTATCTCTTAGTGGATTTCTTGAGTTGTGAAGTAAGTACCTATCCTTCTATACATCTACTCATTTGTCACTCCATGGGGTACCGTGGACACTTTGGAGGACAAAGGACAGTAGAAAAGGTGTTGCAATCAGAGTTTTATTGGCCCACCTTGTTCAGAGGTGCTTAATCATTTGTGAAGGCTTGCGATAAATGCCAAAGAACGTGAAACATTTAAAGTAAGAATGAAATGTCATTGAATTCAATTCTAGAAGTAGTGTTGTTTGATGTTTAAGGTATTAATTTCATGTCCTTTTATGGCAACAAATATATACTATTGGCAGTGGATGATATCTTTAAGTGGGTGGAAGCTATCCCCACTATCACTTGTGATGCTAAATTAGTGTTGAAATTTCTGCACAAGCACATCTTTTTGTAGTTTGGAACTCCTAGGGCAATTGTAAGTGATGAGGGAACACATTTTTGTAACAAGCTATTCGATTCCCTTTTTTCCAACAATGAAGTGAGACACCACACATCTCTTTCCCATCATCCACGATGTAATTGCCAAGCTGAAATATCTAACCGGGAAATCAAGAAGATTTTAGAGAAAATTGTGAACACATCCCGAAAAGATTGGGCAACAAAAATGGATGATCCATAGGTTGGTCTATGGAAAAGCATGTCATCTTTCGGTAGAGTTTGAACATAAAGCCTATTGGGCAACACGGAAGTTGAACATGGAATTGGAATCGACCTAGGATAAGAGGTTGTTACAACTCCATGAGCTTGAAAGAATTCTACATGAAGCTTATGAAAGTGCCAAAATATACAAGGAAAAGACCAAGGCATGGCATGACAAGCACATTATGAAAAGAATTTGAGCGAGTCAGCCAAAGTCCTTCTTGTCCCGACTCAAGTGAAATTGATGCTGGAAAAATGAAATCAAGATGGTTGGGACCCTTCGTCATCACTCAAGTCTTTCCATATGCAAGTATGGAATTGGCACATCCGGAGTTGGACAAATTCAAGGTTTTGGGGGTGAGATTGAAAGGAGCAAGTCCATCACGATATTGAAACCATCATGAGCAATTTGAAGTGCTGAGCCAAGTCCTTATCAGTGCTAGGTGTGGTCACCATCGAGTTTCAGGGAAGTCGAGCTAACGACGTTAAACAAAGCGCTTCTTGGGAGGCAACCCAAGCATTTTTTATGTTTTGATCTGAGTTTCTTTTAGTGTTTCGTGTTTGAGAGTGTTTTGATTTTTGTGTTTGTTTGTTGTGTTGCAGGTGAAGAAGTGATATTTGTGTATTATGAAAGTATCATGTAAAATCAAGTGAAAATACTTGATTGAAGGTCCTGCGTCACATCGTGGTATGGAGTATCTCTCATGTCGCTGACGTCGAGTTTAATATGGATATGAGGTCTCTATCATGTTGCGATGCTTGAGCATCTTGCGTCACGACATTGACCTCTTTACAAAAAAACAACCTCTCTGTCATGTTGCGATATGAACCTAGACACCGCAATGTGAAGAAAAAGGCAAAAAAATGACTCTCTATCATGTTGTGATGTGAATATTACACATCGCAACATTGACCTCTATCCAACACATTTGTATGTCACGATGTCGCAACGAGGCCTCATCACATTTGTGTTTACTATTTTAAAATGTAGTATTTTATTTTAATTTCATACCCTTCCTCAAGATTTTAAAATGCATTTATAAGGTTAAGATGAGTTAAAACTTATATATCACCATAAATTTCCCCTATCCAATTTGGTATGCCATAAAAAGTAAAAATTAAAATTAAAAAAGCGAGAGCGGACTAGTAGAGTAAGTCTTTTCTAAGATCTAAGGTCACGAATTTGAGTCTTTACATTGCGGGTCCTTTTAACCTTATTCAAAACAAATAATATCTACTTAGTTGGATTTCACATCCCACATCGAATAGGAAAAACCCCACCATCACATCTCATATCGATTGGAGAAAAAGTTGAGGAAAGGAAAAGCTCCTCACACTATATAAATATGAACTTTTGACCTTGTAAATAAACGCATATGACAAAATAATGATGTTGTATTTACATAGGGGCTATTTATCACATCCCATATTAAAAAGGGGGAGCTAGAGCTGGAGTCTCCTTGGGTTGAGAGTGAACAAATATTTACATGGTTGAAATTTCTTTACATAAAACAATTGAAATATTTTATTTTGAAAAAACTCTATTTATATGGATGCACCAATACTTTCGTAGCAAAATATTTAATGCAATTTTGATGCAAATAAGTCACTATTCCCTAATCAAAATATATAAAACTTTTCATCAACTCAAATGTCATATTTTCACTCGTTCATTAACATTTTCATCTAAACCGTGACTAGATGCCATTTTTCATTAGTAGAAATTTTCTTTTTAAAATGGCTTCCCTAGGGTACTCTCTCTCTCTCTCTCTCTCTCTCTCTCTCTCTATATATATATATATATATAGGTAGATCTCTTAGCTAATTGCTTTTGAAAAATTCAAAAAATAAAGGTTTTGATAATAGTTGTTATTGTTTTGTTTTTAAGACGGTCTATTTGAGAATATAAAATGTTTCTAACTTGTTTTTAATATATATATATATATATATTAATTTATTTTTAAGATATTTGTTTACATGGTATTTTATTTTTAAGTATCATGCTGTACTTTTAAAAAAAAAAAAAAGTATCATGCTTTATAATTATTTTCTATGAAATAAACAAACTATCATATCTCTCGTAACTTTAAAAAGCGTACTTTACAAGGTTAAATTAAACAGGTAGAAAAAAGCATAGAAATAAAGTATCTCTCATTCAAGTTCTTCATTTCAAAAACAAAAAAAAAAACTCTCTTTCATATTCCTACGGTTAGGAGTCCGAGTCCTTACGTAGTAAAACCCTGTATTGAATAGGGAAAGTTCTTGGACTCTAACTTTGGCCAACGTGGACCTACATGTCAGGTGCGGGAAATGTTGGCATTTAAAAGCCGTGAACGCCCTTTCCATGAGTTTGAAGTAACAATATCTACGTGCTTTTAAGTGTAGGCAATTACTAATGACATAAGAGTCAATCTGATCTAGCTCGGCTACGAAGAATAAAAGAAAACGAATAAAAGAAATTGAACGAAATTCTGAATATTTCAATATTAATCAAGTCTATTAAGCAATAACATGAGTCTTGTTATATAGCCTTAATAATCTAATGGATAATCCCAAAAATCATAACGGATAAATCCAAAAATCCTAATAGATAAATCCAAAAATCCTAATAGATAAATCCAAAAATACTATCGGATAAATCCAAAAATAAAATTAAATAAATAATTAATAGTAATAAAAGTCTTCATTGGACTTGGGCTTCCTATCTCGTTTAGGCCTAGATATGGGCCTACTCCATGCCCCATCATTCCCTCCGGGTTGAAAAGAACTCGACTCCGAAGAGTGAAAGGAAAGGTAACGATCAATGATGAAGAATCCAAATGACGAGATCATCCTCCTGTCATCAAGTAGCATCGAGTCCCGGGCGACCATGCCGTTCTGACAAGAAAGCGTGAAACCCGCCATCTTTAGAACTCACGAACTCATCATCAGGATAGTATCCATAGTGCTCCTTAGAAAATGAAGTACTTGAAGGCATGAGTAGGTGCAGTTCTTCCAGCAAATTTCTGTTGAGCGCACTAGAAGGCAAAGTAGAAGGCTCAAAGGTGCCTCGGTAAGGTAGCAAGTCCTCTACATTGAGGGCTAATATCCATGGCGTTAGGCAAATCAAGAAGATATGCATTAGATCCCATTTTACGAATGATAGAATAAGGGCCCATGGCTCTTGCATAAAGTTTTTGAAAACGTTTTTGGAATTTGTTTAGGGCAGTCGAACCATAACATAGTCGCTAGCATTAAATTCTTTAGATCTCGATGCACATCGTGACCGATTTATACTCCTCATTACTTAGAAATTTTTCGCCTAATCTCGACATAAGTCATGGATGTTTTGCAAAGTTTTACGCGAGGTTCGGATACGCGCATGTGGTGGTAAAGAACAAGATCAATGGGTGTGCGGGGTGAGTAGCCATTAACAATTTAAAAAGGACTTTTACCAGTTGAGCGGTTACTTCGGAATTGTTATAGCGAACTCGAGCATTGACAGGAGTGGAAATCCCAAACACCTTGTTTTATCTGACGAACACCTAAGCATATTACCCGGACTACGATTAGTAACCTCGGTTGTAGTTTGAGGATGAAGACGGATGAAATTTTAGGTAGTGCAGAAACCTGATTTCCAAAGGGTTTCCAATAGCTAACAAATTTCACATCCTATCGGAATCTGATAGGTGGAAGGCAAGCCCAGGTGCAATTTAACAGCACTTCTCCTAAAAAACAATTTAGCAACATGGGAAGCATCCATTGGTTTGTGACATGGAATAAAATGTGCCATCTTAGAAATCATCAGCAACAACCAAAATAGAATCATGTCCCTCTGTCTTGGCGATCGAGAAACGAGTCCATACTAACATCTTTCCGAGGTTCATGAGGGACGGGTAAAAGTATATAAGCCCGGTGTTTTGTTTCTTAGCCTTAGCTATCGACATGTTACGCATTGTGCAACTATCCTAGCAACATCCTTTGAGGAGAAGACGATAAAACATCTTCAACCAATCACGATAGTTTTATCCCTCCCGAAATGTCGACTAAACCACACCGCATGCATCTCTGAACTAATAAATCCACTAGCGTTATGCAGTGCATACGATTTAGTCACTTTAAACAAATACCCATTTCAACAAGGGAAGTCCAAATGCTTGACGGTTACCAACCTCATTATAAATAATACCAAAGGAGGACATCACGAATACTCATTTTTCAATCTATCAAATCGATGACGCGAGCACTCATACGATGAAATTAGCAGTTAATCGACTAAGTGCATCGGCCGGCTTTGTTTTCAATACTAGAACGATGATTAATCCGCAAAAAGAATATTCATTCCAAAAATTCAACCCCCTTAGCATATCGAGCATTCAATTTCTTTGTGAGTTTAAATATCTTAAAAGCGATGGTCGAGAAAACAGCTTCGAGTGATCGGCGACAAATCAAAACCTCCAAAAAGCATGAAACTACGCACTATAGCATAAACTCTTTATCATGCTTCAGAATATCGTCTTTTAGCATCATTGAGTTTTTCACTAAAGAAAGCTATAGGGTGACCTTCTTGACTTCGAAGACACCACGATACCTACACGTGCATCCGCAGAGCAACCTCGAAAACTTTAGTAAAATCGAGGATATCTCAAAGCGGTGCCTCGGTCATTCGACCTTGATTTCTCCTAAATGCACGGCTATGACATTAGACCATTAATCCTTATTCTTTAAACATTCGATGATAGGAGCCATAATAGTGCTAAATCCCCTTATAAATCTCCTATAAAAGAAGCTAAACCATGAAAACTTCACGAGTCTCATTGATAGATTGTGGTTTTGAGCCATTCCTAGCTCTTTCTAACCTTTTCAAGATATTTAAACGCAGTATTGAACCGCAAATAAAAAACCTAAGAAAAGCACAGCAAATTAAGCATAAAGAACACTTCTTAAGGATTAACATAAAAGCTTGGCCTCGTGAAAGTGAATAAAACTTGTCTTAGGTGTCTTCAAATGCTTTTTCTTTGGATTATTATAGATCATTATGTCATCAAAGTAGACCACCCAGAATTTACCGATAGAAAATTTGTGGGACCTTGGGTCATAACTCTCGTATTGAAAGTACTAGGAGCATTAGACAAACCAAAGGCATGACTAACCACTCGAACAAAACCCATCTTGTGTTTTGTCTGGAGTTTTCACTAAATACTCCCTGATGCAACACCAGTTTGATGATAGCTCCCTTCGCAAATCTATCTTGAGGGTGACTAGAACCAGATAATAAGGTCCGACATATCCTCGAGGCGAGGATGGAAGCCGATGTTGTTGTGATCTTACTGATGGCTCTACTATCCACACACATTCTCCAAGATCCATCTTTCTTAGGTGTCAACAAAAGTTGGCATCGCACAAGGACTAAGGCTATGCCTAACAATCCTCTTTCTAAAAGTCCTTCTACTTTTTGTCGACTCATCTCTCTCTTTGGGATTCATTCTATAATGTGGGAGAGTTAGCGTTGAGAACACGGAACTAAATCTATAACATGTTAAGATGTCACTAAAAATTATTAGTTCACTAGGCAACTCGTGAACTCCATATCAAACAATCATCTAGCAAATTCTTCACTTCGAAGGAACATCGACAATCGAAAGAATCGAGGAACTTCTTTTGCCACTAATGCTAAGCACATACCGGAGTCTCGTCCTCTCTCTCAAGCTGCACATTTTAAAATATGCAAATTCCTTCCGAGTTTAGAGATATCACGTTTACAATCTGAGCTTTAGGCTTAGCGGGTCTCGAAAATAATGTTCTTGCCGCAGTACTTAAGGAATAAATGTTATCTTTGCAAATTGGCTAACATTAAGATCATAAAGCCAAGGGCGGCCTAAAGAACATGGGCAACATCCATGGGTAGCACCTCACAATAGATTTCATCCTTATAATCCCCCATTTGAATAGAGACTAAACATCTTTGAGTGACCAGGCAAATGGTCATTCTGGCTACTCCCAAATGAATTGGGATGTGGTTCTCACCCCAGGTTGGCATTCACTTGACGTCCATAGAAACCACATTCATTGAACTACCCCATCGATCACTAACCCCATTTCTTTATCTCCACTTTCTGTGTATTTGTGTGAAAAATACTAGTACGACACCCGATGATCATTATCTACGATTTATGGATAGCACACTTGAACCACACCAAACACCGCATCTTCATCACAATTTTCATGAAGATCTTCTTCATCACCCGAATAATCTAAAGGATCAATAATTTGGTCTTCCTCATTTCCAATACTTTGTTCAACATCTAATGTCAATGCACGTTGAGGGCCAATGAGACGTAATATATTATATGATGACACTTATGACGGACAATCGATGAGTTACTAGCGAGTGACGCGATAGGAAGGTGAGAGAGTTACATACAAAATAGACTCTTTGCTCCTAATGTTATTAGGCTTAGTATTACTGTTTGATGACATGGATTTGGACTTTAGTGACACAGTGTGTGCAAAAGGAGTGCAGTGAACTTCTGGAAGCCTAAGGCTTTTGGTGGCCATCCTCTAAAAGTGTGTGGAGCATGCAATCTAACCCATTCTTTGGATGTCGAACCCATGAGTGGTGGTGATGGGCCGTGTCGCGAGTCACGAACTGACAAATTGGTCCTACGACATGGAACTCGCTCGCTAAGTCTAACTTCCTCAAATTTATAGCGATATTATTCTGTAGAGTCATTTGTTTAGATTAATCATGGTGGAAAACAATTGGCTCTTATATGATGGAGGAATGTATTTTTCTTGCAACTTTGCTTTCATAACAGCCCATTGGGTGATGGGTGGTTCACCCAGAACTGAAACTATATCTTTCCTTTTATTACGCGATTACATCTTAAATTTGAATTAGTTAATTTCATTTTAGCAAACGAACCCATAGTTCACTATCGATCATTTCATACCAATCAAAATATTCCTCAATAAGCTAACCAATCGGAGAAAACATTGGGATCCATTACGCGTCAAGTCAGATATAACAACAACTTGTTTTGTGATGTCCGCTTTGAGGTTGTCAACACACCTTTCTCTACGATCTCTTACCCCGAAACACCACTAACATTTGGTATGTTGAGGGCGACATCTTCTCTCCTTTGGATTTGGTGGGTAAGTTTGCCTTGGTGGTTGGTAATCTAATGGGAAGTTGACATTGCGAGGTTGAAATCTGATCGCCTAAGTTCATTTGACTGAATTTTCCTCTGAGCCATTCTACGAATGATCGATTGATGCTGAACCTCTAGAAGGACTTAAACCAGGAGTGTGTGGTGACCAGATGTGTTTCCTAGCGGTTTCATCGACCGCCATTACTATCTCATGTTTACGGATGTTTTAAAAAGCAAGTCCATTTTTTTATTTATTGCATGAGTTTGTTGTTCGAGGGCAGATTGACGTTGAGTCAATTGACCACACATTGAATTTAAAACCGATGCAGTGACTAAATCAAATTGTGTTTTATTGGCATCATGATGATGGGTAATACAAACTAGACTATCATTTAGATCTTGAGATAAGGCTTGTAGTCTTAAGTCAAAATTATTGAGTCTCTCCGTTGGATCATTTGGGTTAGGTGAAGAAAAGATCACGACAATATCACTTTTGGTGGTGACATCTTGAGATAGATTAAAAATTTAGCGGGTAAAAATTTATAAACCATATGTTAATGAAACAAACACAAATCTAAAAAAAAAATGTAATGTGATTATATATCACGTGCATAGATCAGATGTTGAACAAAATTTTATTTTAAATGCTCTTTGCTTCTATAGCAGATCGACAATCAGGCAATATCTTTGCTCCACAGTCTGCTTCGATTTTCAAGTAAGATACTAGTGGAAGCTGTAAGCGCCTACAAATTCCCACGCCAGCGAGGTTGCAAGGGAATCAAATAAAGTGTGCAATCAAATGTTCTGTGTAGCAACGATGAAGGTAAGGCAATGGTAGACGGCAATGGTGAGACAAAGAATCTGAGAATGTAAGATAGCAATCACAATTTTCCGAAGTCCATGAGTGTGTCACAATGGACGTTAAAAATCTAGTTCACCTCTCCTATATGAGGTTTCCCCCCAATCCAAACCTCATATAGGGTTCTCGGCTTTTTGTTCTTTGAGACCCGACGGAGTATTGATCGCAGAGGAACGCGTCGTGGGTTACCCGCTTTAAAGAAATCGGGCCAAGAATCTCTTTTCCAAGCCGGCTAGGAGGAAAATCGTAGATAGATTATTAGGAATGTAAAAACCCCGTTTTTTCTCAGCGGTGGTGGTACTCAACTAACTCAAATCTTAGATCGCCTCAGATCTGCCAAAATCTCAAATTTCTCTCTACTCGTCAATGTTGGGTGTGGTTCTTCAATGCTTTTGGGTTGATGGATTACAAGAGAAGAACGAGGTGGATCGTGGTCATACGAGCACCTGATCTCTGGATCTCCGAACAAGGAGTCCAAGGTGTTTGCCCCTATTCCTTCTCCTCGCATCCGCTATTTCGTGCGGGGGTTTGGATTTTTTGTTAATTTCGCTAAGTCTTACTGAGAAGCGGCTGAACTGGGGCGAAAAGGTTCGCGAAAAGAGGGTCGAACTCCATCTCTGGATCAAAACTAGTAGGGAATAACTCTGATCCCTGACAAGCTTACGCTCCGATAATTAAACCCGATGTAGCCTTGGGCCACGAAGAATAAAAGAAAACGAATAAAAGAAATTGAACAAAATTCTGAATATTTCAATATTAATCAAGTCTGCTAAAAACAATAACATAAGATGCTATTTATAAGCACAAACAAAAATCCTAATGGATAATCCAAAAAAATCTATGGATAAATCAAAAATCACAATAGATAAATCAAAAATCTTATCGGATAAATCGAAAAATAAAATTAAATAAATAATTGGCAAAGTAATAAAGTCTTCATTGGACTTGAGCTTCCTATCTCGTTTGAAGCCTAGATATGGGGCTCTCCATGTACCCATATAATCTACAAGTTATTACGAATGAGTATTAAAGTCGATCTGGCCTTGATGTGAGGAAATTTATTTGGCTTAGGATCGTTTGTCTGTTTTAACACTACAATTTCTATAATGACCTGATAAGCATGTTGTGAGGTGGCCACTAGCAACTGTACGAGGAGAGGCATATGGACACCCCAACCCAAATCAAAAAAATCTTATACCACTAAGCTCTCATTCCAAGTCTTTTAATATCAAGGGTTTTTTGTTTTTGATAAGACCATGAGGTGTCTTAAGCGGGCATGTCTGCGAATCTGAAGGCGTCGATCAAAGCCAAGCCACACTGGGCTAAATCACATTACAAGTAGGAAAGAACCTGTAGAACCATTCACTAGTTAAGATAGGAGAGACTTCAACCATCTCACATACATGTTCGATGATAACTAGTAAATATTATAACTAACTTCTACAAGGTTTTCTAACTAGTAAATTTTGTAGCTCCAACGCATCCTAAAAGCACGAACCAATAAAAATCAAATTCGTAATCCCTCTCATACACAAAATTTGGTAATTATTATTAAAAGATATCTACAAAAACAAAATAAGAAATATATTATTAAACAACAACCAATACATATTCTCATAGTACATTATAATAACCAAAAAATGAATTAAAAAACAAAAGTAAACCATTGAAGTTTAGAATTTCCATAATTGCTAGATGTCATCATGAAAAAAAAATATTTCTTTTATAAAAATAATCAACCCTAAACAGAAAGGTCAAAATACTAAAATGAAATATTAAGATAAAACAGAGGAACACATTAAAAACTAAACAATGTTAAGTAGATAAAATATCTTTGAACATTAGAATAAGAAACACCTGTAACAATTAAGCACATTTTATGTTTAAGCCATGCAATTTGACCAGCTAGGTTTTCTATATTTTATTCCGAGTGGTCTCTTAACTTTTTATATTTGAGTCGTCATATTATAACAAAATTTCTATGTTTAGTTGTTAGAAGTTTCTATTTAATAAAGTAAAAATATTTATAAATAACAGATTGTGTAATATTTGAATATACAATTAGTAAGAAAAACCTTGCATTTTCAATTATTTGTATTCTTCTTTCAAATTAAACCTATACCCCCAACAATATCATCATGATGTTTGTATGACTACAACTCGGATGGATTAGTTGGGGCCGGGTTAAAGAAAGTCAGCAAACACTTAAAGCCCTTGAACTTCGAATATAATCAGTGAACTTTCAATCGATGAACTTAACCCGAATTAAAATTATGAAACTGGTGATTTTATGTTGATCGGGTTATGTTAGGTTTGGAACCTAGTTTGAGTTAAAACATTTATTAAATAACAAATTATTTGACAGCTATGAATTACAAAATTATTATTTTGGTGAAGCTACAAAAAAAGAAAAATAAATTTAAAATATTACATTAGCTTAAAAAAGAAGAAAGCACAACTCATAATCATAGTTAAATGAATATATACTACATGGACCCCAAGTTGAAATAGTGCAAAATAGTCATTGGCTGTAAATCCAAAGTAAAGGATTGATCTTCCGAAAAATTAATTTCCTTCTGTGTATATTAACACAATGGTGATGACAGCAATCAAATGAACGTAAAAATGTAAGCACTCAAATGATTGATGACTTATCAATTGGAAAAAAATGCTTTTTAAGGATCAAGGTCAAGCCCGCCCAGTTATAGGGTTGAACTCGGATTAACTTGTCCAAGATGCAGCCCACTATGTAAGTCTTTTTAAGAAAAAAAAAATTATAAATTCAATAGTTTGGCGATGTTGCAATATTTAGATGTAGCTAAACTGTGATTAAATCATAGATCTGACATTTCTTCCCTTTTTTTTTTATTCTTTTTTTACTGCAATTTTTTATTGTTGTCGGAAGGTGTTTCCCCCGGATTGCATAACTTTGAGCATTATATTCAGTAAATCTTCTGGTAAAGGATGTTTTGATTGGTTGTGTGTCAAATCTAACCCGTCTTAGACTCATGGTAGATCCTTAGTTTTAAGCGTCGCATCTTTTAACATAAAAGAATTTCGAACTTTCACAATTGTAGCTAACGACAATTTAACGAAATAACATACTATATCTCTTGCCATTTTTTTGTTAGGATGGAGGAATAAAAATAAACCCTAACTGATAAAAACAACGTAGAATGATTCCCAACCTATGCTTTAATTTTGTGTGGATCGTGTATATATATTAAAATACATTCAATCAAGTGAACAAAACAAGGCTTTCTAGCACTTGTGAACTCCGCTCCAGCTGCGAACCTACCACCTCAAAACATCTCTACCATTCTTCTTAAAATCCCAATCTCTTCCCTCGTCGCCATAGCCATAGCTCGCTCGAGCTGGCCCGGTTTTTGAAATATTAGCTTTCACTTATTTTAGTACAGAAATGGCGGAACCGGGTTCTACTCCGGACGTTTACAACAGCGGGGGTTTGCATACAGTGAGGGAAGACGAGGAAGGCATGGCCACTCCGGACGTAAAGGATGCGGGGATGAAGATAGAGATGGCAGGGGAGTCTACAAGGCGTATGGAGATTTCGGAGGAGGCGCCCACCAAGCTGGAGATTTTCGTGGTATCTGTATTCTGTAGTAACAAACCGTTCAAGCTGTCCTCATCCCTATCGTGTTTCCTCTATTTATTAGTGAAATTCGCTCCCATGGAAACATTCCGAATGAATCATTCAAAAACTCCAGGGGATTGACTTGTTATCTAAGGGAAATGGATCTGTAAGTTCCCTTCTTTCCTGTGCCTTTCTGTAGTACTTACTGTCATTACCTGGATCGTCTCATCTGTTGTTACCTGGATCGTCTGACCTCCGAGGCATCAGCGGTGCGATATAAACACAGAAAAAGGGTCCGGTGGTGTATGACCGCCTCTTCGATGATTAAGTCTAAGCCAAAAGGATCGAGAAGAATGAGGAGTTAAGCGAGTTGGAGATGCATACCTTTATAAAAGTCTTTATTTTATACTCGAATTCTCTTGATTTTAGGAAAGATAATCTTCGTGATTTTGATGATAAGATCTCGCGCTATCGAGGGTATTGGATTAACCTTATTTGAGACATATGAGATTTGGATGCTCGAAATTAGTGGATAAATATCTTGCGCATGATTTGCATGCAATATAGTATTAATAACATGCTTTTAATACGGTAGGATGGCGATTGGGGACTCAGGATCCCATACGAGGTTTAGAACTCTTCTGTCTAGTTAGTTCCCGCATGGTTTTAATATGGCAGGCCGGCTTGGACCGTTGTATGATCACGAGGCGAGCGACGGGATAAACATGAGGCTCTGAGCCTATTGAGTGAGTAGGTTTTAGGTCTAAAAGTAGCAGCGCTCGCGCCCAGTGCACATGATGTGGGGACCATATCTATGAACGCCAATTTGGTATCATTAATCTAGTACACTAGTAAGGGTGGCGTCATGTTTACATTTTCCAAGTTCTATCCTTTGTAGTATAACCCTATTTTTTAGGCGGTTCTCGAGCAAATTTGAGGAAAAATAGAAAAAAAATAAATTTTAATGTGATACATTACTTTTATCTGCTACTTCAAATTTATTTTGTTATTTCTCATCAATATAATAATTAAATAATTTAGAATATATAAGTTTCTAAGTAGTTTTATTTATATTTATTTTATTTAAAAGTTTTTTGTTAGACATTCAAATATAAAAATAACATCTTTGCATTTTTTTTCCCTTGACACTTTTAGGAACCAAGTCAATATTCATTTGTACCACGGTTGGATGATCCATATCTTACATGCCATATTTTATAATTCAAGTGTACTTAGAAGTGTAATCGAGTTGAGTCGAGTTGATAATCAAGTTCGATTAAAAAACTCAAAGCTCGAACTCGACTCGAACTCAATCGAGCTTTCTTTTAGATGTTTGAAACTTGACTCGAAAAATAATCGAGCTACTCAAATTCGACTCGACAAAACTCGAACTAATTAAAAAAATTAAATAGAAATGAGTATATAAAATCGTTGATTAATAAAATAGTAAAGCTCGATTAAAGGCTTTACAGTAAATTTAGTTCGAGTTAGGTATTATGATACTCGAACTCGGTCGACAAGAAATTTCTGCAGCGCCGATTTGATTAACTCTGAATCGAATTTAAATATTCTATCAGTCGAGTTCGAGTAGCTTGACTCGTTTACACCCCTAGTATTTATATGTAACATTTTCCTAATCAAATGGGTACTTTTAAATGTGTTATAACTCTGCTTAGGTAGAAATTATTTGGAGTTTCCGCCTCTCATTGTCAATTTTTTCCATCTGCTGCCGAGTGATGTATACGTCATGTGTTTCAGTCTCTTCTCCACGTATTGGTATTAGTACATAAACTTGTTTTCCGGTTCCAAATTAACTTGTTGGGAGTTGATCTATGCATTTGAATGTGAATTAGTACTAACTTCTTAGACTAAGAGCTACAATATTGCAAATGTTTAAAATGCTTTTCTCTGGTTTACTACAACTGTAGGTACCATGGGCCTAACAGATTCAGCGATTCATGTCAATGTTCGGCTTTTCCCCTTTCAGTGGACTTCCATTTCCTGGGGTGTAGGCCTGATCATTGCCTTTCCCATACTTGGATTCATCGCAAAACACCTTGACCATGGCCAGAACCAGCAGCTCATTGCTATAACAGCAACAGCAATTGGGGCTGTCTTCTGTCTCCCTTCCGGAATTTTCAAAACCAAATGGATCTTCCCACTATACATCGCCGTCATTGTTGCAGCCTACACTGTCTGCACCGCCTTCCATACTCGTCATTTAGGCCTAATGATCCGCGGCTTCACCGGACACCCCCTCAGAGAAAGCCAGTTCCATCATAGACGAGGAGTGGCCAGTTGGCTATCATACGCCACTTCCGCCGGCTGCTTAGGCGCTGCCATGCGCTACCTTCACCTATCACATGCTGGCCCGTCCGAGAAGTTCATCGGCCTGTGGATCGTCTCCATCTTCAGCGGCCTCAAGTGGCTTGTTGGCATCTTCCACGTCTTCTTGGCCAATAGGCCTGCTGCCATCACTTCTCTGTCATTCATTTCCTCAGGAACCCCACACGTGCTCTCCGTCTTTAAGTACCCCCATGCCATCGGAAGCCTTTTCGGGGTTTTTCCTCCTTCCTTCTCTACGATGTGCATTTTCGCTGGTGCTGTCCTTCATGCCATAGGGGAGCTGTGCCTTACGCCACAGCACTTGCTTTATCTATGGCTACTCTACTTCCTGGTTCCTTTACTTACACTCCCACTGTTACAGCCACTGCAGAGATTCCTCAAGGCCGACGCAGTGAAAATGCAACTCCTAGGCCTTCTACTCTCAGTGACAACAGCTGGGTTCGGATTCTACTACCAGCTAAAGAATTGGAGCCGAGGGCACATAATGTTCTTCGCAGCCCTCCAGAGCACGGCGGCCGGGCTGCTGCATACTGGCCGGATTCTGGTGTTAGTTGTTCGCCATGTGGGAAGGAAGGCGCTTTCTCTGTGTGGTACTCATGGATGAGGGAGAGCGGGACATGCCTAGGATTTGCAGTTGCGACTGCGATTCCAGGAATGATCGGAAAATCCTTGGGAACAGCCTTTGTTGTGGGGGTTGTTGCAATACTGGTTCTCATATTTGGAATATCAGCAGTTTTGGAGGCCGCTGCTGGACATTGAGTGAAGAGAGAAAGTGTGAGGGGGTCACCTGTGCATGGCTTGGATAGTACTGAAATGAAGAAGCCAATTCAACTGGAGACACCATAAGGTGAAAATTGGATAAATAAGAGAATTGTGACTTTTTGATTTTATTCATCGTTTGGTGCCCTTTTTATTCTTTTGTAAACCATGAACATACCAAAGCTGAAAGACCTTTTCCATGTTGTTGCTACTTCTAATATTTTGTAATGCTTTTTGTGGTGTTCATTTAATATGATTATGTTAATCTGGAATAGGATGTGTAAGGTATTTATTTTAAGTGATCAAGTGTTTGTTTGGTTAATGAGGTATGACTCTTTAAGGAGTTGGGCGGGACGTAGGAAAGGAGATGTGTTTGAGTAACATTAACAAAATTGTTGTTTGATGTTTAATGGAATAAAGTCCTGTTGGAAACCTAAAATATTGTTGACTTATTTTTAGTATTTTTAAATATATTTTAAAAATAATTTTTACATTTACCCTAGTTCTCACTTTTGGAGAACAAAAAACTAATTTTGAAAATATTTATTAAAAAGGTTCTACTTATACTGGCATGATTAGTCTTAGCTAAGGGACATCCAATCCAATCTTCTTATTCCACATCTTTTTTAAGCTATCAAATATGTTACAACTGATGGCATAATCTTAGGCAAAACCTTGTTGCGTGTTCTAATTATCTAATTAAGGTTATAAAGGGGTGTTACAAGGGTTATCACAAGGTTGGTACAAGAAGTCCTCTCAGCATAGGACTCTGTCACGAGATCTAGTGCAACAAAGAGTCTACTCAGTCTAGGACTTGGTCACATGATCTGGTGCAATAAAAGTCATAACGGGTGAAGGATTCTGCTTGGAATAGGACTCTATCACATGACTTTATCGACCAAGAGTCATGATGGGTGAAGGATTCCACTTGCAATTGGACTCTTCTCGGCACAAGTCTTCCTGGATAGGAGTCTTGCACTTTGTCTCACCCGCACGAGTAGTAGATTTAATTAAAACTCTTCTCAGACTTGAGTTAAGGCTGATTATTTAACGAGATAATGATCATGGGACCAGAAGACGTTCAACTGAAGAGAGGAAAACACAAAAAAATAGAGAGGGAAAGAGAGCAAGCCAGAGGAAAAAACGTGCAGTTAGTAGCATGTGTTGCGCACTTTGATTCATGAGTGCAAAACTATAATATCTAGTTGTTGATGATGTGAGGAAGATGAGTATTGTGTCTAAATACTGTTTTTGGGGGAATGTGGGGACTTATTAGGAGTTTCACTATGAGTGATTAGGTGAAGAAAGACACTAAAGCAAAGGGGATACCTTGTTCATACAAGTCCAAGTGTCGCCTAATTTGATATAGTAGAATCATTTGCATCTGGGCATAGCCTCACAAACGTAGGTTTGATCGAACCGTGTAAACAACTTGTGTGCTTTCTTGTTCCTCGCATCTACTTTTCTTGTCATTATTGCTCTTAAACTGCACATATTTGATATATAATCCATAACTTTGTGGAACATATCTTGTGTCGACAAGCATAATACTTTTCTTAACAAACAATTTTTCTTTGAAATTAACAATCATGTATGTTATATTAGAATTTCCTTTTTTTAATTAGTTTGAATGAAATTTACTCTTTTTTCAAAACTTGATGTGAAACGGTTGATTTTGATTTTTGAAACATTTGAATAAAGCAATCAAAATCCTTTAATACCATTATGGGTGTATTCATTCCTTTTTTTCCATTAGCTTGAAACTGTCGGAAGACATTCGGTGTCTTGCTTGTCCATTCCTGATGCAGTGTATAGCACGATTGATCAACAAGAATAAAACATCTCAATCCAAAGACCAATTCTCAGTTTAGATAACAAAGTAAAGCAAAAGCTTTGAATTTATTGATAAATTGATCAAAGCGATAAAAGTCCCTAAAACAAACTCTAAAACATCTATTTATACCATAAACATAATTTGGATATAAAAGGAAATAAAATAATACCCCAAAACAATAATAGGAAAGAAAATAATATCTCAAAACAATAATGGGAAAGAAAATAATACTAAAAAAACAATAATGGGAAATATAAATAATATCCCAGAAGATAAAGATAATATCTCAAAACAACCAAAATAAGGATTTTGGTTGATTTGATTGGTCTAACGGCCTGCATCAGATACCTCTGCTTGTGGGAAACTCATCCTCTAATTAACTTCTGGATATCCAAGGTAATATCAGCAACATTGAAGGTTTTTGAAATTCTCATCCAAGTTGGCAAGTCAACCACATAAGCATTATTATTGATCTTCTTAACAATTTGGTATGGTTCATACTTTCTTTGTTGAAGCTTGCTATGGCCACCTTGCATTCGAGCCTTGCTAATGAACACCATCACCTCATCACCAACTTCAAACAACTTGAACCGTCTATGCTTGTCTACATCCATCTTATACTTTGCATTAGTCTTCTCTAACTTGTTCTTGACATCTACTTGCACCTCTTGAACTTGCTTTGCCAAATCACTAGTTGCTACACTAAGACCAGGGACCTTTGGAAGCTTCACCAAATCTAAAGCATGATTATGACACTTCATGTATACAATGGAAAACAAGGATCTACCCATTGCACTATGAACAACATTGTTATAGGCAAACTCTGCTTGTGCTATGGCAAAATCCCATTACTTTGGTCTATCCATGCAAATAGTTTGAATAAGATTATCCAAAGTTCTATTAGCAAACCTCTATGCGCATACGTACATTGGATGTGTTCTACTGAAGTTCGTAATGAGTCAAATAGCCTCCAAAGAGTCATCCAAAAGTGACTAAGGAACTTAGTGTCACAATCATATGTAATAGTATTTGGCACTCTATGCAACCTCACAACCTCCCTAAAGAATAGTTTGGCTGTAGAGGATGCATTTGCAGTCTTCTTACATGGCAAAAAATGTCCATCTTAGTAGATAACCTGTCAACCACAACAAACATAGAATCCATACCTCGTTGAGTTCACAGCAAACCTAACACGGAGTCCATAGAAAGATCCTCCCATATAGCATCAGGAATAGGTAATGGCATGTATAAGCGTAGCGCTGACTCGGCGTAGGGTGTCAGTGAGGGTCATATTTTTTTAAAACTTATAACCTTTACGCCTGTATAATGTTAAACAATTAGCTTCTTAATTATATTACGCCAGCGACGGATTACAAAATATATATACAAGCTCCATATATGGAAGTGTTCAACATTTACAATATTTACTTTAGTTTACAAATTTCATATACAAAAAATAGACCTAAAAGGTCTTCCGAGTGGGCACTATTGATAATGGCCTTTGGTGGCGATGTGGATTGCGATCCTACGGTTTCTTAACACACGTACCTACGGATTGAACACCCATGCTAAACTTTGCGCTTAGTGAAATAAATACACCTGGATGACCTCCACCCAAAAGTTACTTGCTTTATACAAATGCATAATAACACATATAACGATTCTGATTCTTATCATTTCTCATATATATACCTTCATGCAACAAGTTTCATTTCTTGTCATCTTATATACTTTTAAGTAATAAATGTATGCTTCTTGCTTGTGCTTTATGCTTTATGCTTTAAGTAGCGTAGCCGTACTATGCCTTCTCATATCATGTCATATATTCTCTACCTTTCGTTTGTATATACTGGTCATTTTCTTTTATGTTTCATGTCTGCATAAAAACCTTAGAAGTGAATCTGGGAAGCTGTAAAGGCCGAAAACCTTGTTGTCATTATCAGAGACAATGATCGTCTTATAAAAGCCTTGGCCTTGATGGTATTCTTTAAGGGGCCACCTGATCCAAAGCAGGATCTATGTCATCGACCAAGCGGGACTCGATATGAGCGAGAACATAACAGAGACATATCTTTGTGGACTTAATTTTCCTAATAGGCATGCCCATCTATCCTACCGAGGTTCTAAAGACAATCAATGTGTATTTTATGCTTTCGTATATATCTCATATTCACGAATAATTATTGTCATTCGGTAATCATATCATGATATATATATATATTTGTACCATCATTTATTCATAACTTTGCATTTTTTCATGTCTCATGCATAAATAACTATGCTTACCACGCCAGCATGAGTTATTTATGACAACTATGATTACCTACAGAACCTACTGTTTTTCATGTTTTCCGGGACTAATATGAGTTCCAATATTATCATGCTATCTATTGATGAATTCTTGACTCAATGGGCTTTCCATAGAGTCCAAGAACACTCGAATCGGAGTTCAGACGAAGAAGTTATGACCTTCCGAAGTTGGAGGAGTCATCTTCGGTCCGATCTTGACGAGTGCGACACGGGCCGGCCAGGCACTGCGCACTGAAGTGACGAGCTCGGTCTAACACTTCCGGTCTGACATCTAATAATCTCCTCAGGCATGGATGGATTCTTGACTCAATGGGATTTCCATAGAGTCGAGAAACGCTCGAATCGGGTTTAGACGAAGGGTGTGACCTTCGGTTGGAGGTCATGCGCGGTCGATCTTGACGAGGCGACACGGGCCGACGAGCTGCACTGAAATTGTGACGAGAGCTCAGTCTGACAATCTAATAATCTCCTCAGGCATATGGATGGATTCTTGACTCAATGGGCTTTCCATAGAGTCAAGAACGCAAATCGGAGTTCAGACCGAAGAAGTTATGACCTTAGAAGTTGGAGGTCGTACGCGGTCGATCTTGACAGCGTGACAGGCCCGACAGCGCTGCGAAGTGGCCGAGCTGGTGCGAGCTATGGTCTGACATCTAATATCTTCCTTAGGCATATGGATGGATTCTTGACTTCCGATGGGTTCTTATGATCCCGAACACGAATGAGTTCGGGCGAAGTTATGACCTTCGAAGTGGAGGTCATGCGTGCGATCGATCTTAGCCTTGGTGACACAGGCGGCGAGCTGCACTGAAGTGACGAAGCTCGGTCTGACACAGTCCTGACATCAATAATCTCCTCAGGCATATGGATGGATTCTTCTTTACTCAATGGAACTTTCCATAGAGTCCAGAACACCCAAATCGGGTTGGGCGAAGGAGATATGACTTAGCCGAGGATTGGAGGTCATCTTGGCGGTCAATCTTGACGAGGGCGGCACGGTGACGAAGCTCTGAGGATGGGCGACCCCTACGGGACCTGGCCGAGCCTCTACAGGACCTGGCGACCTCCTGCTGGGACCCTGGCCGACCTCCAGGGACGACCTCACAGACTGACGACCTCACATGGCGACCTCTACGATGCGACTCGCACCCATTTGTTCGAGTAAAGACCATAACTTACAGGTCTCAGGTCCGAATAAGTGAAAAGCCTAACATCAAGTTCATTGACATTGTTTCCCAATTTCTGAAGGACTTACTTCGAATTCCCTTTATTTCTGACAAAAACTCGTTCTAAGGTCAGGCTACTGCATATGATCAAACATAAAGGAATTTTCTGGTTTCAACTTACAACTAGACCCTTCTCAAAACACATATCTAGGAGCCTTAGAACTCTCCTCAACTCAGCCCTACACGAGAAATGAGTTTGGGAGTTTTCCAAACCCAAACCATACACAAAACAAGGGGTTCCAAACAATGTATCTAGTTCTAGACCAAAGCCCAGATTTCCATTCACCCGTAACTTACACAACATACTCATAGTTCCATACAACCCAAGACATGTATCCTTACCATTGATCTTCTTCTTCTTCTTCTCTCTTCTCTCTTGTCGTGTTGCTCTCACTTTCTCGAGAACCAGAAATAAAATGTTCTTTGGTCTGTATCTCATTGATCTTATCCTTTTTTATTTTACTTTGGTCCTCCAACTCTTACTAATATTTGCAATCGATTTATAATATTTTTACAATAACCCTCAAATCTTCTTTATTATTTGTAATTTAACTTATGCATATTCCCTACTTTTGTTTTTATCTTTATTTTATTCGAATAAATATGCGCTTCTGCGTTTATTATGCGAAAACATGTTAAATTATTTAGGGCATAATTTGAGATGTTACAACTCTCCCCCTTAAAAAGATTTCGTCCTCGAAATTCATGGTGCTCCAGGGGATTGCGGATCTTGTGCTCTCATAGTTACGGCTCCCAGTAGCTTCTTCTCTGAGTGGTGTTTGCCGAGGAGAACTTTCACTAATGGTACTTGTTTGTTCACTTAGCTACATTTCACCTCGAGCAGGATGGTTTGGCTCCTACGTCATATGACAAATCCTCTTGTACTTGTATCTCTTACCTGGCAGTAGTATGTGCTACTCACATCGAGAGCGGTATCTCAGGAAGCATGTCGACACATGAAACACATCGTGTGGTGGCCAACTTCAGGTAGGGAGTGCCCATCCCGATAAGCCCACGGGGCCGATCGTTCCAAAATCTCATATGTTTTATGAACCTTAGACTCGACTTGCCTTTATGACCAAACCTAAGAATTTTCCTCCATGGTGATACCTTTAAAGAAGACCTTGTGTCTCCCACTTTGTATTCAATATCTCCTCTTTGCGGGGTTGGCATCACGATTTTTGTCTATCCATGGCAGCCTTTAACCTCTGCGAATAACTTGTACTTTCTCTTAAATGTCTTTTACTAATAATGCGGACTACCAGTTTATGCTCATTTAATTAATCCAACACGGGAGTTCTACATTTAGGCCATACAAAGCTTCATATGGTGCCATACCAATGCTGGTAAAACTATTGTTATAGGCAAATTCAAGGTATTAATTTTTGTCGACTTCACAGAAAATTCACATGACGACCTCGAAGCATGTCTTGGTGCGAATCAATCTCATTGACTCGAATACGTTTTGCGGATGGAAAGCGGAAGTACTAAAATTCGGCTTAGTGCCTAAAGGCGTAATTCCTTCGAGAACCTTGATGTAAATCGTGGATCTCTATCGAACACAATAGGCAATGACACACCATCTGTCCTTACTGATCTCATCTACTTATGCTTCGGCTAGACGATCCATAGAATAGTCGATCTTTGTGGTATAAAATGGCGGAGCTTTGTGAGCCTATCTACAATCACCAATATGATCGTTTTTGTTGTGTGAGAAAACGAACACAAAATCCATGGTAATGTTATCCAGCTTCCATTGAGGTGGAAGGATTTAACAAGCTTGTTTGGCACTTGGTGTTCGGCTTTGACTTCTTCGCCGTGAAACATAGAACACATATTCGATCACATCTCTTTTCATTCCCTTTCCACAATAAAAGCTGTTTCAAGTCTGGTACATCTTATTCACTTGAGGATGCATGGTAAATACGTATTATGAGCCTCGAATAGCAACTTTTGCTTTAACTCTTTATCATCGGGCACACATAATCTATTCTGGAAATACAAACTTCCAGCTTCTTTCTCTAAAAACTCGGTCTTGTCACCATCTTTAACCATCTGTAAATTTTTCTGTAACTCTTCATCATTTTTCTGCGCATCTATAATCATTTGCTTTAAAATGGGTTGCGCTTCAAGTTGAGCTAACATAGCTTCATCATCATCTAGTCTCCAATCACTATCTTTGTAGTGATATTGCTACCTTTAATCTTTTAAAAGCTTAAAAAACATGGGCTACTATATTAGCCTTTCGGGGTGGTAATCTATGATCTGATCTTGAATCAGCCTAATAACTCCTAACCACCTCCATTTGTCTCAGGAGTTAACTCTTCTGCGTTAACAAGTATGAGACTCATAGCAATTAGATTAATAAGGAAATTCTACACTTTTCCCAGTATAAGTGAGTGTGTGTGTTTTAAAAACAAACACTGCGGCCCAACTCTGAGTCATGAGTGGGATAATTTTGTTCATGTGGCTTCAGCGTGCGGACGCAAAGAAGCCACTGCTTTCCCACCTTGCGTGCTGCGCATCCCAGCGATGCATGAAGCATCACTATACAAGGTATACTCTTTTCAGGAGTAAGTGTTTGCGTTATCTCTTTGGTGTTCAACGAAGCATCCCTTTCAAACGCTGTTCAAAACTATTCGACATTTGTCTGTCACTCAAACTTTATTCGCTTTCTGAAATATTTGTTGAGGCGGGTATGTGAGAAAACTCTACTCCTGAAATCTTCTATAATAACCTGCTAAACCAAACTTCTCACCTACGATTACATTTTGAGGTGATTTCCAGTCTAGCCTTCAATCTTAGCGGGATCAACTCTTATACCCTCGGCCCAGGACCTGATATGGCCTAGGAATGGCTTTCTTTGTGAAAATCACATTCTTGAAGCTTAGCATATAACTTCTTTTCTCTTAACGTCTCTAAGACTATTCTCAAGTGCTGCTCATGTTCTTGTGCATCCTTAGAATACACCAGGATGTCATCAATAAAAACCATAACAAATTGATCCACATAGGGTTGGAAAACCCTATTCATCAAATCCATGAATGCTGCCGGTGCATTAGTCAACCCAAATGGCATGACGAGCTCATAATGACCCGTATCGGGTTAATGCGGTCTTCGCATCTCCCTCGCTTTACTCTCAGGCGATAATACCACGATCGTAAGATATCTATCGCCGAGATACCGCTCCTTTCAGGCGATCAAAAAGATCTTCAATTCTCGGCAATGGTGCTTTGTTGTTTTTTCACTTTGTCACCTTATTAATCTTGCCCGATAATACGATGCATCAGTAGAGTGCCATCTTTCTTTTCCTGGAAATAAAACGAGTGCACCCCGAGGGACACCTTTGGTCGAATAAATCCTTTTATCCACAAGTTCTTGCAATTGACTTTTAACTCTTTCAAGCTCGTTGGAGCCATCTGTCACCAATTGCCCTTGACATAGGAGCGTTCTGGTACAATTTCTATAGCTAAGTCCATTTTTCTCTACTCATGCAGCTGGAACACACGGTAACTCTTGGGGGAATACATGCGGGAAATTTCCTTACTCACGGGATCTTTTCTACATCGACTTGACCTCTCTTGAGTCAAGTATCAAAGCGAAAGAATGTCTCACATCCTTTCCTCATAATTCTCTAGCTTGCATAGTGGAGATGACATTAGACATTACACTTGATCGATGCCTTGTACCTATTACCTCGGTCGGTGGAGCGTCCTCAACATTACTATCTTTTGTCCACAATCAACGATAGCTGGTGCTTAGACAACCAATCCATTCCTAGAATCAAGTCAAACTCTCGGAAGGGTAAGGTTATCAAATCAGCGAGAAACTCTCTTGTTTGTATAACAATGGTACAGAATTTCACCTGTATATCGCTATTCTGCCAGTGCGTTGTGCCTGACGGATAGTTACATGCATGTCATGCTAATTTCTCCATTCAGCGGTACTTTGTCGAATACATGCTCCATGCACACATATGAATAGGTAGATCGAGGATCAATCAATGCATGTGGTATCTCAATATCATATAAAGAAAATATACCGAGCTATAACCTCCAGGAGCATCCCCGATCCTCCGCGAGCCTTCATAACTTATGCTCGTCTTGATCTTTGTAGGCATAGGGCGATCCTTGTCTGCGAAACTATGCCTCCTCGTCCTCTATGCTGATATGGACCACTACGACCCCTACCGAGATCACGAGTCGAAAATGGTGCCATAGATCTTCCTCTACCACTTCCTTGTTGACTTCTATTATCCCTTGATTCTTGGGAGACAGCTAATGTTTATCAATGATCAGGCTTCCTAGAAACACCCTCTGTTGCTAACCTCTGAACTCCCAATGCCTTTTATGGCAATGAGGACATTCGGGAATTTCTCCCTGTCTCACTGAAGCACCCTACTTGTACTACGTGCTACATTGGACAACTTTGCCTTCTATCGTAGCGGGCTATATTCGATTGAGCTGGGATTCTCTAGCTCTTTTTCAGGAAGGACGAAGCTCCTCTAAAGCTTCTTCTTTTGAAATCTTTCTTTGCTACTAGTTTCTGGTCTCTCTGCCATTGCGCTTGGATCAGGCGGTAAAAATCCTTTGTTTGGAGAAGTCATAGGTGCTTGAAATATCTTTTGATGGAATCATGCAATCCATCCCTCAAATTACTACAGAAATGCCTCTGTGAGAACGATTACGAAAGATGCGTACTAAGATGGCTAAATTCTTTTCATGTTCGACCACGAATGGGGTTCCTTTGCTTCCAAGTCGAGAGCGTTTCCGCGGAATCCCTATACATCTCGATGAACATACTTTGTCACGAACTCTTGGACAAAGAACTCCCAGTCATGGGATTTGGAATCCTTGGACTTGTGAGCACTAGTTTCCACCAGTCGTATGCCTCACCCTGCAATAGTGAGACTGCACATGATGCTCTCTGATCGGGAGGGCATCTAACCTCTTCTAATACCCTTTCTAACTTTTCTAACCAAAATTCGGCTTTCTCTGACTCTTCCATGCTCGACCCATGGAATTCCTCTACTCCATGTCTTCTTATTGTGTCTATTGGAGCTTTAGGAGAGGTCAATCTATCCAAAACCCGAGCCATGTCTTGCGATATTCTCAACAAGGCTTACGTGGGCTCGTGGGTACATTACTTTACGAAGGTTCGGGAAAATTTGCGATAACCACTTTTGTTCCATTGGGTTGACACTGCCGGCGAGAGAGAGCTTCTTCGGGACGATCGTCTATCTGAAAACACGAGGACATCCACATCGGGCCCGCACATTACTAAACCGCAGGGCTTTTACATTTTTATATATATTCGAGCCACCTAAGCTTGGCTTTCGAGCGCCTAAACCTAGGCTCGATACCACTAAAGCGTAATGACGCTGATTCGGCATAGGGTGTCGAGTGAGGGTCATATTTTTTTTAAACTTATAACCTTTACACTTTCATATTCATATATGTTAAAAAATTAACTTGTATTATAAATACATGCTTGGATTACAAAATATATATACAAGCTCCATATGTAAGGAAGTGTTCAACATTTACAATATTACTTTTAATTTCCCAAAGAATTTCATATACAAAATAGACTAAGGTCTTAGGTGAAGCGACTATTGATGTGTGTGACCTTTGACTGTGATGTGGTGCCCGGATCTATACGGTTTTAACTATTACATTACTACCGCAGTTGAACACGTGCTAGTTTTTTGCAGCTTAGTGGGGAAATAAATACACTGGATGACCTGGGTAAGGGTCACCCCACTTCTATACAAATGCATAATAACACATATAACAGTTATAGATTCTTATCATTTCTCATATATATACCTTTCATAACAAGTTTCATTTCTTGTCATCTTCCATATACTTTTCATGTCATCTTGTACTTTACTTCTTATTCTTGTATGGCTTGTATGCTTTCATCGCATAGCCATGCTATGCTCATATCATGTCATATATTCTCTACCTTTAGTTTGCATATCTTGGTCATTTTTCTTTTGCTCTTCATGCGCATAAACACTTAGAAGTGAATCGGGGGGGGAAAGCCAAAGGCCCGAGGCCTTTGTTGTCATTATGCGAGACAATGATCATCTTATAAAAGCCCTTGTATGATGGTGACCCTTTCGAATTTTGATCTAACGGATACATGTCATCGACAGCGAGAGCACCGATATCAGAGCGAGCGAGCGAGAACTTATATCTTTGCGAGACTTATTTTCTAATAAGAGCATGCCCGTCTATCCCCTACGGGTTCTAAACGGAGACAATCAATGTGTATTTTATGCTCGATCATGTATCTCATATTCCGAATAATTATTGTCCGTTGGTAATCATATGATGTCTCCCTATATATAAACCTATATATATATTTGTACCATCATTTATTCATAACTTTGCATTTTCGTAATAATTGTATGCATAAATACTTTATCTTTTATTTGTATGCTTATGAGTTATTTATGAATAGCATAGTTACCCTCTGAGAACCTCTTGTTTTTCATGTTTCAGGACTAATATGAGTTCAATCTTATCATCTTTATCTATTGATGAATTCTTGACTTAATGTGCTTTCCATAGAGGTCGAACACCGGTCCGGAGTTGACGAAGAGTTATGACGCCAGTTGGAGGTCATCGCGCGATCGATCTTGATGGTGACCCGGGGCCCGACGAAGTTTACCTGCTTTAGTGACGAGCTCGATCCTAACGCCGGTCTGACATCTAATAACCTCCTCAGGCATATGGATGGATTCTTGACTCAATGGGCTTTCCATAGAGTCCAAGGACTGCTCGAGCTCGGGTTCGAGCAAGAAGTTATGACCTTCGGTTGGAGGTCATGCGCGATCGATCTTGACGAGGCGACTTGGTGACGGTACCCCGAAGTGACGAGCTTCGATCTAACACTTCCGGTCTGATATCTAATAATCTCCCTCAGGAAACATATGGATGGATTTCTTGACTCAATGGGCTTTCACGTAGAGTCGAAACGCAAATAGAATTGACGAAGAAGTTATGACCTTAAGTTGGAGAGTCCATGCGATCCGATCTTGACGAGGCGACTGGGCGGCGGCGCACTGAGTGACGAGCTCAGTCTGACACTTCGATCTGACATCTAATCGATATCTCCTCAGAGCATATGGATGGATTAACGCGACTTTCGATGGGCTTTCCATAGAGTCAAGAACACCAAATCGGTCAAGCGAGAAGAAGTTGCTGACATAGAAGTTGAAGGTCATGCGCGTTCGATCTTGACGGTGACACACAGATGACGGTACACCGGTGACGAATCGGTCTGACACCTTAGATAACCTCTAATATGCTTTTTCTCAGTCATATGGATGGATTCTTGACTCAATGGGCTTTTCATAGAGTCGAAACTGCGAGATCAGGAGTTGACGAAGAAGTTATGACCTTAAAGGGTAGGAGGTCATGCGGCGATCGATCTTGACGAGCTGACTTTGGGCCCGACTGGTTACGAAGTGACGAGCTCGGTCTGACATCTATCTCCTCAGGCATATGGATGGGTTGCCGAAGCTCAATGGGCTCGCCAGAATTCAGCACCAATCGGAGTTCGAGACGAAGGAGATATGACCTTAGGATTGGAGGTCATCTTGTGATCGTCTTGACGAGGCGCTTCGTCACGAGGCTCTCACGAGGGATCGACCCTGACCTTCGAGGGACGACGTACTCTGAGGACTGACGACCTCTATAGGACCTGACGACCTCCACAGGACCTACTGTTTTTCATGTTTTCCGGGACTAATATGATTTCCAATCTTATCATGCTATCTATTGATGAATTCTTCCGAAGCAGCCAGGCTTTCGTAGGGTCAAGAGGCTCACTTTCGAATAGGGTTGCACTTTCAGGCGAAGAAGTTATGACGCCCCAAGTTGGAGATTAAATGTGATCGATCTTGATGGCGACACGGATGACCAGTACGCTAGTGGCCAATCCAGTCTAACGCCGGTCCTTGACATCTAATAATCTCCTCAGGCATATGGATGGATTCTTGACTCAATGGAGCTTTCCATAGAGTCGAGAACACCCCAATGGGAGTTGAGCGAAGGAGATTATGACCTTCCGGTTGAGGAGGTCATCGCGATCGTCTTGACAGGCCCGACTGATGCACGGCTGAGCTCCTACGAGGATCGGCGACCCCTACGAGGACACGGCGACCTCACTGAGCTGAAGCGACCTCTGAGGACCTGGCGACCTCCACCCGGGGCGACCTCTGAGGACACAGCGACCTCTACAGGCGACCTCTCTGTTTACATGACTCACGCACCCATTTGACTATTCGAGTAAAGACCATAACCGGTTTCTGAGGTCGAATCGAAATTCAAAGCTAACATCCCGAGTTTGTGACGTGGCTGCAATTTCACAGAAGGACTTGCTTCCAAATTCTCTTTATTTCGCTGACCTAAAAACTCGTTCCTAAGGTCGAGCTGCTGCATATGATCCAAACATAAGGAATTTCTGGTTTCAACACAACTAGACCCTTCTCAAAACACACACATATCTGGAGCCTTAGGCTCTCCTCGCTCAACCCTACACGAATGGTTTGGGAGTTTTGAAACCCAAACCATACACAAAACAAGGGTTCCCAAACCATGTATATCTAGCGTTCTAGACCAAAACTAGATTTCCATTCACCAAAAACCAACACCACAGCACATACTCTTAGTTCCATCTGACAAGACATGTAATCCTTGTGATCTTCTTCTTCTTCTTCTCTCTTCTCTCTTGTCGTGTTTGCTCTCCCTTTCTCCAGACCAAAATAAGATATTTCTTTTGGTCTTATCCATGTGATCATAGCCTCCCACTTTTATTTTACTTTGGTCCTCCAACTCTTATAATATTTGCAAATCAATTTATAATATTTTTACAATAGCCTCAAATCTTCTTTATTATTTATAATTTAACTTATGCATATTCCTACTTTTGTTTTTATCTTTATTTTATTCCGAATAAATATACCTTTACGTTTATTATACCCAAAACATGTTATAAAACTGTTAGGGTATAATTTGGAGTGTTACAATAACCCCATGTTTTAGTCTAACCCTTCACCCTTTGACATACATAGCACCTCGACACAATAGTAGTCACATCCCTTCTTAACTTATACCAATAGTACCAATCCTTATAGTTCAATGGTTTCTCTCTTTAAGATGACCCGCTAATACTACATGATCCTCTGTGACTTTTCTCATGAAGAGAGGTGCAAGGAAGACAAAGTTACCCACTCTTCATGAGAAACCCATTATATATATTAAAAATCATCATAAGGTTGTTTAAGCACACAGAAATCGTAGCAGCCCAAATAGCATGGAATGTGCATACGTTGCATATAATTCCATCAATGTCTCAAAACATATTACCTCCAAACTCAAGGTTCTCATCAAAGCCACTCGTCTACTTAATGCATCCGCCACCACATTTTGTTTGTCTAATTTGTAGACGAAACTTATAAGAGAATTTCTCTATGTAAGCTGACCACCTATCATGCATATCACTTCTAATTTGCTTCTGTGTACTTAATTACTTCAAAGCCTAATGATTAGTTTAGAGAATTAAATCCTTGGCCATGAGATAATGCTCCCAAGTTTTCAAAGCCCTCATAATAGCATAAAATTCTGTCATAGGTAGCCCATATACCAATTCCACTAGCATCACACTCTCCTGGAGATAACTGGCAAAATCTAGTAATGCCAAGATGGTGTTTGTTCTCAACTTCTCTTTAATCAAAGACTTAAAAACTACCCTTTTTGCTCCCTCACATGGAACCTCTCTTTCTTCAAACACTTTCAGTAATATGTGTGCTTTACAGCTAACTCTGCGAGATGTTTAATGAACCTCTTATAAAAGATTGCTAACCCATGGAAGCTCCTTACATCACTAACATTCTTTGGGGTAGGCCATTCTCTATAGCCTTCCCTTTCTCCTCATCTACTTTAATTCCCTCACAACTCACCACATAGCTAAGAAATAGCAAACTATTTATCATAAAAACACATTTTTTCAAATTTGCATATAATTTATTTTCCCCTAACACCTTAAACACTTCCCTAAGGTGTCGCCTCCTCCACTTAGTTCACTATGAATCAAAATATCATCAAAATAAACAACTACACATTTACCCAAGAAAGGTTGTAGTACCTAATTCATAATTGGCATAAAAGTACTAGGAGAAATTGTTAACCCAAAAGGCATGACTAACCATTCGTACAACCCATCCCTTGTCTTGAATGTTGTCTTCCACTCATCACTTGGACAGATTCTAATTTAATGATATCCACTCCTCAAGTCAATCTTGCTAAACACAACAGCTCCACTCAACTAATCGAGCATATCATCCAACCTTGGAATAGGAAATCTATATCCAATTGTAATTTTTTTCATCGCCCTTCTTGTCAACACATCCACCAACTTTATCATTTCTTAAGGCGTCGACAAAGTGGGCTTTGCACATGTGGGCTCATGCAAGCCTAAATATGCCCCTTGCTTAGCAAGTCTTCTACCTTCTCCCTTAAGATTTCATTCTCCTTGGGACTCATCCTATAATGAGGTTAATTTGGAAGATAAGCACCTAGAACCAAGTCTATATGGTGTTGTATGTTACGCATAGGAGGTAATCCTGCAGGTAGATCTTTAGGAATCACATAATCAAACTCTTTTAACAAAGTCTGCACCTCCATTAGAATTTAATCCTCAATTAAATCACTACTTTCTACCTCTCCCTCCGGCAATCAAAATGCACTTCTTAAGGTCTCCTTACACTTACCATAAGTGAAGATGTGTGTACACAAAAGTTAGAAAGTTCCTTCCCTACGTGTAAAGCATGGGATTTGTAGTTCTTCCTATTGAAAGGCACCGGTGTATATTTTATTCCCCTTTTCTCTAATTGACACAAGTTACTCCTGCTAGTGTAGCATCCACACATCCCTTACTACCAGGGCGGCTCAAATGAAGCCACTGACAAGCATCCATATCCACCACATCACAGTACACCTCATCATTATACTTGCCAATAAAGAAGGACACCTTACAACGTTTATGCACCCGAATACCACAAACTTCTTTAATCCACCTAATAACATTTGGATTAGGGTGATTTTCCACCTCTAACTATAGCCTCTCCACAACTTCTTTACTTATTATGTTCTCTTGACTCTCACTATCGATAATAAGATCACACAAACTCCCTTGTACAGTACACCTAGTGCGAAATAGCCTATGGCATTGAATCTCTCATTATTGCCGGATAACACTTGAGCTCTCACATTTAAGTGTGCTCTTCTTTAGCTCCATATTCTGCTCATAATCGACATCTCCATCAGGTCCACACACCTCATTCTCTCTAACATCATCATCCTTCTCACTACATTCCACTTTACCTTCCGTTTAGGACATTCTTGGAATGGTGGCGACCTTTCCACATCTATAGCACTGCTGCAAACGGACTTTGCATAAGGGTTCTATTTTGGAAGGCATAAAAGTATTACCTTACCTCATTCCGCTTTGCTACACTTTTCCCTTTTCCTACACCAACAATTGACCAGACTCCAGGGTTTTGAACACCGGCTAGGAGGTGTTTTCCCTTCTCACTTGGAGCCTTATTGTCTACCCCTCCATATCTTCTATAATTAGTACCATGAGTTTGCTCTAGAATGAGTAACTTACTTTCATGGCCAGATTTCTAGCCTCTTGCACATTGAAAACCATATGCACCCCAATTTTATCTCTAATAGTCTGCTTCAACCCACTTAAATATCTCATGACACATTGATTCTTACTTTTGATATGGAGTGCTCTCTACCAATCTAAAATTAACATTATATTCATTCACACTCTTGCTACCTGGCTATACGTCTGGAGTAAAGCGTAAAAAATATGTTGTGAGGTCACCGGGAGACCAAGAAATCTGCCCTCGTAATAATTGTTTCATCATACGCCATGTTTGAACTGGACCATGCCCCTCTCTCATCCTCATCTCCCTCAATCAATCCCACTATACTGATGCTCCTCCTTTTAGCCTATAAGCAACAAATTTAACCTTCTTATCATCGGGCAACTCGGAATAGTCAAAGAACCTATCTACTTCACTCAACCAATCCAAAAACCCCTAAATATTAAGATCACCACTAAAGTTAGAGATATCTACCTTTAGTTTGTATTCATCGTCTTCTCTGTAGTTTGGTTAATAAATTGATAAATTGATAAAAGCAAAAGCAAAAGCTTTGAATTTATTGATAAATCGATTAAAGAGGTAAAAGTCCATAAAACAAACTCTAAAACATCTATTTATAACCTAAACATAATTTGGGTATAAAGGAATGATAATACCCAAAACAATAGACAGAAAGAAAATAATATCTCAAAACAATAATAGGAAAGAAGATAATAATCTTAAAACAATAATAGGAAATAAAAATAATATACCATAAAATAAAAAAAAGATAATATCTCAAAACAACCAAAATAAGGATTTTTGGTTAAATTTGGTTGATCTATGGCTTTTATCAGTTCTACACTGAGACCTCTGTTTAAAGGGTGATAGAGATACAAATTTTTTCCATTCGTCGGAGTGATTGCAACAAGGTGCGATTGTCGCTACTCGGAATCGTTTCATCCATGCTTAGGTAACGGTCTTAAAGCAGATTAAAGGGAAGGGGAATTTCTTCTTCTTGTTGTTTCGTTTGGATCCTGAATAGAAAAAATGGAAAACTTTTCAGGTCGATTGGTCGGAAAGAGGAAGGCGTTGGAAAAAAAAAAAATTGGCCGGGAAAGAAGAAAGAAGGAAAAAGGGGAAACATTTTCCTTTTTGTTCTTGAGGAAAAAACGAAAAAAAAAAAAAAGAATACATGTCTGAAAGGAAAATCTTCTTTTGGATCCTGTCTTCTTACTAAGAAGACCTGAAAAGGCAAAATAAATAAATAATAAGAAGCATGAAAAATAAACTTTGTCTGGGAAAGGAAAATCCGTTTTTTATCATAATTTTTTTTTGTTGGGAAAAATTCATCTAGTTTTATTAAAAAAAGGAAGGATGTTTTGTTTTCCTTGTTTATCCGTTATGAAAAAGGGTTTGTTTCCTATTTTTTGAGAAACAAGTTCCGGAAGGTTTTAGTTTTAAAAACGTTTTCTTTAAGGAAAAGAAAATTGAATCATTTAAAAAAAAGCAACTTTGGATAAGAGGTATTTTTAAGGAAAAAAAAAAAGTTTTCTTAAGGAAAAGAACAAGACTTTTTTTTCTCCAGGAAAAAAAAAAGAAGCTGTTCCTTTTTTCTCTTTGGAAAAAATTGTTTGACGTTAAAAAAAAGGGGAAAAAAATCCCTTTTAAAAGGTTTAAAACCAAACAAAAAGTGGTTTGTTGGTTTATTGAAGAAAATCCTTATTACAAAAGCACTAGAAAATGTTTGAACCCATGACCTTGGACATTATGCTTAAACCATTATACTATGCATATCACTAGGTTACGGGTAGTGGTTATGTTTTTCCTTGTGACGAATATATGATAAGGAGATAAGCCTATTATGCTAAACTAGACACTCATCTTATGGGTTTGTTCCAATTCCTTTTTGTCTCAAGAAATTGGAAATTACAATACATATTTGTCTGTCTAAGGAGTTTGGATCTTAAGTAGGACCGTTTGTGATCCCTCCATTTTCCTAGGAATTGTATATTTTGTCTAAGAAGGTTGGTCTTGGCTTGGGTTTCTATACTCCACAAATATTTCATGGGAATACTCTGTTAAAAGTTATTTTATCATTATTAGGAGAATTGGTTTTGAGAAAAGAAAATTTGACATAGCTTCTACAATCTTGCAGAGAAATGGACTCTTATATAAACAATGATGTTCAAACTACACTTGTTGATTGTCAAATTTCTGACATGGCTACAAAAGACTAAATAAGTCCCCGATAATAACGTCAAAAACTTGATTTTCAAATTTCTGACACGGCTATCAAAGACTAAGTCCGGCGATGGCGTAACGGATATCGATTCCATCTCGATCGAATAATATGTTTATTTTTGTTTATTATCTCTGAAATACCAACCTGTCTGCCTACATTTTTGTCACAATGGTGGAAATTTGTGAGAATTTTTGCTATTGGTTTTTTTCTCTCTCTTTAAAACATGTGATAAAGGAAATGTGGAATAGTTAATGTCATTGCAAGAGTCACCACCGAAAATTAAATATAGTAATAAAGTGGACAATTAAGTCTGAGTTATCGTTCTCATGAGGATTGATAAGAAAATTTATAGATCAATTATCTCTACTATTCAAGGTTGTCACTATTTGAACTTCTAAGTTTCTAAAAATGGAAATTAAACTAAAAACTAAAAATACGGCGGGGAAATAACAAAGTGAAAACGATGAAAATCTCTTAAAAAATAACGAGTTATTGAGATGTAGCCCTGGCGGGAATTGGGATCAGTGTTCTAATCCTTGGAGTTGCGGCCCGAGTTCTTTAAAACATATTTGTTGTGGGTTTAGATGCAGAAGTTGTTTCAAGAAACAAGATTAAGTATATTTTCAGTTCCTCCTTACCTACACAATTTCACTCTTCGAGTTATCATTATATCTCAGTCAATGGGTCTAAAAGCCTTGACTTGTAGGACTTGATCCTCTTTAAGATCTAGATGTTGTTCCTTCTCAGTACTTCACAGCCATATCTTAGAACTAAAGTCTACTTTCCCCGTAGTGAGGATAACCTGAGAGTCTCCTTGATCTAATCAATACCCGCGATGCACTTTGAGGCGGTGCTCCCTATCCTTGATTAGAATCTTAGCTAACATAGAGATAGAGATTGTTATACCGAGCAATGACACCTCCCGAAGCTTGATGGCGATAACTCGTTAGATGGTCATATGTGCCTTGGAACACACTTTTGCTGTCACCTAGAAGGGAACCTTGAATGCAAAGGTTAGAACAATCACCTAATGATTTATCGAAGTGACGACTTAGAGTTTATTAGTTCTAAATATATCAGCCCAGTATACCCCAAGTCATTGCTCGTGTGCTCTTAGGAATCTCCATCTCTGTGTCACTTAGAGGACCTCCTAGAAATCAGAACATAGATACAACTCTATTCTGGGTATAATACCCTGATATCAAGAACCATTCACTACATGAACAATACCAATTAAATCAATTCAGTTTTTGCAACCCAAAAAAACAGCATTTAAATACTCTGAGTGTGAGCTTGAGAACACCAATCCTTCTAGTAAGAGCTTAGCCTTCCACCTTTGGTTCCTAGCGATAATGACAATTGATCGAACAAATTCATTGAAGGTATGCTTGAAGCGAAGAAGAAAGGATTCCCAGAAGTAAGTCGAGAGAACAGGGAGTTACAGCAAATGCGGAACTAAATATTCATTAATCTTATCTCAATATTACAACTCAGATCCCTTATTCCAATTCTAAGAAAAGGAAAAGGAAAATAAAATCAAAAGAAAATGAAATAAAATGAAATGAAAAGTAAATCTACGGCTACTATTCTTCTCCTCACTCTTTTTGTCGGCTGCATTTCTTTCTATGTTGGCCACCTTCTTTTTACCCTAAATATCTATATTTATAGGCTCATTAAATATCTTGGGCGAATTCCAAAGTGTGTCGTGGGTTTACGTTCGGGTGATAGTATTGTCTTTAATGTCATGAACATTGTTAGTCTATCTTGAACATAACCACCCGCTTTCCCATGTTTGTCTAGCTTTGTTGTGGCTTTTGTCGCAATATAACAGTTGGAATAATCTTGAGTCTTTATCGCGACATAAATTTCTAATGTCGTGACATAATTTCAGTATATGTCTCATGAGAGTTTGTCGCGACACACAAAACTATGTCATGACAGAGTTCTTTTGCCTTGTATTGAGTTCTTGTTAGCTTTTGTCGCGACAATCATTTCTATGTCGCGACATGCTTTCTTTTTGTTGCCTTTTCTTTTGTCGCAACAATCAAAACTATGTCACGATATATTTCTAGTGTTCTTCAACGATCCTTGTAATTGAATGTCGCGACATCGATTTCAAGTGTCGCGACATAGTCTACTGCCTCCAACTTAGTTTTATGTCATGACCTGGGTTTGAAGTGTTGTGACATAGTTTTTTGCCCTTAGCCTAGTTTTATGTCGCGACATAAATTCCAAGCCTTGTAGTGTTAGCCTTTGAACTGTATGTCACGACAGAGTTTTGAAGTGTCACAAAAAACTCTTCTACCTTCTTCTTTATACTTTGTCGCGACCGAGTTTTGAATGTCGCGACAATTTTCACTTGAGTTCGGGGCATTCGCTTCTCGATAAATGCCCGCGGCGTAACTTTACGAAATAATCGCGAAAAGTTCTCTTGTTCTTTGCCTTTCCATTATCATGACCGTTTCTATCGTCGCGACAAACCTTCAGTTCTGCTTAGCAAATGGCCTTTATATGATTGTCGCGACAAAGTTTCCATTGTCACGACAAAGTTCAGTAGAATTCCCAAGCAATTTTCTTCAATAGTATGTCGTGACATAGTTTCCATTATTGCGACAAAGTTCAGTTGCCTTTGCCTATCTTACGTATCCTGATGATAAATAGTAAATGTCACTGACAAAAAATTCTTTTCAAAGGAATTGTCAATTCTTTATTTGCGACAAGAATGCATTTGTTAAACGAGAGAATATGTTGTTTCGACAATCCTTTGGCCATTTACTCATTTCTTTGTTCGCGATTTTGGCTTTGTCCATGATGATGACCTTCTGCCATGCTTCATGCATTCTTTGCTCATTTTAAGTCAGACTTGCTACTTTTTTCTTGCTTTCTTGCTCTTTTCTTTAAATTCCTGCAAAACAAGAATTTGGGTGAAGACTATATAATTATGCATTAAATTGGAGTTTTAAGCCTAAAATATTCATGAAAAATTGGCTTAAAATTAGATGAGTTTTAGACTCATCACTTGCCCAAGTGGCGACCCCTATTGTGGCATAAGCGCTAGTGATGCCTACTATTGTGCCTATGTTTGTCTCACCTAGAGAAAAGCCAGAGAAATTCAATGGACTCAATTTTAAAAGGTGGCAACATAAGGTGTTATTCTACCTAGCCACTTTGAATCTTGCGAGATTCTTAACTGGAGATGCTCCTAAGCTCAAAGAAGATGAGCGCGATATCCAAGTCATTAGTGCTATAGATGCTTGAAAACATTTTGACTTTCTTTGTAGAAACTACGTCATGAATGGGTTGGCTGACTCTTTATACAATGTGTATTCAAATAAGAAAACAGCCAAGGAGCTATAGGAATCTCTAGATCGAAAATATAAAACCGAGGATGTTAGAGCTAAGAAGTTTGTCGTGGGTCATTTTATTGATTAAAAAATGGTAGATTCCAAGACAGGTGGTAGTCAAGTCCAAGAACTTCAAGTTATCCTCTATGAGATACATGCTAAGGGAATGATATTGTGCAAAACTTTTCAAGTTGCAGGTAATATTGAGAAGCTACCTTGTGCTTGGAAAGACTTCAAGAATTACCTCAAGCATAAAAGAAAGGACATGAGCATTGAAGATCTGATTATTAGACTTTGCATGGAAGAAGACAATAGAGGATCTGAGAAGAAATTTGCTCACTATCCCAATGAGGCCAAGGCTAACTTTGTAGAACATAGTCAAAGTTTCAAGTTCAAGCAGTAATGAGGAAGACACTAGGTTGTGACTGTGGGAGGAATCTCGAAAATTTAAGTTTCAAGGAAAATGCTTGAAATCTAGAAAACGAGTCACAAATGCGTTGATTGTAGGCGCATAGAACAACAAACCGAGAAAGTGAATGGTTGTCCTACATGGCACCCCTTTTTACAACAATTTAGCGTAACTCGATACCCAAAATAATATATAAACTCGGCCTTCACATTGATCTAAATACGTTTTTTTTGTATATTGTAGAATATATAATAATATGCATCAAAACATTTGCGGTAAGCCCATCATTTTGGGATAAATTCCACATTTGTACAATATGGCATTATATGCCCTTTTCAATCGAATCATTTACAAAATATATCGAGTTTTTCAATATCAAAACATTTACAAAATAAAATCGAGATTTTTATACAAAATGGTAAATCCATTTCATGAATGCATGGTCGGACCTTTACTTCAGCAGTAGGCTTTGGCGTTGACTCTAAATCTCTGCCCGGTCTTTGTCCTGCATTACTGTTTACTCGATACGCAACGTGATGTGGAAACAACGTTCACATTCAGTTTAAATCAATTCATGCAATGTTTATAAAACAATGCTTTTGTACATTTTCGATGACGATGCGATGCGATACATGCATACATATATATATATTCATTTCATTTTTATATTCAATTACATTCATTGGTTATTTCGAGTTATCTTGATTTCATATGCACTCATTGAGAATCCTGAATCATGCATTTTTCAATCTTATTATCATTTTGCCCCTTATCAAATTTAACTTACGCTTTCGGTACACAAGATAACGAATCAAAGCGCGATTTAGCTAAGTTCTTGATAGGTATAAACGGTTTATAACATAGTGCGGTCGTTGGAACCTTTATTTGGTTATTAAAAATCAATTTTAAATTGACAGCTCACGAATCTTTGTCCATTTGGGCTCTGGATCAAGTGACCTTGTTACATTTGGCGTGAATGCGCTGGTGACCCCTTATTGGTATATCAATATATCCTTAACTCGAATTTAACGGTTAACATTCTTTTAAGGGCCTTGAATCATTATTACAATTCTGATAGTGTATATACATTTGGATACAATAATTTATTTTCAACACTCATGCAAATTTTCATATGCAATTTATTTCTCAATTGGTTGTCTCAAATCAATTTAAAACAAATCAATATGCAATTTATCATAAATCATTTCAATATTTCACTGTCAATTTTGAAACAATGAAAGAAGAGTGTAGATCAACTTTCACAAATTTAAAACAAGAGAGAGATTGAAGAACAAACTCAAAAGGGTTGTCGCTCTTCGATTCCTATCCTCGGAATCCCGTTCTTGGGTCAAGCTTCCTCATCACCAACCCCTAATCCATCACAAATATGTCACAATTAAATAACAACCCAAGAAAGAAAAATCAATTGTGCATTCTAGGATTTTTGGTTAGGGTTGATGTATACCCAATACTCCTTCACTTGAAAATTTTTCTGGGAACACATGAGCCATATTTTTCTCATGCTTCCTTAAATAAAATGATAGCTCTATGAGTTTATTTTCAGTAGGAATTGGAATCATCTTATTTGGATCACCCAAACTCAAGTTACAACATTTTAATGCCAAACTAGTCAATATGTCCAGCTCACTGGATCACCTATTGTTATTTTCAATTTCTAGGGTCTTAACTCCATAAATTGGTAATGGTTCTTTCACTCATTTGAATCTATGGTTCTAAGGTTTCTTCTCCAATTGGAATCCTCCAATTTGGATCACCAAAACTCAAGTTATTGCATTTTACATCTAGACTACTCTAATTTTCAAAACAGAATCTGCACATAGCTCCACTTTGATAGATTTCTGGGAACTTTGGGTTTACAATTTACATACACTTCCTTCAAGTAAATTATTTCCTATAATTATAGTTTACCCATAATTTTGAATCACTTAATTTGGATGAGTAAAAGCTGACATGGCAGCTTACCACAACTACACCAAAATAGAGCATAGGTGAGCTACGAAACTCACCTTTAAGCCCATATTAAAGAATAGAGCACAATTGCTCCTGGTCCCTTCAATATATTTGTAGCTCTAGCTCTTATGGTTCTTTACCATTATAATCACTTCATTTTTGGATGGTGCAGCAACCTATACCACAGAAACAAGAACGGGGGTTTTTGTGAATTTTTACGGCTAACTCCTTTGAAAACCTGGCTTATTTCCTTTTACAAACATTCCTCAAAATGACAAACCAATACCATCAACAATATACTTAAAACTCAACCCAACACAACCCCAAAACTGATCACACAGCCAATCAAATCAATGTCTTTACATAAGGTTAGGGTTTCCCAAATCGAACAAAAAAAGGTTCTAGGGTTTGTGTTCTTACTGAATCTCTTGAAACTTCTTGCTGCTTCCTCCTTGAACTTTCTTGTAAGATCTTGCACCAAAGAGCAAGTTCCACACCAATATCTTGATCTTCACTCAAAACCCTAGCTTTTTTCTCTCTCAATCTTCAAATCGTTTTTGCACAAATTGCCATTCAATAGACCAAATGTGGTCTTGAGTCACTTAACATCATAAGGCCATGTTTGGCTCTAAAACCCTTTTTTTTTTAGTTAAGTTCTCCCAATTTTCCATACAACCCATATACTTTCTCTATTTGCACTTCAATTCTCTACTCACACTTAGACATATTTTCTTTCTCATAATGACCCTTAGGTCCTCATTTGATAATTTTTTTCCCATTTTGCCCTTAACACTTGGGTAAATTCCGAGTTCATTCATTGAATCATAATCAATCATTTATCATTTAACATTTAACATATGATCATTTAACAATACTCGAAAAATCCCCCAGTTTGCTCAATTTATACCCTAAACACATAATAAAAATATTATAAAAATACTATGGTATTTTTGGGGCGTTACAGCATCACCAAGGATGTGTCTAACATAGACCTCACAATAATAATCTCTGAGTTGAACTTGATGGGGTCTAACCCTAAGGAATGGTGGATTGATACTGGTGCTACCCACCATGTGTGCTCGGATAAGATGTTCTCCACCTTTGAACCAATCAAAACTGGGGAAAAGGTGTTCATGAGGAACTCTTTGCCACTTCCGAGATCAAGGGCCAAGGAAAAGTGGTCTTGAAGATGACATCCAAGAAAGAATTGACTATGACCAACATTTTATATGTACTTGAAATCCACAAGGACTCGACATCTGGTTCTTTGTTGAATAGTCATGGATTTCGATTGATGTTTGAGTTAAATAAATTTGTTTTGTCCAAAAGTGAAATGTCCGTTGGGAAAGGGTATATGAGCAATGGTATGGGGAAGCTCAACGTAATGACTATCATAAAGTCATATATGAATAAAGCTAATACTACGACTTACATGCTTGAGTCTTCTAATCTATGGCATTATAGATTATGACACATTACGTAGATTAATTAACTTAAATCATATACCAACATTCCAAATTGATTCAAAATGCAAGTGTGAAACTTGTATTGAGGCAAAATTGACTTGGTCATCTTTTCAAAGTGTTAAGAGACACACTAAACTTCTCGACTTAATCCATAGTGATATATGTGATTTGAAATTAGTACAAATAAGAGGTGGTAATAAATATTTTATTACCTTTGTTGATGATTGCACCAAGTATTGTTATGTATACCTACTCAAAAGTAAGGATGAGGCGATAGAGAAATTTGTTCTCTATAAAAATGAAGTTAAGAATAAGCTCAACAAGAAAATTAAAATGCTCAGAAGCAATTAAAGTGGTAAGTATGAATCTCCATTTGTTGACTTTTATGCTCAACATGGGATTATACATGAAACCACAACACCTTATTCACCTCAATTCAATGGAGTGGTTGAGCGAAAGAATCACAATCTAAAGAAAATGATGAATGCAATGTAGATAATTTCTGGTCTACCACAAAACATGTAGGGAGAAGTCATTTTGATTGTTTATTACCTTTTAAATAAGGTATCGAAAAAGAAACCAAAAGAGACTCCATATGAGTTATGGAAAAGAAGAAAACCATCCTACAAATACTAGTGAGTATGAGGATGTTTGGCTAAAGTGGAAATTTCTCCACCTAAAAAGGTGAAAAATAGGACTTAAAACTATTGATTGCATTTTTATTGATTATGCACATAACAGTACTACTTATCAATTTTTTGTTCATGAGTCGAATATTCTAGATATTCACAAGAACACAATAATGGAATCGAAGAATACATCATTCTTTGAAGATGTCTTTCCATATCCAAATAAGAGCCAAGTTCATCGAAACGAATTCTTGAGACTATTAATGAAAATAGTCATAATCAAGATAAGGATGGTAAGGTAGAACCTAGACGTAGCAAAAGAGAAAGGATAAAAAAAATCCTTGGGTCTAGATTTTCTGTCGTATGTGCTTGAAGGGGAACCTTAGACTTTCAAAGATGCATTAAACTCTATAGAGATTCTCATGTGGAAACAGACCATTAAGAATGAGATTGATTCAATATTACAAAACCATACTTGGGAACTAGTGGATCTTCCACCAAGTTGTAAACCTCTAAGTTCCAAGTGGGTTTTCAAAAGGAAAAGAAAAGTAGATAGATTAATTGACAAGTATAAAGCAAGACTTGTGACGAGGCTCTGAAAACAAGCGAAGACCTATATTATTTTGTATTCTCTGTGATGAGAATGAAAACTCCATAAGGATAGGGTGCTTGCAGTGCTACACTAAAAATCTTAAATTACATCAAATGGATGTAAAACAACCTTTCTAAATGAAACTAAATGAAGAAATCTATATGGGCTTGAGTGTTAAGCGATTAGCGTAGCTACAGGCTATGTTAAGTCCTCGATACTTGGCGCGAAAACTTTTAAGCTTAATTAAGCGTAGCTACCAAAGACTATGGTAAGCCCCCGGATGAGTGCCCAAAAACACTCATTATAAACCCGGGATTTATCGAGACTTGGGATCTGTTTCATATATATATGACCTTGTTTTGATTACTTTTATAATATTTAGTTTTATTGGGTTTTGGTAGGAAAAATATTGAAAAATTATGGAAATAGAGCCTTGCAGGAGTCCTGGAGAAGATTGATGCAGAAATCAACCCAACGTCGCGACGTTGCGGGAAAGACTTAACAAACCTTATCTCATGAAGAAGCTATAAAATGAACGGGAGAATCCAATTTTAGGGGTTCGAAAATCGTCTACAATGCTAGGGTTTGAGGAACTCATATCTGGAATAGAGGAAAGGAGACTTGAAGGCCTGTCTTAGAGAGGGAGACTTGAAGATTCCGGGAGACCGTCATTCCTTCGTTCTTTGAAGTTTTCTCTATCCTTATTATTAAGTCTTGCTTTTCAGTTGTAATGGAACAGAACATCATGAGGTTCTAATTTCGTGGTTTAGGGTGTTGGTAGTGATTTGGACATGAATACTATGTTAAAGTGTTAACCTTTCATAATTCTATTATCTTATTTATATTTGTTTTATCATTAACTCATGCTTGGTTGAAATCAACATATTAATTAATGATCAATCTTAATATGTGAGTGGTTCTTTGTAAGATATGAGAAGTGAATGAAGAATTAAACATAGTTGGGTTAACCTAATAAACTTGGTAATATAGGATTATCAATAATTAGGAGGCTTAAGAGTTCTTTGCATTCCATGCACCTTTAATGCTTGGGGTTGAGTCAAGGAGCAAGAAACCTAGTGATAAAGGGAGGTTAAATGACCTTGAGAAATGCTTTAATTACAATAGATAAGAGTCGCCTTGTAGAACATGTATACTAGATAATGGAATAGAGCATGACATTCGTAGTAGGGCGTCGGACAACTCCAACAGCCTAACCTATTTGCAATCTTTAGATCATTCTTACATTTGAAGCACACAGATACATTAGTAGTAATTTAATGCCTTTTATTTCATAGCCATAGATGCCAATTTGAATGCAAAGAAGTATTATAATTTTGGTACTTAGCATACTACGATTAAGGTTTTCCCTATGGATCGATATCCGTACTTAGGTACACTTCATTACTTGACAAGTGTATACTTGCGCGATTGGGCAAGTTTCTTCCTCCTTTTCTTCTTTTTGTTTTGTTTGGATCGAGTATAAATGCTTGGGTAACATGTTATACCTTCCTTGCTAATCCCATCTTTCCGTTCCAGGTTTCAATCTTTATTTCTTTCTTGGCTATGAAAATTGTAGCCCACACAAGCAGGGCTTATTTGATAATTATCAATTGGATTCGTGTTGAAGAGAGGAATGTGTTGTTTGAATCCACAAGACTTTTTCTTTTCCTTCTCTTTTTGCCTTCATACATGATTTTTTTTTAAATTTCAAATTATATGCATAGACACTTTGCATTTGTTTTTTCTAACCAAATATCTGGAAAGGAGAAAGGAGAAGGTGTATTGAACGAATTAAAATTAGATTGGACAATCGAATGAATTAAAATTAATTTTCAAAACACACATTATTTCTTTTCCTTAAATTTTATCTTTTATATATATAAAAGATAAAATTTAAGAATAAATTTTCACGGACTACAAATTAATCTTCTCTTTGAGTTTGGGTAACATTTATTTTTTGGTGCCACCTTGATTTCAAATTCTTAATTTTAATTCAAAATTTTGGTTATAAACTGTCAGATTAAATAAAATGATTGAAAATTCAATTTAAATATTAAATCAATCTACCATTAGATGTGTGTGTCAACAAATTTTGAGGTGAATTTTAAATTTCCACTTTTAACAAATGTGAGCAGTTACGTTAGCCAAATATTTTCTTAGAAGTTGTGTTTTGAACTTAAGCTCATCCAAAGGGGCCTTTAATCTTGTAACTAAATTATTTTATTGTTGTAAAATAAATAAAATAAAAACATTTAAATGCATTCAGAAAAGTGGTCTGGAAGTAAATTTCTTTTGATCAACTCCTGAGTGTACTAACAATGTGGTTGTCAAAATTCACAGATGTCATCATCTGCATGTCGATTTAGATCCATTCTGCAACTTCCACACCCTTTATTTAGAATCACCCCAATCAAACAAACAAACAACCTTCTGCATTTCCCAAGAAAATCCGCCATAGATCACCCAAAACCAGCAAGAAAATCCCTCCAATCCGTATGGCTCAAGAATCTGACCATGATGAGCCGCCATCAATGGCGGTGACTGACCCACAAACCAGAAAAGAATACAGAATGAAGGATGTCATCGGAGGTTCCTACGGAGCCGCCGTCTACGAAGCAGACGAATCTCACGAATCCGACAAACCCACCGCCGTCGCCGTCAAGATTCTCAATATCAACAACAAAAACGACAGTTACTGGGATTTGAAGTATGATATTCTCAGCAGCAAATCTCTCCCTCACCACCCCAATGTGGTTGAAATCAAAGCCTCATTCACCGTCAATGATAATTGTCTCTGTGTTGTAATGCCTTTCATGACCCTCGGCTCTCTCCAGACTGTCATCTCTTCTTCTCGCTTCAAAAACGGTTTTTCGGAAGATTGTGTGGCCATTATCCTAACAGAAACATTAAAGGGTCTCGCTCATATCCACAAGAACCGCCATACTCACAAGAATCTAAGCGCTAAGAACATATTTCTTTGCCAAAGTGGGGCTGTAAAGCTGGCCTATGCAGCTTCAGGGTTTGATTATGGTCAGAATCCCGGGCCGAAGCTGTTGGAGTGGCCGGCGCCGGAGGTCGGGAGATACTGCACCACGATGTCGGATATATGGCTGGTCGGTGTGACCGCACTGCAGCTGGTGTACGGCTTGCGGGTTTCAACGAGGCAAGGAATGTTGGGGATGATAAGGAAGTACAGTAAAGAGATGGAGAAGGAGAAGGTGGGATTGGATAGTAGTAGCAGTGAGGGAGGGAAGAATGATGATGAGTTTGAGGAGAGGAAGTTGCCGAGATCGTTTCAGGATGTGGTCGGCTTGTGTTTGGCTCGGGAGCAGCTGGACAGGCCGACTGCGACTGAGCTGCTCAACCATGATTTCTTCAACAACCGTCGCGATGTGCTTTACCTTTTCAACGCCATAAACCCGGAAAAGAATGTTAACGTGGGCGGAAGAAATGCATGAATAAGCTACGTAGATAGTTGGATTGAAAAAACATACATGTATAGAGTCATTTTGATTCCTCTAAGGTTGTGTTCTGTGTTTGGTTCCTAGGAACCCGTGACTAAACCGAGAAAATTGTCGGTGGAGTCATTTGGTTGAGCAGGTGACGTGATAAATATGTGTTATATTTTATTTAAATTTTAAAATATATAATTAATAATTTTTATGATATTATTTATTACTTTTTATATAAATAAAGTATTTTAAAATTTATTTTGAAAATATATATAATGTTTAAATATGAAAACATATTAAAAATGGAAAAAACTTATTTATATAAATATATACTTAATTTACAATAATATATAATTTTGTTAACATCTAATATATCTTAATGTGTGCAATGATAAGTAGTTATTGTAGCTTCCATACATGTTGAATCCGTGGAAAAAAAAAATTTATGGGGAGTAAACGCTCGGTTCAGGCGGCGATTCATCCAGTTCATTCACAACCGGTTTTTTGCTTTGAACCTAACCGGTTTTTTTTCTTTGAACCTAACCGGTTTTGTGGCCAGTTAACGATCCAACCGACCGATCCCAATCCGATTTTCAAAACATTGAGGAAACCAAAGGAAAATGATTTTCTTGCTAATAAAAATTTTAAAATAATATGAACCAAATTTAAGTATTCTTAAATTATTTGATATTCATTGATTAAGTAGCAAAATTTCATGGTTAAATAAAAATAACATGTTCCGTTTAACATGTTTTTATTCTTATTCCTTTTTTTTTCTACTTCCTACTATTTTCTTTCTCAGATATTTCTTGTAGACAGCATAACCTAAGAATTTGCAATTTTCTCCTGTCAATTAACATTCCTTTTTATTTCCAATATTCCCCAAACTATTTAAGCTCCAAGGGAAATAAAAAAAAAAAAAAATAGCCTTAAACTTAATAAATCAATACTATATGTTTATTTAAACCTATTTCATTTATTTCTTTTTATTATACGAGTACTAAAAAATTTAAAATATGTAAAATTTTAACAGATCCTAATTATATTTTATTTTCTTTTATACTTTCCACAGTGACAGATCCATTAGTTGTATTTATTGTCAAAGAACCTTTTACTTCAGAATAAATCTTTGACTGCATACCAAAAACACCCTCCAAGAAAACCAAAAAACCAATCACAAGATGCTAATTGCTGATCTGCTATGGGTTTACGATTTTTTCAGATCTAGTGGTGACAAAATAATGTTTATGCCTCTTGTATTCTGAAATGATGGGAGAAAGGAATTTGAAAAGCACAAGCACCCTTAGAAGAGATGGCATCAAACAAGGGGATAGTTTTCTAAGAATACATTCTCATACCACAAAATCTAAAACAAGATGAGGCATGAACTGATGCTCAGTTACCTTCGCTGCTTGATAACTGCAACGCGTGCTTTCGGCTTCCCTGAGAAATAGACGGGTCAGCTGCTTTTTGCCCACTGTGATGCAGCTATACTTGACGTCTGTTTCTGCTCATCTTGTCTGGAGCAAGAAGCTATCGAGTCGCTCTGTAGAAGCAATCACAAGTTGGAAATCAATGTTCTTAGAAACTTTTTATGAGCTATTTGTTGTCCGATCAACAAGATCACAATGAAGCTGCTGATGCAAAGAAAATGCATATAATGGTGTAGAAATCACCAAGAAATAGTAACAAAACATTGAAAGTACTCAGCAATCTCAAACCCTATTAAATCCTTACCACCAACCCCAGAAGAGATGTAAAACATACAGTAAGCAATGGAATTATGAAAGCACAGATTTACCCATTTTGTAATTGAATATTCAGTATGGATATTTGGGCTCTCTGAAAAAATAGAATTTCTGTAAGAGTTGAAAAGCATAATGCAAACAGATATTAAACGTGATAAGCGTCCGAAGAAGCCTAAAGACAAGAATCAGTCCCTTGAATCGATGGAGTACTCTGAAAATTAAAAATGGATCTTTAAGTCATGTTCTACCTGGTGTGCTGTTCTGGAATTTCAGAAATGCTTGCCGTCTCAAGTAGTTCGGTATCATGGTCCTCAGTACCAGAACCCTCTTCAAGATCCATCATCCTGATATTCACAAGTTTCAGTGAGGCAAAGAACTGAGAGGTGCATTAAAGGAAACCTATAGACTCACTTGAATTTTTTAGATAACTTCCCGGAATTAGTTGAGTCATCTCAGTTAACCATATAGCTTATTCCAGTTTATAAAGAGGAAAATAGATTCACCATGCGAGATTTATAAGAGTCCAAAGTAGCAGGGAAAGTCTGACAAGAAAAAAGGCAACAAGCAAGCATTCTGTCACCCCTAGAATTTATTTTCAACAAGGTATACCAACCTATATAGGTCTACAGAAACCCTGAAGGAAATAGTATAGCAAAATCTAGAAACTAAACATTGCCACTGTAAATCCAATTGATGGACAAGGAGAGTAAACTTGATGGAGAAATAACCTGTAAATGCTTTACCAAAGGCATAGAAGAATAGATGCAATGCCACAAAAATTGACTCGGTATCACTTGACAATTGACATTGTTGGGATCTTAAATTAGTTGATGTGGATTTCAGGCCACAAATAAACTCTCTTGAAATCTTATTTCAACCAAGAGTCCTTAATGAAGTATAGTCGCTGGGTCACATTAAAATTGATAAATATCTTGGTTTTCTAAGAATCTTTTAATCCTGTCCCAGTCCAATTACAACTGATGTTAAGCTTTATTATTATTATTATTATTATTTTATCAGTAAAAAGCAATATATTGACCAAAAGAGAGCAAAGAGGCTCCCAAATGAGTACTAAATTTATACAAGGGATCAACAAAATCCTCAAACTCACCTATACCCCAACCACACCAAAAAATCCACCAAAGAATCAGTGTTATCAACACTATACAAATTTGCCCAAGACCACAAGGTACATAAAAAAGTGATTTTCAATCCATGATCAGAGGGGGCTACATCCTCAAATGCCACCATATTTCTAGTTTGCCAAACTGTCCAAAATAAGCAAAGAGGAGTTGCCATCCAAATTCTCTTGCATTTTCTGCCAACATTAACGTTTTGCCAAGCAAGGAGGGTTTGGCGGACCGTACAGGGGAAGACCCAGCTTGAACCAACAATGGCTAGAAAAAGCTCGCATAGCATCTTTAGCTCTTGGGCAATGGATGAGTAAATGGTCTATTGATTCCTCTTCCTCTTCGCAAAGAAAACACCTATTTGCAGAGTTACCTCCTCGCTTAGGTGGTCCAGAGTGAGCACCTTATGATGTAGCTGTGTAAAAAAACCCATCTTGGGGGGAACAATAGGATTTCATATGGAACGAGAAGGGAAAGCGAAGGGGGGAGAATGTGCCAGTTTTTTATACATAGTCCTGGCTAAAAGCGGTAATCATGGCTCCCTTCACGACTACTGATCCTCTTGGTATCTGAGATTTTCAGCCATGGGGAATTTGGAGGAACCTTTCCACCCTCCTCCATTTCCCGATCCATTAAAATCTCCCAACAAGGCAGGGACCAACCCCTTTGTATGAAAAATCCCCAACGTCTGCTGCAAAAACCTCTTTATGAGAGTACATATGTGTGATTGGGAAGCGTTGCTCAAAGTTACCTCCCCACACCAAAGATCTTTCCAAAACCACAATCTCCTACCGTCTCCTAAGGAAAAGACAGCATTTTGGGATAAGGTATGCCAGCCTTTTCTAATGTCTTTCCAAAGACCAGTGCCATAACCACCCCTTATGTTGCCTGTGTTCCACCCCCCTACCAATTCTCCATATTTTCTACTGATCACCCTTCTCCAAAGAGGTTCCCTCTCATTAGCAAACCGCTAGTTCCATTTGCAAAGTAGGGCTTGATTCAACTTGGAAAGGCTTCTCACCCCTAAACCTTCTAACTTCTTTTTAGAACAAACTGTGTTCCATTTGATAAGATGTGGCTTTCGCTCTAGGTTTCCGCCTCCCCAAAGGAAATCTCTCTGGATCTTTTCCAATCTATCACAGACCAACCTTGGAATCTAAAATAGGTAAAGGAAATAAATAATTTGGATGAGATTATACAAATCAGCATTAAGTCTCCGCCCTTAGAGATGTATTGTCTCTTCCATGAGGCCAACCTCTTTCTTAATCTCTCTTCAATAGTGTCCCAAGCCCCTACCGCCTTGTGAAGAGCTCCAAGTGGAAGACCCAAGCATGTAGTGGGTAGAGAACCAATGCTGCACCCAAGCTCAATAGCCAATGTCTCCACATTACTAACTGTGCCCACAAGGATAATTTCACTCTTGCTTAGGTTAATTCTTAGCCCGAGGCCCTTGAGCCACATTAAGATCCGGCTAGATAGACCAATTGTAGTTTTTGAATCACATAATAGAACAGTGTCATCCGCATACAAAAGATGGGAAATGATGAGCTCCCCTCCATCCCTACCCTCAAACTTGCAACCTGATATAAAATTGTCTTCCACAACATGCTTTAGTAGCCTGCTCAAAGCTTCCATACCAATCACAAAAAGATAGGGGGAAAGAGGATCCCCTTGTCTCAAACCTCCAGAACTCCGGAAGAAACCTGTGGGAGAGCCATTGAAAAGAACTGAGAAAGTGGTTGTGGATATGCACCACTTAATCCAACTAATCAATTTTCTGCCGAAGCCCATTTTCTCCATAATCTAGAATAAAAAGTCTCAATTGATGTGGTCATAAGCCTTTTCTATGTCCAACTTACAAAGCAACCTGTTCTCTTTCTTCCTCAAAATTGAGTCCATTGCCTCGTTGGCTAGCTGCGTCCAGGGATCTTCCTTTGACAAGGCGTGCGAGCTTGGAAGATGATCAAACTCATGACCCTTTTGATTCTGTTGGCTAAAACTTTGGTTAAGATATTGTAAAGACCACCAACTAAACTGATGGGTCTTAAGTCCTTGAAGTTTTCAACGTTATTTTTCTTAGGAATCGGAACAAAGAAAGTAGCATTGAGACTTTTTACGAATCTGCTGGGTTCATGAAATTCCTTAAAGAATCCTAGGACTTCATCCTTCACAAAGTCCTAACTTAAGTACCAAATGGCCAAAGGGAACCCATCTGGGCCTGGAGCTTTATCCACCTTCGCCCGGAGATCATTGCCAGATTTCATACTCATTGAACATTTCTTCAAGCTTTGCAGCTTATACATCACCAATCACATTGAAAGGAAGATTTGGGAGAGGCGGGCGCCAACTGTTCGGAGTAGAAAGAAGGTTTTGGAAAGCATCTACCAAACCTTCTTTGATCTCTGTATCCTGAACTAATCTTCTACCATTAATGTTGATATTCAAAAGGGTATTCCTCCTCCCTCCTATGTGAATTGGCTATTCTGTGAAAAAACCCAGTGTTTCTATCCCCTTTTTTCAACCCAGTTCTTTTAGTCCTTTCTTGCCTTTTCCCTCTCCTCAACTTCCTCGCGAGATAACTCCTTTTCCTTTTCTAGATCATCCCAGAATACTACCCTCCTAAGAGCCTCCTTCTTTTTGGTCTCGACTCTACCAAAAACCTCTTGGTTCCATCCTTTTAAAATCCCCTTCAAGGCGGCTGAAGCCCGAACAAAGCGAAGGATCCGCTGATTTGCATATTTTGCCACGATCCCTGAAAGGTCTTTGGAAGCCTTCTTACTTTAACCACATGATTTCCAAGCTAGAAAGAGGCGAATTCTGGTTTAATTCCTTGACATCCCACGTGAAAATGGGACGGTGATCGAGACCTGAAGTCTTGGAAGGGTGATTTTCACATTTAACAAACTTGTTCTCCGATATGTCGTTACCCAAAAATCTGTCCAAGGCATTGACATTGGTGGCCAGTTTAAACCACCCTCCAGTGAAAGGGCCCCGAGAGCCGGATCTCAGCCCATTCATTTAACCATACGCAAGTCTCATGGAGGAAAGTCTACCCCTCTTTCTTTCATTGGGAAGGGTGACATTGAAGTCCCCTCCCCAGCACGAGTCCTCCTGAGCCTTTCAAAGACCCCGACTCTTCCCAGTGCGACTTCTCCTTCCAACTAATTATATACATGAACGCCCACATAAACCCATCTTCCACACATTTTAAAGGCACGTGATAGAAATTTTGTCAATCGACCTCTGACGAGTCCATCTTTTGTTGTCCCAAAACAAAAGGACCTCCCGCGGTGCCTCGACCTCGATGCTTTCCAGTGTGAATCTACTTACCCACCCAAACTACGAACCCTGAGCCTTGCTACAAATTAAGTCTTGGTTTCTTGAACACAAACCAAATCCACCCTCTGAGACCTAACAAAATTACTAATGATTTTCCTTTTATCTAGGTTATTTGCCCCTCTAACATTCCAAGAGAGGAGTTTCAACTTCATTTTAACTTTAATATTAAACTCCCCCTATCTCTACCACCACCTCTATTCTAGCTTTGGCCATTATAATTGATGGTGCATTCCAGCTTCCTTAGCTCCGTCGCACATTTGGTTTCTGTCAGTTTCCCCTTTCTCTGGTCTCTTTGCTGCTGAGACACCATTTTTCGCACCAAACCCAGTATCTCAATTTCATACCCAGTCGTAGAAATGCCAAAGAACTCACTAAATTTTCCCAGACAGCTATCCTCCCAACTTTCGTACCCCACGTCGTCTAGACTTGCAATGTCGTTTTGTAGCCCGACCTCGCTGTTCTCTTGATCGACTACAATAAGCTCTCCGGCAGTGGCCTCTCCTCACTCTCTACCATCCTTTGAAATCACCCTTAATGGCTCCATATCCTCCACATTTTGGCGTCCCCAGGCACAGAAAAGCCCTCGATAAGAAGAGGCCGATAAAAAAGCAGGAGAAAATGGTGAAAGAGATTGTTCAAGGGACTAACTCATACGCACGGATGCTTCGACGAGGCCCGCATGCATCATTCCACGGGTCCCCAGCGACTTCTTGATGAAACAAAGGATCTTGGCGCTCGTCGAAACTCCTGGCGATTCAGTGCGAGCCTCATTGTGCCTGTCTGGGGCCCGCAATAAGCGTCCCAGATCTTGGGGTACGCCAATAAAGGCCCCGGCAAACCCCGGCGGGGGCTTGAAGGGCCTGAGAGCGGCCCACCCCTCACGGTTTCGAGGCCACCTTGAGCAGGTAAACCGAAGAATCCATAACCCGCTCCATTTAAGATTCTCTGACCCTCTCTGGCCACGTGAATCAAGTCCCTACTGCACAATGGAATGAGTTGTCTTTTCAACCATGCCTTGATTGACCACTGTGAGGCAGACTAACCCGCGTGAATGAAGTCCTTGAGCTTCCTCTCTCTTATTAGTGGAAAAACTGCTTCTTCTCATGGGACTTCTGCTTTCGGGTGGCCTCTCAGGCCCCAGCATCGATAATCTAGAGTTTGTATCTCCACTAAAAATTTGGATCTCATAGGCTGTGATCTCCCACCGTCACCACACACTGTGGCCATAGGGAAGGCCCAGTCCATCACGTTTTACTGCAGTCCTAGCCCACCAAAGTTCGGAAAGGAATGCAGTGTCTTCATCCATTGCCAAGAGCCTCTGCTGGCGAGTCTCATCCTCTTTAGGATGTCGACTCCCGCGGATGAACTAGAAGCCACCTGCCTTACCGCTTCTTTCTCCCGCCACCAGCATTATTTGCGTAGAAATCTGACTCCATTTTTTTGAGGAGAGACGAAGTCCCCAAATCTTCTAGAACCACACAAAAGGATTCTTTCTACTTCTTTTTGGCTCTCAAACTCGAACATCCAAAACCCTCTTCCTAGTTCCGCTACATTTAGGGCACTTGAAACATCCCAAGAGGTCCACACACGCCTTTTAAGGGATTTTAGATTTGGCATTGGTGAACTTCCTCTGTCTCACCATCCTACCAGACAACATTCGAGACGCCTTAGCTTATCCCTAATTTCTTCTTTCCCCGGAGAGATCCTCACCTCTTCAACAGTTCCGTTGAGCCCTAAGATCACCTTTTCGGAATAAGAACCAGCAGAAGTCGAGTTTCCTTTGACTATTTTCTTTGCCTCTTTATCGGATCTCTTCCTCACCTCAACCTTTTTCTTGTAATCCACACCATGGGAACGGAGCTTCTTTGTAAGTAGAGCCCAACCATTTGCCAAACCCTTACCCTCTGGAAATGATAAGCAGTAATATGTCGCATTTCGAACCCTCACCGTGCAGCGGATGAAGGTTCCCACACTATTCGATCTGCGTTCAAGCTTGAACTATCGTCCATTTTCCTCCCACTGTGTAACCCAAACCTGTTTTCGATAGGCTTTGCCGCATTCTTCCAGCCCCGACAAGAGATTTTGAAGACCCATATCGCCGAATCTTATCCACAAAGCCACACCTTTGCATCTCTCCCTCATGCACCCCTTCAATTTCTCGCAATATTCTTCGATTTCGATGTCAAAGGATTTGGCCTCTAGGGCAAACCAAGTTTTCCCTCCTCACATGGAGAGAGGAGAGAGAACGAAAGGAGAGAGAATAAAAGGAGAGAGACAAATTCCCACTATCACAAAGGAAATATCTTAATCTTTATTATCATTGTGAGAAAAATCAGAAGGTCTTAGGATTTCCATTAATAAAGTTGGTCAGACTTTCCCATAAAAAATCCATGAAATACAGAACTATACAGCCTTAAAGAATTTTCCTTTTTATGATACGGATATAGAACCTGGATGTGAGTCCTAAAACTTCTAGGAATGATTTCCGGAGTTCCACTAGTGTGATACATGTCATCCATCCCATTTTCTGTTGTGCATCAGGGATATAGCAAATTCAACAGGCAAGAGTTTTAACACTGCCTAAGAGTTTTCAACTACTCTCATCCAGGATACACAATTTTTCCAACTGTCGAAATTTGGACATCATAAAGACTGATCATAAAGTCTTTAAATCAATGCCTTGCCCTTAAGCAGCATTAGTTTCTCAAGACCCAACTTCACTCAGCACATTAAAGACATGAGAATTATAATGTTTGAACTTTCATACAGGAAAAATGAAAAATGATGTGATATTTTATTCATAAAACTCCTCTTTATTTCTCTGCAAGGATGAACAAAAATCGAGTTCAGACTCACTATATTCATAAAGATTTTCCCAAAACAAACACAAAAAAAAAATAATAATAAATAAAAGAAGGGGTGCATTCCCAGGACACCAGGAGTATATAAAGACCACAAAGCACACAAGAAACAGATAAAACCAGAAACCAGAAAACCTATACAGCCTATTCTTGATACACCTTGGCATCAGGATTCAGTCTCAATCTCATAGTGACCATCTCAAGGCTACATCTGGGCTTGTATTCACTCTAGGTGTTGGGCTGTTAGTTAGAAGAGAGATATGTGATGGTTTTGTATTGCTGACTCACTACAGAGCTGAGAGTGTTGCTACTATTGAACTAGCAAAAAAAGCCCTTTGACTTTGAATGTTTTTATGGGACAGTACATAGTTTTAAAAGGTGTGCCTTAAAAGCTCAAGGCACAACCACTCCCTAGCTATAGCACCTTGCCTTCCAGTACGTGCGCCTTACTAAAAAGGCGTGCCGTATAGTTTCTTTTAAAAACACATTTATTCTCAAATTTCTAATTACATATTGAAATTTATATAATTTCACTCATTTTTTCATTCAAATTTTATTTAAATATTAGGAAATTTTAATTTTTTATTAATAGAATTATACTTTGAAATTTGATTGAAATATTAGAAGTTTATTTATTTATTAGAAATTTGGAGTTAACAATCTAGGTAGTTTAGTTGGTAGGTTAGACGAAGTTTAATTTTTTCAAACCTGAAGGTCTCAGGTTCGAAACCCCCCTCCTACTCTTTTCCTTCTGTTTTTTTCTCTTTCTCACTTATTGCCTCGGAAACCCTACCCTATGGCTGCCTCCCCCTTTCTCATTCTATCTTCTTCGATTCTTCCCTTCTTCTACCTAGAAACCCTAGCCCATGGCCGCCTCCTTCAGTACTCACACCACTGTTCTTGCTGACATCATTCCATCATCATCGGTACAAGATGAAACACACCCACAATTCCAAAGTCCTACAATTTTATTTTATTTTCACTTTTCCATGGGAAATTTTCATCTTTCATGGTGACATTTCTAGAGAAATTTCGATGATATTTCATCGAAAAATTACAGTCTCAATGGAGTTTTCACCAAAATTTCCATTAAATTCAAAATTTCGCCAAAAATTCCCCAAAATATACTGAAAAAAAAAACATAAATTTCTTATTGATGTTTCATTTTGATCCTCACCGAAACAAGAAATTTCGCCGAAATATCGGTGAAATTTCCCAACATTTTCAACCATGGTCATAGTAACCCTTTTGATCGAATTTGACATATCCTATTTGGGAGCTAGAGTATGTCAATTGATCACATGACTAAGAGGATCTAACACTAACAGATTATGGAGGTAATCGTCTGATGTTGATAACATCTACCAAATCAGATCATGGACCTCAATCCATGTAGAGTTTAAATGCAGTCTATTTTTATGTCACAGACCCAAGCGACATATCTAAATGTAATTTCATATAATCTTTAGAATGCAATTGACTCTCTCCAGCAGAATGTTGAATCAACTTTAGAATTTGATCATGAGGGAGTTTTTTTTTAATGAGTCCCAATAGCCTCAGCGAGCTCATATTCTTTGTTGACACAAAGATTTAAGGTTTTATGGAGGATTAATCATTCATATTACATAAGATTTTTGATAAAAATTTAAGGTGTTATAAGATTTTATAATTGGTTACTTTTTGTTTTTCTAGATAGGCCTAGTTAATTAGTTAAACCCAATTTGAAAAATTAATCAGTTAAGAATCAATGGCCTAGATTAAGTAGTTTAAGCCCAAGCTGAGCTCTAGTCACTTAAGCCCACCCCTAAGACCATATAAAACCCCCCCAATCCCCCCCCCTACCCACATGGATTTAGGGTTTTATTGTTCGTATCTTTTAGACACCTAAATTCCAGAGAGCCTCCATCCTCCTCTCCTTTAATATGGCTGTACAGCAACTTTGCACAAGTTCCAAGCTTCAGAGTGATTGAGTGGAAGATCATTCCAGTAAACAATATCATCCTTTTCCTTTGGTTGGAATCTTTATCTATAGTTTTTGAATTGTGTTCACTTTAGTTGCACAGATCTAGAGTCCTTAGGTTGGTAGAGAGCATGCACCTATGATTCAAGAGCTATCATTTCTCGTTTCTAATCAAAAAATTATTCAAGGGCTATCTTCAAGCGCTAAAAGGTTCGGATGGATTTATGAGAGGTCCCAGATTCAGGTTCCAATGGGACCAAAAAATAAAAAGGAAAAAATATGTGAAGGCAATAGGCAACCTTTCAACATAGAATCACCACCACTCCACTGATCAAACCTTGTTTTTCGCCCATCCACAATTGAGCTATTGGTCCTTTTCCAAATCGCATCCTACCCACATCTTCTAAATATGAACACCTTACGCCTCTCCAATCTCTTTGAGTTTCCAAACACCCTCAATCTCACAAACTTGACAGCAATAATCAATTACAAGAGACAGTTTTATACCACTAGAAGCCTGAATATATACTTTCCCTGGAGATCTCCGTTTAAGGTTGTTAACTAACATCAAGAACTTAATTCTTCTGTTTAAGCCCGCATCACAAAATGCATCTTACCTGAGTGAGAAGAGAAGAAGAGCTGCTTTCAAAGAAGTCCCACTGATTTTTTCCAGCTAATTCCTCATTGCCGTGTGAATAAAAAACAAACATATCACTGAAGGGGGGGCCAACAGCAATGTGATGCAGGAGTATTTTCTTACAAAAAGTCATTCCAAAATTTAACAAATTAACAGAAAATGTTGACATGGTTGAAAGAAATAGGAAGTCAACTTAAGAAATCTTAAAAATAAATATTCCAAACTAAGCTTCAATATCACTGAAACTTATATTAGAAACAATTATATGCAAAATGCAACTGGATTGAAGTTAAATATTTTTAATCCTGAGTTATCAAACATGGATGAAGCAGTATTCAGTGAGAGAATCATCCAGTGCTTACTTCACATTAAGAAGATCAACAAGCACTTGTAAAGCCCCTGAATCTCCACAAGTCTCCCACACTGCTGCTCGAATTTCTTGATCTGATGGTTGCCTTTGTCCAGATTCGGAAATCTTTAAGAAAGCAAAATATTCATTAGGGACAAATAACTGAAAGAATAATAATAACCACACTTATTTTGTTACTTTGATTTTTAGATAAACAATAAAACCCCCTTAACAAGAATATGTTTTATATCTAGCAGGTGCCAATAAAATTATTATCAAATATAATCGTCTGATTCCTCATGGAGCTTGCACCAGACAATGAAATACTAGTCCTCTTCAGAAGTTGATTATTTTCTGAAACCCTACTCCTACTTTGCCTTCTAAGCACGTAACTCACTTCACAGAACATGCAAAACCATGCCTCTTTCAGGAAAGAGTGTCACTGGCTAAAATCAGGGACAAGAAAAGATTTAACTAGAATCTTGTTGTCATTACCAATCTTTGTCCTTGTTCCAAGAAATATCTCAATTTTCTTTTTCCCCAGATTTCTTGACATTAAAATTCAGAATAACCAGGGTGCATGATTAAATTTAACAAGAAAACTCCTAACCTTATCCATACCTATCAGTTGTTATATGTCCTAGATGTAAAATCTTTTAACTTCATAGATGATTTTTGTGACTGATGCAGGAGCATGGTTACTTATGATTCGACAAAGGCCAGCATTTAGTGTTGGTAGTAGTATTTCCAAATAAATCAAGCTTTTATTATGGGTCTTTAAAATTCCCATATTGGCAACCATGTAAGTTAAATTCTAGGTGAAATTCTAGAATGAGGTGTATGGGAAGTGTGAGCTATTAACTGCTTCTTGTAACTATAAATATCAAGGAAAAATGAAGATAGGAAAATAATCAGTTTTGCAAGTTTTCTTCCTCAAGTTAGATGCTTTCTCTTAAAATAAGCATGTGGCTCCAGTTTAGAGACATCCTGATTAATTACTGTTAGTGATACCCACCAACCTTAGTTGAGTGACTTCCCAATGCATCTGGTTTTTATTCATTATCCCAATTTCCCTCAGCTAGATCTTATACAAGGCTGATCAGCTCCCTGGGTTCTGTTATCTTTTCTAATCCCGAGATTTGTAGCTATGTCTCCTTATTCAACATTTTTTCAAAAAAAAAAAATTTACTTCTAGGTAAAAGGCTGACCTAATTGCTATTGGAGACCACATCATACCCAATTAACATTAAATAATAATCCCAAGTTTACAGATTTAATTCTGTAAATCCCATTCACAGTTTTTCAACAATCTTCACTATTAATGAAAATGGATAGTAGTAAAATAAAACCAGTAAACATCACTAAGCCAACAGCAATTAAAAGAACAAGTTTACAAAGGGAAAATGAATATTTCAAAAATTTACCTCTTCCAGCAGTGACGAGACCCTAGAAAGCTCATCTTCCTGCATGGCTATTGTCCTCAAGGCAGTTAAGAAGGCCTCAGGAAAGACCAGCTTCTTTAAGTAAGAAGGTGCCCTGCGTTGACCACTCCAACTATAGTTACAACTCTGATGATCTGTTAACTCATCATTCTGTCCATTTCTTAGGTTGCTCACTGGAAAAAAACCACGATCTAGCAGAGTTCTAGGTAAAAGACACCTCATTTCACCATTCTGTGGTAGAAACCAACACCATTAACAAATATAATGAAATGGAAATAATAATGCAAGATAAAAAGTTTGCCAAGAATAAAAGCCATTAGAAGTTGTTAACGGTCATACGGCCCCATGCGCACGTGGAAGTCAAACAAACCAAATAGAGTCCTCTATGGACTTTCAAATCAATGGATGAGAATGAATGCTAGAGGGTGGCTCGGGCAATACCTCCTACCAAATTAGATACGATGCCATGTGTTAAACGATCCTAAAAGTTCAAGCTTGTAGGATTTTGGTTTAATATGAATATCATGCCTTTAACATAAACGAACTTCTCTTAAAAAAGACTAACTGGAAACAAGACATTTGTTTGACTAACCTGTGCTTCAAGAAGCTGTCCTTTGGTTTCGGGAAAAGGACCATTCTGAAGCAACTCCATTAAGATAATGGACCTGCATGATTAATTTGTACCATTAGCCTTACAATGCCCACTCAGCTCACAATCTGAGTCCACAAGTATGAATTTCCATAATTTAAAGAAAATACTGGCCCTAGATAGGGTTTAGAAAACCAATATAGAATTTGCATAGTTGAACAAAAGGATAGTGATAATATCTCTTGCGTTTAGATGCAGATAAGTTTAAAATATTTTTTTTTAGGAAGCACGGTTTGAATTAACATAACACCAGAAACCATGTACTGTAATGGACTGGCAAAAATGTATTATGAATCGACAAGATAGAAACTTCTTATACACAAGATTACCATGAGATAGTCATCTGGATTACCATCAATGACAAATCCATACAGGTACAGTAATTCCTGCACCAAAGAATAGGGAACTTTTACCATTTAGTAGGCTAGCTGCTTAGCTAGTAGCACTCAGTTTACTATCTGCTAGCATTTACAATGAGGTAAGCCACAGTCATTTGGACCTAAAAATAAAAATAAATGTAGACATCAACCCAATCAAGAAAAATAGAAAATGATATAAGACTAGACTCTAGGCATTTCACTGAATTTTGAAATTCAGATTCCAAGATTAAAGAGAACCAATGTTAGTAGCATAACAATTACTTCATTTTTTTTTCCTTTAGCAGAGCATAACAATTACATTAGATCCAAATATGAGTACTGAGTTAAAACTTAAGCAGTTGATGGCTATTCAAATACAATCAGTATGTCTAAAACAGCCTTCCTGCGTAATAAAGATGTTACATGCTTCTTGTTGAAACCACCACCACCCGGTCACAAAGGATGCAGGTTGACCCTAGTCTGAATCTAGCATGAAGCCTAGCTTGAAGCATCTCTCAAAAACTATTGGAATTCAGATGAAAGACAAAGTGCAGAAGAGGCAATTAGAAAATTTCTGGGTTTTCTCTTACCTATGTAGCTTCTCGTTGATTTGCATATCTTACCTTTTACTAGATTTTATCTCTCCAGCTCCTTATTAAAACAGGAATTCAGTAGTTTGACCTTGTTTATGCAATGTCGCAATAACAAACCCATAAATTGCAGTTTCACTCTTTTTTCTTTTACATTCTTGACAGTATGTGCTAAGATAGACCACAACCATGATAGGTTGTGAACACAACAGATAGATGCAGCATGTCACAAACACCTTCACACAAACTGCAAAATTATGCTAACAATTAATCAGAACAAAATGGAAACGAAACACAAGTATGCTCTCCAAGCTATTATCAAAAATAAAATTTATCCTGGGATGCATTTCCTTGTGTTGCCTAGAAAATCTGAATATGCATGGATACTGGATCTATCTTCTTTTTAATCAGAGGGCTGTATCTATCATAACACTTAAATAATGAAAAATTAGTGCAAAAGTAATAATTTTGTAATAAAAAATTAAGCTGGAGGATAACTAAATACTAGCTGTAATCAGTTGCTGGTCAAAATCCTATACATAAAGCAGTTTTACTTCACAAACAAGAACGCTTCAGAATGACTAAAGAAAGTACCTCGTTTCCTTTATTGCCATAACTGATGGATATCTCTTTCTGCATCTGGCATGGACTTGGTTCCAACTTTCAATGGGAAGGAATGTCATAACTGGTCCACAATATCTTAGCTTCTCAGCTAAAGAATAAAGAGTGATAAGTATTACCGAGTTTCATTGACTCTTACAACCATACAAGAGAGGATATTACCAGAGAGGAGGTACATAGATAAAGGAACTCAGTTTTCAATCCTATTGTTGTCAACTTTGAAGATTTCTTTGCTGCCCTCAAATCTGAAAGAAAGAATTCTCAACATGTGAGGCAGAATACTACAATCTAGTTTAAATCCATGAGGGAGAGCAATATACCAAGCATTTGAACAAGCAAAAATTTCAAGACAACCAGATCTTAGATGGGCATCATCCCAAATATATTTCTAGGAGGTATGCAGAATCGATTACAATATTGACCAATTCCCTTTTTTTAATGCAAATAAGTTTATAGTAATAGGGACTTGTAGAAATAGGGCTTCGATCCAAGTACACAGGCAGTAAACATGAAGCATCACATAATTAGAACAACAGTGCAAAGAACAAGGGCCACTAGATGGAGTATGAACCACAATACAGTGATAAGAGAAAATAATGAAATAAATCCAGTGAAAAAGACTTTAATTACTTCTGAATAAGATGATAACCAAAGATAAAGAAAATAGAACTATGTTGAAGTCTCAAGAAATGGGCTGACAAAAGAGACCCAAATAAAAGCAACTAAGGCTATTTAAATCTGTGTTCACCAGATAAAATAAAGAAATAACAAATCAAAACCTAGGAAAACTGAGAGAGGAGTACTAGTTGAAAGTTATATAACCTTGGAATTATAGAACCATCTCCATACCATGGTTACAAAAATCGAAATGCAGGACAAGACCCACTCCAACCCAGGGTTTCTTCTTACGTGAAGAATGAAGTCCCTCCATTGACTTGGCTTTCAGAACCACGAACCTCATCCCAGTTCTAAAAAATCAAAGGTTAGCCACCTCATTTCAACTAAGACATATTACCTATTGAAAGTGACAGAGAAGAAGAATCATGCATCCTACAAACTTTACATTCAAAAACTAATCGTAGAGGATGCAAAAAATATCTCATAGAAAAAATGAAAGAAGGGGACAAAGTCTCACTTTTCTCCTCTGTCTCGATAACCAAGTTTCTATTAGAAATTTCATCAGTTAAAGCTCCAGAATCTTTATTAATGCTTGGAATGCAACTACTTTTCTCTTCTTGGATTTGAGAGTACATAGAGCATGGAAGAGGAGCGTTTAAGCGCGTGTCAGAATATGGAATTTGCCCTATCATGATACCAGAATGTTGGATTGGCGCCAAACTTTACAGCACTGTGAATTGTTATAGAGCAGGGATTGTGAATTAAACATAAAAATAACGATGGGTCTTTTTGAAACCACATACCAAAGAAAATCTTCAAAATTCACCTCCCTGAAAAATGAAGCAAAAAGTGGTTAAGGTTAGCAATATTAGTGAGAATTTGACATCTGAATGAGAATGATTAATTATCTGGTAGTTCTGAAACTCAATGACAGTTGATTTTGGGCATGCCAGATTCTATAGCTCATCCTTACAGCAGAAAGGCAAGAAATGAAATTCTAGAATGGTTTCCTAGGACTTATATAGAGTTACAGGTGAATCAGAAGAATAGAGGAATTTTAAAATACACAATATGACATTATTAAAGTAAAAGAGTGCTTCAATTACTCAAAGATTAATAAAAACCGCAAAATTTGTTGAAGGAAACAAATAATGGTATCCAACTTCGCACCCTTCGAATCCCATCAAAAACTAGAAGTTTTTTCACCAAATCCTTCACTTTAGCGTCGTATAGAGACTGCAGCTGCTTCTTCTGTAACATGAATCGGTATTCTATCATTTACATATAAAGCTCAAGAAAAACTAATATAAAGAAATGCCATCAATAGCTCAAAAGATGAGCCCCAAACAAACAGAAATAAATTGCCCTTTTACAACAACATATTGAAAAAGCTAAACATAAGCATATGATTCTAAGTAAATCTCACTTCCGAGTTCATCATGGAAATCATAGAAATCAGCTGATTGTCCTGGGTGATACCAAAGCCTCTTTGGGTATCACAGTTAAAAGAACAAATGATCGAGAATATAAACAATAACTCCATTCTTGCCTGCAGTTCAGTTTGCCGAATACATTGATCATACCCTTGGCTCCAATGAACTCATCATCAGTAAACCAAAGTGGAGTCCCAAAAGTAGTTTGAAACATATCAAGATACCTGGTATAAAATTTCACATACATATTAGTCTTCACCCAAAGCCAAGAAGAAAAGATAAAAAAGAAAAAATTACTGAAAAATAAACCATATTTATACTACCTTCATATTCCAAGAAGAATTCTTACGGAGACGCTCCACAGTTAGGAACAGTATCATCAATAACCTGTCATCCACTTCTCCTTCTTCAAACATTGCTCTACACTCTGGTCCCAACAATGGATCTTGCAGCACTCTCATTGGAGTTATGGCTAAATCTAGTGGAACCACAAGTGGAATCTCTGAAACTTTTTTCCAAAAAACACCAAAAGTCAGCGCTATAAAGCCAAATAGTTTTCTTGGGCTCAGTTGAGGGGACAGGACCAGGATAAAATAATAAGCTTTCTCCAGTTCTCATAAACCAAACAAGATTAAATGTGAGTATAAAAAAATATCATTCCATTAAGCGAAAAAGTATTTACTTCAGCTGAATGAAAATTTCGGATCGTCCTGTTCCAATCCCATAAAACGTCCAAAACTAAAAATTTCACTCCTCCTTTTCCATTTCCCACAATTTTGATCCAAACAAACAAATTAATTAAAATAGTTAGTATGAAATGTGCATATAATTGATTGGGAGATTTCATTTACCACCCGAGGCGTCATTCCTGTAAAATATACCAAACCCTTTGCTGAAATCACAGTACTTGATCTCGCAACCACGCAATTCAACTCCATTCATCTGAAGTCAAATTCAAAATTCCCAAAAGCAAAATTTAATTAGCAAATGAAAAATAATAATAATAATAATCCTTCCAGTTCCCCAGAATGCTAGAAAATAAAAAGAGAGATAAAAAATATCAAAACAAATTTTAATTATGAAATAGAAAAATAAATAATCTTCGGTTCGAAAATGCTAGAAAATAAAAGAGATAAGAAATATCATCAGAAATACAAAATGAATGCATCATTGAAATTTTCTCCAATTCACCAAAAGCAAGAGGAACCATTTAGCTGTGAAAAGGCACCACTTTCGTCTCCCAGAAAATTTCCGTAAAGAAATAAATTAAAATTAAAAAAAAAAATCACATATTGAGTTGGGTTCTCAGTTGGTTTTTTTCTTCTTTTCCTCTTTAAATATTTATGTATGTATTAAAAAATACATGACCAAAGACATTGTTGAAATTTTCCTTACTTTTCTTTTCCCATTAACCAAACAGAGTACAAATGGGTTTAACCAAACCTGTAGCCATTGAAGGAAAGGTTGGAGCTTGGCTTCTTCTGTACTCGCCATTGCTCCAGAATTCGATGGCATGGTGGGAAGGTTCAAGAGTGACGCGATTGAAGCGTGAGAGAGAACAAGGCCCTAGAAACTTGAAACGACGCCGTTTAACCAAAAAAAAAAGTTTTAACTTGCCTTTAATGTAGCAAGTATTCATTTTCAACCCCTTACACTTCTAAGTTTTTTTAACATTTACTCCTTATACCGGTTCCTGACACCATTCAAACCATAAAATACAAGTTTTTTTTAAAGACGTTCAAACACCGTTAAATACAAACGAGGACGCATAAAATAATATTTACTTTTAACATTTAAAAGACAATTTAATCATTTTATTTGTGGCCTTTGAAAATTGGTCGAATGTCGATCATCAACTCATAAAAGTATCTGTAGGTAATCATTATCACTAAACTTTGATATGGCCCGATATCAATCTTTAATGAATACTAGTAACTTCGATACCACATCGTTATATTCCATTTACCATTATCCATTTGTCCAAATTTAAGTTAAAAATATGTTAAATTATATTAAAAACAATATGTAAGAGTTCGATCACGACTCTCTCACCATTATTACATCTGCAGAAATAGATTGTTGAAATTTTTACAAAAGATTTATCAAAGCCCAGATTTCAGGAGATTAGTTGACAATCCGTCGGCCAGCGGAATATTAAATGGATGTCGGGTGGCAGAGCACCACTCATAATCGAATGATCTCCTTTAATGCGAATTTCCATAATCTGACATGTCAATCACATAGTAATCACATCCCAATATTTTACAAAGACCACACCGAGTCCATATACAATTAAAATGAGTAAAAATGGCCACTTTGGCTCATGCATCAATACTCACAAAATTACATCAACTATATACCAATAGTTCAAGAATTATTACAATACTCTTAACCAAAAACATATATCAAAATTTAAAGTTTTAATACATTTTTTACAAAACGAATACCAAAGTCATAACCTAGCTTTCTTCTAAAATGCGGCCTCTAGTGAGCGTCGTCCTCACAGTATCTCCACATTTTTGAAATAATGATGCCTCCAATAAAGGTGAAACGGCAGAGTGGTGAAAATCTCTATAGGTTACTCCCGCTAAATTCACATACAATGATCCAACATAAATACACACTCAAGCAAATACATGATCCTACTTGAATGTCTACATACCCAATCTAGGTAATGCGAGTCGCCGCAAACTCCCTCACACATACCTAAGCCAATGTAAGAAATGTAGAAACCAAATGAAACTTTACGATTGAAAATCATCACCACAGCAAACCTAAGTCTATCATGTTTAATCAATAAGAATCATATACTATTCTTCTTGAAGGAAGTGTCACCTGAATGCATCTTGTGCTTAATATCCCGGTCGGAATGAATGCGGTGCTTCCAAATCACAGCGTAGTTCGAGAGAGGGTTCCTCGGTTCTCTCTTGTTTTCTTTCTGAATTAATGGGGAATCTCAGAAAAAGAACTCTGTTTAATTTGGGGACCAAGACCCCTCTTATGCTAGGGAAGTGACACTTCACAAAGCGTCACTTCTCTATTAGGGTTTTCTATTTTGGCCCATTGACAAAACAAAAAACTAAATGTCTCTACACATAAATGAGGAAACATATTGCAAACTTGATGTATTAAAGCCAGAAAAAAAAAAAAGCTTAAGGAAGATCACTTAAATAGGCTTTATCTTTCAGGGTTTATAACACATAATAATCACATATGAGTCCATAAATAAATTTAAATAATCCAACAATCTCCCACTTGGGCTATATGTGTAACTTTATAATTATGTATTGTAATAAGTAACCTATGAGCTCAAATTTTATCACCCAAACACATGTATCAAGAAACCAATCTAGTTCATCAATCCTACCAACACAGGATCATAGTGACCTTTGTTACATTTGTTGTAACTCGGCCTATCAATGGTCACATGTATTGATATGATCAAATGACAAGGATCACAATGTGGATGTGTAACATGGAAATTACATGTAATGTGATCTTAACATGCCTGTTTCCAACTGGTCCAACTTTATTCTTAAGTGAGATCAAACCAAAATTAGTTCAAAGTATCAATAAAACAATAAGCCCGAAGTTAACGAACATAAAGCCTCAAAAAAATATTTACAAGCGAAATATACGATATATATAGCAAAGCATCTCAAACTCCCACTAAAAGCTGAATATCCTCGTGTAATATGACACTCATACGCGTTATCTTTGTGAAGAACAGCAGATCATCCTTTAGTAAGAGAATCAGCAATCATAGAGTTTGTCCCAATGTGCTCTATAGACAATTGGCCATTCTGAACTCTTTCTTTAACAACAAGAAACTTGATGTCAATGTGCTTCGACTTTGAAGAGCTTCTGTTGTTGTTAGAATATATCACTGTTGAGTTATTGTCACAATATATCTTTAATGGTCTTTCAATCCCTTTCTACCACAACTGACCTAGTGACAAAGTTTGTGGCAACATCCATGGTTGGAGGCCTCATAGCAAGCAATAAATTCTGCTGCCATAGTTGAGGAAGCTATAAGTGTTTGTTTGGCATTCCTCCAAGATATAACTCCTCCAGCCAACATGAAAACATAACCTGATGTGGAACGTTTGCTATCTTGACATTCGACAAAATCAAGTCGAAACCCAAAAGATCTCTAAAGCTAATACGTCCGATACGTGAGCATAAAATCTTTGTTCTCTTTAAGTACTACATGACCCATTTGTTTGCTTTCATTAATTGACTCGGGGAGTTACTCATATATCGCCCAACATGCCAACTATGAGCGCAATGTAAGACAGCGTACATACTTGCAGGCATATAAAAAACTCCCACCAGTGATGTGTAAGGAATCTTTTGCATTTTCTTCAATTTCACTATTTTTTGGGGCAGGTGAGGCCCAAACTTGTCTCCTTTAGCTGGTAGTATCTCCCAGATGAACAATCCTTCATGAGATCTATTCAATACTTTTTATATAGCTCTTTTATGATAACCGAAGAATACCTTGAGAGTGATCTCGTAGTATTTGTATACTTAATACAAAAGAGGCATTCCCAAGATCTTTCATCTCAAAATTCTTTAAGAGAAATTTTTTAGTTTCATGCAATAAGCCTATATCACTACTAGCGAGTAGAATATCATCAACATATAAAATCAAGAAGATAAATTTACTCCCACTAAACTTATGATACACATAATCTTCAATAAATTTACCTCAAAGCTAGTTGGAGTAATAACTTGATGAAACTTGCGATACCATTCACGGGAAACTTTGTTTGAGATTCATGGATGGTTTCTTTAAATTTACAAACCATTGACTTTCGTTCCCAGAATACAAAGTTTTCTAGGTATGCCATATAAATAGTTTCATCAATGTTACCATTGAGAAAGCGTCTTTATCCATGCGAGTGTAATGCAAATCAAAATGAACCCACAAGTGCCATTATGATCCACAAAAAGGAATCTTTTGTGGCCCCGGAGAAAGTTTCCTTATTGTCTATGCCTTCTTTTGGTTGAAACCCTTGGCGACTAGGCGAGCTTTATATCTTTCAACATTGCCATTTGAATCCCTCTTGGTTTTGAATATCCATTTACAACTAATAGGTTTTGATCGCGAGCTGATTCGATAAGATCCCAAATGTCGTTCTCTTCCATGGATTTCATCTCATCCTTCATGGCATCAATCCACTTGTGAGAATTAGAACTTTGTAAAACTTGTTGAAGATTGATTGGATCATCTTCTGCTAAGTTTACATCAACCTCATGTTCTTGCAGAAATACGATATAATCATCAGGAATCGCACTTCTCCTTTCTCTTATGGATCTCCTTAATGGCACTTCTTGAGGTTGTTGAGTTTGTACTATAGGTTCTTGAGGAAGAACTTCATTGTTATCTTGTGCGGAAGCATCATCTTGAACAATATTGGGTAAAATAACTTGATCAGTGTTGTCTTGTGCCGGAAGAACTTAAATTTACATTGTCTTGTACCATAATAACATCTTGAAACAATGTTAAATTAAAATAGCTTGAAGTCTTTGTCGAGAAATATTAGGATAAAACAACATCTGGTATGAGAATGTGATCTTGATTGTTCTCACAGTTCTTCTTAACAACCTCCTTTGCGATTATCTTCATCCCAGGCTCAACATCCTCAAAAGAATCTTGCATTTCTGTCTCTCAAAAAATGATCTAATAATTGGGATTATAAAACTTAAGCCAGGAGCATTCGTGTAACACTTTAGTACCTAAATTTTATAATAAAGGAATTATTATATATTCCGGGTATAATTGAGCTAACTTGGGTATTTTTCTGGAAATTGTTAGATGAATATTGATTAAATGATTATATGCTAAAATGTGAAATTTATTGAATCCGGAAATAAACCCAAGTGAAAAAGAGAAAATATGGAAATTGTAAAATGGGGACCCAAGGGTCAATTGTAAATAAGTTTAGATGTCTAAGTGAAAATAGGAGACTTAAATGAAGAATAATAGAAATTAGAGGACCTAAATACAAAAGAAATAAATAAAATCAAGGAAGAGATGCGTGGCATGTAGGAAGAGGAAGGAAGCTTCCTCATTTTAAAATACGATTAAGTGATCTATAAGAAAAGGAAAACGAGAAAAGGGAGAGTTAGAGAGGCTCTACGCTTCTCTCGCTAGACTAAACGATCGATATAGGCCTCGGCGAGCAGAGGAAAGTCCTTCCTTGTGACGAGTGCAGTAAATAGGAATCGGGGAGTTTCGACAAACTCCAGGAGGTAGGTCTTCTCCTACTTTGGTTATTTTCTACCCTAAGGGTTGTGTGGTGGTTATCTTGCCTTAGGGGAATGTTTTGTTGTATTTTAAACCATGGGAAGCTGCCACATTGTGGTAGTGCGCATTATCCGGATCTTAGAGCTGATTTTTGGGTAAGAAATAAAGGGAATTTGGTAGTGAGTCCTTCTAGTAAATTGTAGCCACATCAATAAAATTGATGTTAGGATTTTGAATTTCTCAATTTGAACCTCTGTAGACCAATTTATGGTCCTTTTACGAGTCGGCTCAACTACGGCGAATCAGGTTAGTTAACGATTGGTCATTCATTTGGACCTTAGAGCTGATTTTTGGGTACTAAGTAAAGGGAATTTGGTAGTAAGTCCTCTAGTAAATTGTAGACTCATCAATAAAATTGATGTTAGGCTTTTGAATTTCTTAATTCAGACCTCTGTAGACTTGATTATGGTCCTTTTCTTGAGAGTCGGCTGTAGAAGGTCATGAGTCGGCCGGTAGAAGGTCAACAGAGGTTAGCATGTAGAGGTCAGCAGAGGTCAGCCTGTAGAGGTCAGCAGAGGTCAGCTGCTAGAGTCGGCTCGACCCGGAAGTCGCGGCTCGGCCCGGAGGAATTCGGCTCAGGCTCGGTCGGTTTAGGTCATTTCATTTGGGTGTGACTACGTGTGACCTCTAACTTCGGAAGGTCATAACTTCTTCGTCCGACCTTCGTTTTGGGTGTTCTTGGACTCTATGGAAAGCCCATTGAGTCAAGAATCCATTCATATGCCTGAGGAGGATATAAAGTGTCAGACCAAGGTGTCCTCTTGAGTTCTAGAGTCCAGGTCAGCTCAGTCGATTCGGTCGACTCATTTGGGTGTGATACGATATGACCTCTCCGCTCCCGGAAGTCCTGCTCCTTTTAGAACTCGGATTTGAATTATCTTGGACTCTATGGAAAGCCCATTGAGTCAAAATTTCTTTCATATGCCTAAGGAGGATAGCAGGTGTCAGACCGAGGTGTCAGACTAAGTTTACCAAAGTCTAGGTCAGCTCTGGTGATTCGGGGTTAGGTTAGGCTGGGTGTGACTCACGTGCCGACCTCGACTTAGGAAGGTGTGCTCCTTCGTCGAGACTCAGTTTCGAGATTGTTCTTGGACTCTGTAAATCCCATTGAGTCAGAATCCTCTATATATAGCTTGTTGAGGAATTGGAACTCATATTAAGCTCCAAAAAAATCAATCCTAACCAAACCACTATACGCATACAAAATAATATTGTTCTTTAATGGTTTTGGAATGAAGGTGACGAGGAGAAAACCAGCGAGATTGAGACTCAGGGACTTGAACCAAGTGCAAGATTTTGGGTTTGTTCCTCACCAGGCTCCTATTCTCGTTCAAGTTTTTGCATGTTTATTCTATATTTACTATTCTCGTTTCAATGTTTGAAATGCTTGTTCTAATGCATAAGAAAAACATATTGAATTGTTTTAAATGATTTGAAAAGCTGATTGTAAAATGTTTGCATATGAAAATTGCATGACTAATGAAAGTGAACTATTTATACAAATGTACATATTGTCTTTGTGTACCTTGCTATAGAGGCAGCTCTTAATAGAATGTTAACCGTTTGGATTCGTATTAAGGATAGATTGAGCTATACGATAGAAATTCGAATAAGCGATCTTTGCGAACTATTATGATGATGTATCACTCCGTCAGCGGCCCGACGGAATCACGTGTCGATAAATGTTCACTAATTGATTGTTTATAACCGGTCAATGGTGTGACGCCCCAAACTAGGGGAATCAGTTGACTACCGTGTTGCGGGAAACACTCGTGAATGTCGGGTGACCACGACATTTCTCACGAATCGGGCGAGTCTCAGCACATGCGGGAGCTTTACCCCGAATAAAACTTACTGCATATACACTGTCTAATGATTGCAATACTATATCTAATATATCGATATATCCAATCTGCTTGAGTAATACGGCCACTTGGGCCCCTGAAGCATTCTCATAATACCATACTAACTATGAATCAACCTATATACCAAATGATTCTGAGAGTTGATATTTTCCTCTTACTCTGATACAAATATTAAAATTAGACATTTCAATATACATGTATATATCATCGACCAAAGCCACAACCCGGCTTTCTTCTAATCCTCAATCTAGAGACGAGCCGTCCCTCGCACGCTCCTTGTGCACTAGCCAAAATAATATCTCTCGTGAGGGTGGTAATGCTCGATAGTGGGATCATGCTAAGTGGGCTACTCTCCACCTAAGTGCGGTCACGATGTTCCAAAATAAACATACATTGGCTCAAATCCGTATCTTACTTGAATGTCTACATTGCACCAACTCAGATCAGAGTCCTCCGCAGGCTCTCTCACACTTGCACAAGCCTCGTGAGAATTATTGTTTTGGTAGTGGACAACCCTCCGTGTATATATATACGATTGGGTAGTCTCAGACGATTGATATATTGTTGTTTGTAGATTTCTTACTCCGATGAATATCAGTTGGAGCCGTCTCAGGCAGTTATTATTTTAAATTTGGACTACCCTCAGATAATTAATATTTTAGGCCCCTGACCCTCAGAGACCATTTCTCTGGAGCTCATCTCATGCACTCACTCCTATAGTCCTCGATTGTTCTAGACTGCATATGGGATACATCATATACCAATTCCAATCTGATCTAATCATATGCAAATATGTAAGCTGTGCACATATCCACATAATATCCAATCACACAATCATGTCATGTAATTATCATTTTCAAACATCAAAAAATTAAGCTCACTTGGGCTAATAATCAAACACGAGCAGTTCAACTTGAATCACTCGACCCAGACACATTATTTCCACGAAAATTATTTTGTGAACCTTATTCGGGAATAGTGAAACCCTCGAATTACTATTCTGAAAAATCACAAATCATCGGTTCACGCCTTAAGCCGTATTTCCTACGCCATTTAGGCCTCATTCCAATCGATACATGATTTATTATGCAACGATTTGATTTTAAACCTGACCATAGCTGATCCAGTGCTACTCTTGGTTTCAAAATTCATATCAATTCGGTCCCGAGTTTGGGGCCAGATCAAAGCAAACCCCTCGACCTACATTCTACTCAAACATTCGTAAAATTACTTAAGGGAATAAAACCCAGTAAGGGATAAACTCCTGCCCTCTCGGAGTTTGAGAAAGCTCCTAAATACGGGTACCTGAGAAGCCCTCTCTGCGATAGAAGCGGCCATGTCTGAAGTGCAGACGGTCGGATGTAGTGTTCTAGAGAGAAGTCTAACTAGCTAAAACAAAATCCAAGTTCTTCTATCTTTACCTTCTCCCTCTCCTAATTCACGTTTTTGGCTTCTATTTCACTTTGGAGAAGAAAAGCATTGTAGCTCTTTTTGTCCTTTAGTTCATTTAATCAATTTAATTAATTAATTCCCTTCTTTCTCCAGTTTTGACATTGAAGTATGTCTCGGCTGTCGATTTGTCCTTTCTCTTCATGCCACTTATGGCACATGATACGTGTTATATGTGACTTCGTCGCCGAAATTTTTCTGACACGAGGCAGTGCCTCGAAAAGCGTGTATTTCCAGGTATGCCGAGTCTGCGAAATTTTGCGTGTTAGCTAGATTTCGAGACGATTCAGCGGTGAAATCCGTTTTGTCATCAGAATCTAGAGAATAAATTCCGGATTTTCTGCGAAATTACAGTTGCTTAACCAAGAGTGCGATTTTTATACATTTACACCAGTGGAATTTCTCGGGTCTTACATTCTCCACTCCTTAAAGGAATTTCGTCCTGAAATTCAGGACAATTACAATCACTCACATGCATGCAGTGCATTCTACCATGCATGTAAGCGGTCGTTAAATCTTAGCGGTAAACCATAATCACCTTCATCCTTGAGCAGAGAGGGATGGGTGGCTCGCATCGTGTCACTCCGTACGTGGGCTCACCGAAAACTCTTGTAGTGGTGCCATAGCCTGAAAATAGCTGGCGCCCGCGGTCTTTGCGTCATGAAACTGTCGCGTATCTAAAATCTGTGGCTGGTCATATTGAAGGTCCCATCCAGTGTCGACCTCTGTCTGTCCCACACCATGGCTGGATGCGGAGTGTACTTAGGAGCATGGAGGCACGTCAGGAAACACCTCGTGGACACCTGACATGCTGGGCGATAACCTTCGCCGTGCCTTAGCGGTGCTACCATCTGGTATCTCGAAGGTCCGATGAACCTCGGCGATAGCTTCCACTCTTGCCAAGCACGACCCTCCCTCTTGGCGTCACCTTGAAGAGGCGTAGTCTGACCTCGAACTCTAGGGTCGGCGTCGCACGTCACTGGCTCTTACTGCAGGCTCACAGTAGTGAAGGCGATGTTATATCAAGCTCACCTTCGGAGGTGTCTCTAATCAGTCCCGGGACCGGAGTGATGGAGCTCTCTCCCCATCTCGGTCGACATACTTGATGATACGGCCTCATGCAGTGCCTCATGCGGTGCCATCTGTATACTCGCCAGTAGTGTTGTAGGTGAATTCCGCCCAGGCGAATGCTCCTCCGGCTACCCTTGTGATCGGGGCCAGCATCTTCCGTCGCGTGTCATAATCATATATAGTCACTCGAGGCCCGACCATACGTTTGAGGTGGAGCGGCTGTACTCATGCGTCGACGTGCCCGTAGCCTTTTGGAAACTCTTTAAAGTGTCACTAGTAAACCTCGGGTCCACTATCAGTAGCTCCAGTAATTTGAAGTAAGCTCTGGCGGCACGGTGCTCGTATAACCTGTGACACGTGGACATCGTCGCCTGAAGTCCCTACGTGTCTGCCGTCCAGCTCACGATAATCTTGACGGCTTGAAGATCCACGATGCATCTTGGTGTTACGGATACATCGAATCGAAGCGATGAAACTCACGAATCTCCTCTCCACCGTCGGTCCAATTGGGAACCACTGAGTCCTATATCAAAGACTACCATGCGCGAGCGGTCCGGCCCTGCATCACGTGCTGATGTACTCGGTCACGATGGACTACTTATCTCTGCGTCTGCTGGGACTCAATCACTCTGCTCAAAAGAGACGGTGTAGCCTTAAACTCCCAGGCCGCCACAGTGCAGCTCATTTGTCTTTGTAGCTAGGTGTCCCACGGTCTCGAGCATCAGCCGCTCCCAGGAAGGTATACTAGCCCAGCCGCTCCTCGTGAGCTTAGGCGGGTGCATCAGCCGCCACATTTGCACTTAGGGATGGTAATGCGAGAAGTGAAGTCATAATCCTCTGAGACTCCATCATACGTGTTTGCCTCATTGAGGTCGTGCGTGAAAATATACTTCGGACACATGGTGCAGTACACCTCGAACTCCTCGTATAAGTAGTGGGCGCGAATCTTGAGCGGAGCTACGACCGCTAACTCCATGTCGTGTGTGGGGGTAGTGCGCTTATTGATTCTTCAAGCGCGAGACCTTAAACTACTACCTCCTGTTTGCATCAAAACACATCCCAATCCCAGGCCCTCGAGGCATCCTGTCTGCCATGTGCCACATTTCCTGTGAGACTATCAAGATGGGAGCTAGTAAAGTCTCCTCTTCAACTCTGGAATGCCTCCTCGCATCGGTCATCCACTCAAGCTTGACCTCCTTAGGGTCAGCCTGGTCATAAGTCTTGCCAATTTGGAGAAATCCTCTATGGACCTCCAGTGTGCCGGCCCGATCGAGAAATACGTATCTCGAAGGCGACCGGCCTCCGACTCATCAGCACCTCGACCTTCTGGGTGGCGACACTCGTAATGATGCGACACCACGTGTCCCCGAAAATCACCTTAGTAAGCGGAACTCGCGCCCGAACTTGGCGTACGGTGATGGTTCTCGGCAAGCGTAAGCGATCCTGAAGTGATACTCATTGCTCCCGCTCACGGTATAAGGGTAGATCGAATGTCATCCACGAAGACTCGACAAGATCTAAATAGGGTTGGAATATCCTATGCATGAGATCCATGAATCTTCTTGGCGCATTAAATCGTCAGAAAGGGCATCACAGTAAGCTTCGAGTGCCCATGTAGCGTCCTGGCGTTTCGGGATATCTGTATCCACAACCCTCAGGCGATGATACAGCCGGTCTGAAGATTCATCTTGGGTAGACTCGCGCTCCTCTCAGCCCGATCAAGCCGATCGTCGATCCTCGGTAATGAGTGCAGATTCTTGATCCTCAACCCAGGTTGTTGTCGTAATCGATACACGGTCGAAGGGTCTTGTCCTTCTTCTAACCATAAATAGAGCTGGAGCGCCCCCATGGTGAAGTGCTCGATCCAGTGAACCTTGTCCAATAGCTCCTGTAATTGGACTGCGAGTTCTGTAGCTCAGGCGGGTGTCATCCCCATGCGGAGTCATAGAGATGGAGTGAAGTGCACGGGGGTGGTAACTCGTCACAGTCTTGCCCTCACGACAGGTAGTCCGGGTAAATAATACGGAAAAACATCCACATGCTCGCGCATACTATTGAGGTAGATCTAAATGCGAGGTCTCTCCTCGTCCTCAGGGAATTGGCTGGCTAGCCAGCCGCTAAGCATCCTGACACTGGGCTAAGCTATCTTTGTGCGAGGCGAAATGTCATCTTGTCTCCTGAAGCACACCACGCGAGTGCGGATTACTGCGTGTAGGAGGTAGCCCTCTAAGCTCACAATCCATAGCGACCTATGGCTGTCGGCTGATCCATCCCGGGGATGACATCGAACTTTGACATGTCCATGATCCTGAGGTCCACTGTAAGTAGAGTCCCCGAGATCTCATTTTCGCAACCTCGGCAATATCATCCCTATTCTAGCCCTAACTTTAGTGGGGAGTAACTCATACAAAGGCTCTAAGGTCTCAACCTCTAAGCCCAACTCACTGCTAACCGATGCAAGAATGAATGAATGCGGGCACCGTAATCAATACCACTCTAGCCTATATATAGGCGAGATAGCAAATGCACCTTGTATAACCGTTGATCTACTGACTCGTACCCGTGGTGCGACGCCAGACACGCCCCGACCTCACGCCCCCGCCTCGTGGCCCCGTCCGCCCTACCCATACTCCGCCTCTCGGTTTGCCTCGTGAAATGTGGGTGCCCGCAGAGACCCCCGGGAACCGAGACCGGGCCTCCGTCTATACCTTGCCGTGGGAGGAACGCATTGTATCCTCTCCTCGTCTCAAGTACTGACCGGGACCGTGGGCCGCCCCAAAACCCTGGGATCCTTGTCTCTGGGGGCAATCCCGTCTCATGTGTCCAGGCTACTGACAATGGTAGCACACCATTTGTCCCGCCTGACCGACAACTCTCATCTGTTCCTGGCCCGGATGGCCGCGACTCTGGAACCCTCGTGAACTAGAAGCTCTCTGCCTCTTTCCTGAACTGGAAGAAGACTGACTGTCCTTCCTCTTACCACTAACACTCGCATCCCGAGTGCTCTAAGCATCCTCCATCTCTCTCTCTATGGTCATGGTCGTCCCAACCATGGAATCCATATCTCGTAGGCGGAGTCCTACAATCCTGGCCCGAATGGACAACTTCAGTCCATTCTCGAATCTCCTCACCTCGCCGTGCCTGCGGGCCACGTGAATCACCAAAGAAATCGGGCCAACTCGTGAATCTAGCCACGTAGTCCATCACGCTCATCGCCCCTGCTTCAAATTCTTAGGAACTCCCAGTCTCGCATGCCTCAGCCTCTCCACTTACCCACGAACAAACTCGAAACTCGCCCATGTCATAACTCCTAAGCCTCTGGGGTCCTAGCCCATCTCCACCATACCCGGCCTCGCCTCTAGCCGGAACAATGCAAATGCAACCCGATCCCGGTCAGATCTGAGGTGATCCCATAGCTCCAAAGACGCTCTCGATTCCCGCATAAACCAATGGTCCGCCACCATCGGTCTCCTCCCGTGAATGCCTGAGGGGTGGTGCGCTAAATCTCTCGAGGTTACCAGTCCCTCCCCGACCACCGCTATGCTAGCCTATGCGATAGCAAATTGCTGCAACACCTACAAATTTCGCAATTGGCGAATCAAATCGACGCACACAATGTCTCCAGGCAAGGACTGCACCCTACCTGACGCCTCTACGCCCTCGGGCCCTCTACTAGCCATCTACACACTAAATGGCAAGAATCATTAATGCAAAGATTCGAAGGCATAAACACGAAATTTCAGATTAATTAATCATACACAAAATTAGTGCATATATATCAAGTCCCTACATTTATAAGCAATGTAAGGCAATCATTTCATTTTAAACAAATCATATTGATCAACAAAAATTTCATTTTTTGAAAATTTTATTTTTTTCAAAATTTTATAATTTTATTTGATATTATTATTATTTTTTCAAATATATATATATATATATATATATATATATATATATATATATATATATATATATATATATATATATATATATATATATATATATATATATATATATATTTTTTTTTTTTTTTTTTTTTGAAAATTTTTTTCCCAAAATTGACTCGTGAACAGCATTCAAGTCGAAACTGGGTCAAACAGCCGAGTGCACCAAGTGCACGCCCACAAACTCCCAACCAAGACGCCTGTGTGCGCACAGCAAAGACGCTGCACTCGCTGCCTGGGGCCGCCTCACACGGCTGCTTCGCCTTTGCGCTGCTCGTCTCAGCTCTCGCCGCGCACGTGCCTCCCGCGCGCCAACCGCTTCGCTTGCACGCTCATAAGGCTTCCTCACAGACGCCCCACGCGCTCCTCACGCCATGCGCTTCGCCGTCGCGCTTCGCCTCTCGCTCGCCGCTTCTGGGCCACCGCGCTCAAATGGGCCACCGCCACGCTCTGCGGCGCGCTGGGCTACCATATCGTTTAGCCGGCAGCTCAAATGGGCAAGAGTTCATTTCAAAGTTCTCGCACCTTTTTTCCCTCATTTCCAGCATTCGCTACTCCACACATGCGTCATTAACATTGCAATTTTACACTCAATAATTTTATGAGTTCACTTTAAAATTTATTTAGAATTTTATTTCATTGAAACTTCTTAAACCAAATAAATTTTGTAAAATTTATTTCTTTTTATTTCCTTTAACTTTGGACATTTTGCCCAAAATCTCCCAACCTCTGATCCAACACTAAACCTAGTGTTCAACCTAAAATTTTATTAAAATCTCATCCTACCAACCAAATAAATTGATTACAATTTATTTTACTCGCTACACTCAGAAACTCCTAAGATTTGTCTTCCAACATAATAAGTGCTAATCACTTAAGCACCCAAACATCATAACATATCACAAACCATGTTATAAACATCATTCACATAACATACAACTCATGTTATACACAATCACACATCAAACACCATGCATGCAAGCAAAGCATTCCCGTGACTTTGTAATCCCATACCTATTCAACATCGAACCACACCTAGTGGTGATGTTCTATAATTTCAAAGACTATGGCTTAAGCCCAATCCAAGCCCTAGGTAGCCAGATACCTAGGCTCGATACTGCCGTGACGCCCTAAACCTCGGGGTCCGTTGACTACAACCCATGGAACACCCGTGAATGCTCCGTGACCCGACATTTCTCACGAAAACGCAGAGTCTCCTTTGTACGGAGCTTCCACCAAATACAAAACTCCGCAGATATACCGTCCCAAACAAAGGCAATATATCCAATATATCCAATCACATAAGTAATATGGCCACTTAGGCCCACAAACGATACTCATAATACATACTAACTATGAATCCAACTATTTACCAAATAGTTACAAGAGTTACAATATTTTCACTCTTATACACTACATATATTAAAATTAGACATTTCATCACATGTATATATCATCAACCAAAGCCACAACCCGTTTTCTTTCTAATCTCAATCCCTAGGACGAGCCAGTCTTTCGCACATTCTCGTACTTGTAAAATAATATCCTCGACAGGTGAGCTAATGCTCAAGAGTGGAATCGCCTAAGCGGGCTACTCACCCAAGTCACAGCCGCAACGTTCCAAATAAACATACATTCAAGCAAATGCCGGATTCTACTAATGTCTACATTACCAACTCCGCATCCCCGAGTCCTCACCGATCACACTCGCCTAAGCCTCGTGATGAGAATCTTTATTGTTTTGTTAGTGGACAACCTCCATGTATATATATCAACTGTGTCGCCTCCGACGATTGATATATTATTCTGCTTGTGGACTACCCTCCGATGAATATCAATTGGGCCTTCTCCGACGATTGATATTTTTAATTTGGACTACCCTCCGATATCAGGTATTTTTAGACAACCCTCCGAATCCATTTTCTAGACTCATCTCATGCACTCACCCTATAGTCCTATGGTGTTCTTAAATAAGATACTGAATCCATGTACGCCAATTCCAATACAGCCTAATCACATGCAACATGTAAACATGCACATATCCACATAATATCCAATCACACAATCATGTCATGTAATTCATTTCAAACATCAAAATTAGCTCACTAAGAATAATCAAACACTCTGTTAACCAACTTGAATCACTCGACCAAACACATTATTTCACAAAAATTATTTTGTGAACACTATTCTCGGGAATAGTGAAACCCTCGGTTACTATTCCCGAAAAATCACAAATCATCGCTTCACCTTGTAAACCCGCATTTCCCGACCATTTCCGGCCTTATTCCATTCAATACATGATTTATTATGCAAAGCACACTCGACACCCCAAACTACCGTATGGGCCAATGATCGCTACCTAGTTTCAAAATTCATATCAATTCGGTCCTACATTAATCGATCAAACGGCCCCTCACGGCCTCATTCTACTCAAACATTCGTAAAGTACTTAAAGAGGGAATAAAACCCAAGTAGGGAGAAACCCCTACCTCGAGTTCGAGAAACCCAAATCTGGTACTCCACGCCGGCTCCTCTCCGCGTGAGCAGCCTTCCCTTGTCCCGAAGAGTGCCGACGGCCTGACGCCCAGATTAGGAGATAAGTCTAACCTTCACTCTAAAATCACGCTTTGCTACTCACGTGATCCTCCTCCCAATTCACGTTTGGCTTCTATTTCACTTTGGAGAAGAAGAGCACCGTAGCTCTTTTTTTGTCCTTTTTGCAGTTCATTTAATCAATTTAATTAATTAATTCTCTTTCTCCGCTTTGACATTCGCACTATCTCTACGCCCATTTCATCCTTTTATACTATGCCACTTATGGCACATGAGTACGTGTTATATGTGACTTTCGTAGCATCAAAATCCGTTTTACGGCACCCGAACCGCTGATGTTCGAAAACGTGCCAACTTCGACCGCTCCCGAATTCTAATAAATTTACGTGTTAGCTAGATTTTGCGAGATCTCCAACGGAAATCCGCTTTTATCATCTCGAGATCTAGAGAATAACACCCGGATTTTTCTAATCGAATTACAATTTTGAAACCAAAATTATGATTTTGCCATTTTTCCCGTAAATTGGAATTTCTGTCTTACAAAGAAATTCTGCAATGACCATACTTGTTATAAAACCGCGCTTGATACCAAATTAAGAATTTTTAAATAGGACTGTCAAGTGACTCGATATCCTGTATATCGAAGACATAGGTTAAATTCGTTAAGGGCATAACTGAATTGATTGGCATAACTGAATTGATTGACAGAACTGAATTGATTGGCAGAACTGAATTGAATTTGCAAAACTTAATTGAATTGCAGAACTTAATTGAATTTGTGAGCATATTTGAATTGATTTGAGATTGTGAAATATTGAATATGAAAGTGTATTTTCGGGATGATCACGAACTATAATCGATTGTATATATAACAAATATATGTATTGTATTTACATCGATCATCCATAAAGTGCTGAAAGTTTTGAATTGTTAAACTGTATGATTTGATTTAAACTGAAACGAGGAATGGATTTATAGAAACTACTAAGCATGAAAATGCTTAGCGATTGTTTTACCAATGCGCAGTACCGAAAGTGATAGATAGCAGGATCGAAGCGGACCTAAGATCGAGCCGAAGTCATAAAGAAGGAAATTTCTGAGTATGCTCGACATGCATTTATTCCATGTTTTCTTTTGATATTGATATTTTGTAAAAACACTTGAACTCGAACATCTATTTTTGTAAATCATTTTGAAAAGGCTTGAAGGTTTCATTGTAAATGCATTTTGTTAAATGTAAATGTTTAGCGGCTTGCCCAATTTTGAAATCGTCTCCAAGAACGACATGATTTTGAGGATTGAGTGATAAAAGGCATCCCTGACTGCCTCGACTCGCCAAAACGGGCCTGCCGGAAAGAGGTCCTGCAGCCGCAAGATAACCAATAAAGTAGCGTACCTAACCGCTCTTCAGCCCAATTTCTTTTCATTCTCGTCTATAAGGTCAAGGCCCGAGCCGACAACCCCAAACATGTAAGTGCCTAACGCTAGGCTTCTTTCCAGTCCACAACTCATAAGGGGTTGTAGCTATTGTTTTACTTGGTACCCTATTAAGAATGTACACTGCAGTCTTAAGTGCTTCTCCCCAAAGTGATTCAGGTAAAGAAGAATGACTAATCATACTTCTCATCATGTCCTGAAGTGTTCGATTAACTTCTCAAGAACACCATTCATGCTAGGCTTACCTGGCATTGTGTATTGCGGGACGATCCCACATTTCTTTAGGAAGATAGCGAAAGGTCCTAGACGTTGTTCTCTAGAGCCATCATATCTATCATAGTACTCACCACCATGATCAGATTTGACAGCCTTTAATCTTCTGCTGTTGGAGTTCAACTTTGGCCTTAAAAGACTTGAACACGTCCAAAGCTTGAGACTTCTCATGAATTAAATATAGGTACCCATACTCTTGAATAGTCATCTATGAACGTGACAACATCGTGACTATCTCCCCAAGAAGCCATGGGAATGGCCCACATATCTGGGCATGAATTGGGCCAGACTCTGCATATCTATTGGCATCTAATTTCTTTTCTCTATTTGTTTCCTTTAATGCACTCACGTGCTTGAAAGTCAGCTACATCAAGTGAATCAAGAATGTCATCCTGACACAAGCCTTTGAATTTATGTTTAGAGATATGGCCTAATCAGTTGCGGCCATAACATACGTAACTCTATCAATTAATTTACGCTTTGTACCACGTATACTTGTATACAAGGTTCATTGGGGAGGCAAATAGTATCCAACAAATAAAGGTTGTCATGCATAGATAAAAACTGAAGATTCAATTACATTTGAATTTAAAGAAAGATTAAATTTCGAATTTCCAAATGAACAATAATATCCAGATTTGTCCAATATAGAAATTGAAATCAAATTCCGTCTAAAGGACGGTACAACATAAGTGTCCTTTAAATTCAAATAAATACCAATTTGTAATAACAACCTAAATGTCCCTATTGCCTCTACTTTCGCCCTTTTTCCATCGCCCACATAGACGACCTTTCTGTAATCATTCGCGCCGCTCCAAAGACAACCTTGTAAGGAAACACTTACGTGAGTAGTAGCACTAGAATCTACCCACCAGGTATGACTAGGTACAGAAGTTAACGCTCTATGACTTGCTTTATTTCAAGAAGAAATTTCGTAGCATTAACGCTCTCATTGATAGAGCCTCGAAACGCTTCTGGAATGGAGCATTTCATAAGCATTAGACTCAAGCGATTGGATCATTCCCACTTCTCAATATTAGCCTCATTGAGGTTTTCCGGAGTGGAAGTGTATGCTCCATTCTAATGCTAGGTCTAATTCCATGCAAACAGAACAATTTATACATTTTCTTCCAAATCTTGAAATTGCTCCCATCGAAAGCATGGGAATTCCATTAACTCGAGCAAAGATCGCATTAGCCAGAGCTGAGTAGAGAATAAGAAACAAATAAACACGCTCACCTAAGTTCCAAAACCAAATCAAAATAATAAATTCAAATGCAAGTAAAAATCCCATTCCAAGATGTCAGGCACTCAATTATTGTCTTGTCTTTGGACAAAATATTAACTTGTAATTTATGTCTTGGTGTAGTAATCAAACACTAATAATAATTATTGTCAAATAATTATTGCCACCCAAGGTCTTTCATCAGCATACTGCTAGTATGGGTGTCATATTGTACGAGGATATTCAGTTTTAGTGGGAGTTTGAGATGCTTTTGTTATAGATATATTTCCAGATATTTCAGTTGTAAATATTTTTGAGGTTTTGCGTTCCCGTGTAACTTCGCCTTGTTTTATTGACACTTTGAACTAATTTTATTTGATCTCACTTAATAAAGTTGGACTGCAATTTGAATTGTGCATGTTAAGATCACATTACATGTACTTCCATGCTACACAACCACATTGTGATCCTCATTATCTCGATCATATCAATACATGTGACCATTAATAGGCCGAGTTACAACAAATGTAACAAAGTTCTCTATGATCCTGTGTTGGTAGGATTGATGGACTAGATTGGTTTCTTGATACATGTGTTTGGGTGATAAAATTTGAGCTCATAGGTTATTTATTACAATACATAATTATAAAGTTACATATATAGCCCAAGTGGGAGATTGTTGGATTATTTAAATTTATTTATGGGCTCATATGTGATTATTATGTATTGTAAACCCTGAAAGATAAAGCCTATTTAAGTGATCTTCCTTAAGTTTTTTTTTTTTGTTCGTTTCTAGGTGCTTGAGATTTCAGTTTTAGATAGATGCCGGTTTTTGAAATTGATGTTTGAAAATAAAACACTAAACCAAAAATCAAATAATTCCTGATGATTAAAACATGCCGGCTCTGATACCAAATTTAGAAACCAAAATGAAACTTTACAGTGAAAATCATCACCCTGTATGTAACACTCGAACATGCCCTAGCGCTCGTAGCTTGCTTAGTGGGTATATTAAAAGCTAAATGGAATTTTTTTCAAAATAAAACGAGAGACCCTTGACCACACAGTTAAGGGTAAGTGGTCTTTACCACTTTAGGGACATAAAAGACATAAAACAATAAGTTTATATGCAAATATGAAATTTGAGAAAAGACGGAATAGAAATTAGAAAGAGTTAAAGGACCTAAATGCAAAATGAAAAAGAAGAAATGCAAAGGCCAAACATGGCCTTAACTCAAAAAAGATGGATAAGGTTAATAGGTCTCTCATTTTTTGAGAGACCAAAAATGTAAAAGAAGAATCCAATAGTCATAAAGTTAAAAGTTTATAGGCTAAATTAGAATATGCCTAACTTGATTTGCAAAAAGAGAAGAACCAAAGGACTAAAGTGAAATAATGAAAACTTAACCCAAAAAAATGGGTTTGTGGGAGCCAAACATGGCTTGAGGAAAGACATTTTATTTAAGACCAAATTTGGTCTCATTTGGGAGGAACAAAAAAATGAAGTTAGAGGAGAAGGGAGAAGAAGAAGAAGAGTGAAGAGGAGAGGAAGAGAAGAAGAAGAGAAGAGAAGGAGAAATAAGAGCAAAAGGTATGGAACTTGTATATATTTGTATGGATACATGTTCAGGGGTTGTGGGTTGTGAGAAACTCTCAACTAAATGAGTTCTCAGATGGAAATCATCACAAACTTTGATCTCTAGGGCTTTGCTAGAATTTCATCATAACCTTAGATTTCTGAAATTAAAAATGCAAAACCCTATATGAACAAGATAGAGTATGGAATCCTCCCTTGAGGTTGGATTCATGGTTAAATGGCAAGTAATTGAGTTAGGGTTTAGAACAAACCTAACTAACTTTGTATTGGGTTGTGTATGGGTTATGACCTATATTAGAATGTGGGTTTTGGGAGTAATTCATGAAAAGTTTTGAAGAAAGATATGTAATGAAAGATGATTTGAGTATAAAAGAGATTACAAGATGAATTTGGAGTAGTTTTGATGTGTATATAGAGTATTGAGTTGGATTTGGGTAGAAATATATGGAAAGGGAAAACCCACATTCGGGACAAATTTCATGTCAGGACTCTGCACGTAGTGTGTTCTGCTTATTTGACCAAGGTTCATATTTTGGCCATAAATTGCTCATTTCTGATCCGATTTGAGTGATTCAAGTTGCTAATTAAAATAGATTTCAAGTAAAACCCAACATCCTGAAATAGGTACCTTCAAATTATGATTCTATGTAGCCCAAAAATTCACTCAAAGTGGGGCTATGTTCAAGCCAAATTTCTAGTTCTGTTTTTGAACATAGGGTAGTCCGGCCGTTTAGGACATAACTTGGAGTTTCAAGTGTCTCGACGGTGATTCCAGTTGGAGAAGAACCCTAGCACCTTAGCTTCAAAGTAGTATAAAAGACCAGTGTAAAATGTGAAGTTAAGATCTCCGAAATGACAAAGACGGTGGTCATGCCATCGCAGTGCCGCAAGTCGCCGATTCGTCATGACTTGCAACTTGCATAACTCCTTCGTTAGGACTCCATTATGGGTACTCTTAGACTCTATGGAAAGGTCGTTGAGTCTAGAATCTAACCATATGCTATTTAATGGCATTTGGTGCCCACATCTTATCTGAAAATTGAATTGTTGCACCAAGTGTACTAATTGCTTGGTTAAAGTTAATTGGAAAATATGGTAAGAAAGGATGTAGATATAAACAAGAAATGCAATATGTATAGATGTGTTCATGAAACATGAATGTGATATGGAAATGAAATGAACTGGAAACAACATAACATGAAAGGCAATTTGTCATGAACACATAATGTGGTTAAGTTATATATAATTATTATCACATATAACCAGAAAAAGATAACAAATGATAGGAAATGTATGTGAAGGAGTATATGAATGAGTATATGAAATGAGTACATGGATGAGTATATGAATGAGTATACGTGAACGAGTATATGAATGAGTATACGTGAACGAGTATATGAATGAGTATACGTGAATGAGTATATGAAATGAGTACGTGAATGAGTATATGAAATGAGAACATGAATGAGTATGTGAATGAGTATATGAATGAGTATATGAAATGAGTACGTGAATGAGTATATGAATGAGTATACGTGAATGAGTATATGAATGAGTATATGAAATGAGTACGTGAATGAGTATATGAAATAAGTACATAGATTGAGTATATCTTTGAAAAGATAATACGAAAGTGAATATGGAATTGAAATGTGATATTTGAAAATCGAATGAATATGAATGATGATAAAGACGGGATTCATTAAACGGAATTCGTCATAAATGTGAATTGGTTGATATATCGAATGAACCGTCTGACGGGATGCACCAATCGGCATCCGTCACGAAGGCACCCCGAAATTTATCCAATGTCCCACTTGGTGGGATGCCCCAATCGGCATCCGTCATGATGGCGTATGACATCAGCTGTTCCCACTCGCTGATGCACCAAACGACATCCATGACGGTGTATGATTTAATTGATACCATGTCGAGGTGCACCCAACGACATCCGCTCGCGATGGGAGACCGACACTGATACCACATGCTCAGGTGCACCAAACAGCATCCGTCATGATGGGAGACCGAATTGTAAAATGTGTAGACACATTACCGAATGATAATAAAGTATGGATTCATTAAACTGAACTGGCCGTAAATGTGAATTGAATAGTCAAAGTGAAATAACCGACATTAACGAGTGTAAATGGTTTTATGTATATGCTTAAATCTCATAAATTGAATTGTGAATTGAATTATTGCATTGAAAATGCATGTTGTGATATGATAAATGATTTAAATGAAAGCACAAATTTAACAAGATGAGTATAGCGGGATATAAAGACATTATTTTGTAAATGCATTTTGTTAATTGTAAATGCTTGCGGCTTGCCCATAATGAAGTGCTTCCGAGTAACAAAAGTCTAAAGGAATAACAACACAAACAACATGTTTTTGAGAAGATAATTGAAAATGCCTGAGTAAACCTGGGCTCTCTCACTCGATCCGCCAACCGGTCGAAGCCGGGGATTCGGCCGTGGACACTTTGAAAAAAACGAAAATTTAATAAACCAAACAAAATGTTTGAAGATAATTGAAAATGCCCGAGAACCGGCTCCGCTGACTGCCAACCGTCGAGTAGGGATTCAGGTCGCAACACTTTTGAAAAACGAAATTTAATAATAAAACCAAACAAAATGTTTTGAGAAGATAATTGAAAATGTCGGAGTAAACCGGCTCCGCTTGATCTCGCTAACAGTGGTCAGCTCTGGATTCGGTCGCGACACTTTGAAAGAAATTTAATAAAACGATAATTAACGATGAACGGTATCACTAATTTGACCCGTATGTATTTGATATGACTTTGATATGTTCCGATTTGCCATCAGAGATGTATGTTTGTTTTCAATATGATCCGACATGTCATACATGTAGAAGATATGAATTGAAACTTGTAAAGACATGACACATGGAAGTGATAATGACTGATAATGATATGGAAACCTAAAAAGGATAAAACCTACATGTGTAATATGATATGAGTTAGGAAGTCACATACCATTAGGCTTCGCGATATGATAAGGAAAGTAATGTAAAAAGATCAGTGGACGGCGATTATTGTTATTGGTCGCCATCAAGCCTATATGTTCCCACTAAGCGTAAAGCTTAACACGTGTGTTCAATCCGTGTAGGTACCGAAGAGCAGATAAAGAGACGTGTGACATTCCACACCGCCACAAAGACGGGCCATCTCGCAGATAGGTGCTCACCAAACACGCTTTCCGCCATTCTTCATGTTTGTATTAGACATATATATGTATGTTTGCATAAGTAAATGGACTAGTATATGTGTATAGATTTTGACGGACACCAATTCCAAGTGGTAGTTTTGTATATGTAAATGATTTTAAGTTATTACAAATTGTTTGTATACCCACAGTATAAGTTCAAACAAAAAAAAAAAGGTAAAGAGTCCCAAGATATGGTTTCAAGACCAAACCTAGGCTCTCGATTTGCTAATAGGGTCGGACTGGGAACCGAGGCGTGACACTGTAAACCTTAGAATCTATCGTGTTTAATAAATAAGAATCATATACTGTTCTTCTTGAAGGAAGTGTACCTGAATCCATCTTGTGCTAATAACTAATCGAATGAACTGTCTTCCAAATCACAACGTAGTTCCAAGAGAGGTTCCTCACTCTCTCTTGTTTTCTTCGACCAACGGGGAATCTTTAAAAGAACTCGTTTTTAATTAAATTCAAGACCCCTCTTATGCTAGGAAGTGACGCTTCACAAAGACACTTCATTAGGTTTTCTATTTTGGCCCATTGACAAAATAGAAAACTAAATGTCTCTACACATATATGAGGAAACACATTGCAAACTTGATGTATTAAAGCTAGAAAAAAAAAATTTAAGGAAGATCACTTAAATAAGCTTTATCTTTCAGGGTTTACAATACATAATAATCACATATGAGCCCATAAATAAATTTAAATAATCCAACAAGAAAAACCTCATTTTCATTTCTTTCATGTCATGCACTCACACCTAATTTTCTAGGTTGCCCCGATGCATATGAAATGCATTATGCCATTTCCAAACCACACATGCCAATATATCAATTACACATATATTAACAAAATTTACATACATGTCACATGTTATTTAATTCACATCAATAATATCAAAATTAGCTCACTTGAGCTAATTACAATTCATTTCCAATGGCTTACACACAATTATATTTTTATATAATTCCACATCATGTTAACACATTTAATTACATGCATTTAACATATTATTTCACACAATTCCAAGCCATCCAATTCAAGCAATATTTTGCTTACAACACACATAAAACCATTTCCAAATTTCAACCATAAATCGACTGCTTTTTAACGGCTTCCAATGAGCAGCTGGTTATCCGTGGGCAAATTTCACTCACTGCCATCGGCCCACTTTGTGGAACCTAACCATGGCCGCCTCCGGCCCAAAACACCTAAACCATAATTTATTCCATAAATTATCACACAACCACCCAAAACAGCCCCTAAACCGGTCTAAACAGTTCCATATATTCCAACAATTCGGTCCCAAGTTTTGAGACCGATCAAATGACCACTCATGGCCTCAAATTAACCAAACCATTAACACGACTCTTAAAACCGAAACTAACCGAGTAGGAGAAGACCCCTACCTCTTGAGTTGCTCAATCTACCAAACTGTGTCCACGCATAGCCCTTGCCGCGTAGATCACTTTGCTTCTTGTTCCGTCGAGAACCGACGATCCGAATGGCGGGAAATCTAGAGAGAAGGCACATACTCTCTCTCTAAAAACTGAACCACAAACCTACTGCACGATTTCTTCCTCTCCTGCACGTTTTCTTCTTCAAATTGAAGAAGAAAACTATTCATCTTTTGTCTTATTCTCATTTAACTTTTCAAAATTCCATCCATGTCCCTTTGTCTCGATTTGGACACTCGCTCTAATCTAAGCCACACTTCCATAATCTCAATCATGCAACATGTGTCACATGAGTACATGTCAGATGTGACTTTGTCACATCACATGTCTCAAAGTCGCTTTTGGCACCGACTCCTATACCGAAAAACGTGAAATTCGACCGCTCCTAATTCGACAAAATTCGACGTGGTTGCTAGATTTCGTAAGACGATTCCAACGGTGAAGTCCGTTTTGTCATCCGAGATCTAGAAAAATTTCGGATTTTGACCGAAATTACGATTTTGCCCATTTTCAGAAAATTGGATTTTCTCGGGGTTTCACATAAGTGCACATGTAATGGTCATGTTCCACACATTTACATTTACATTTTAAGTAAAAACCTACAATTTTACTATGGAATCCTATAAGTCATGTCATGTCATGAAATGAGATGAGACTCAATTATGTACTATGCCCCGAGTCCTTATCGACTCCCAACATTCCCGAGTCCTTACAGACTCCATCACACAATGTCTAAGCTCATGCATGATAAAATCCATTATTTATGAATTACATTCAGTGATCATTTTACAAAACAAATTCATTTGTTTTTAAACCGAAAGTTTTTTGGATGTCATAGCTCAATGATCATTTATATACAAAACTCATGTGTCGTTTATGGGCAACGAATTTTTGGTGTCACACCGCAGGCTTCGCACACCTAGACACTTTTACGTGCTTTCACCACTAGAATTATGTCTAATCACAAATACCGAGTCTTTCACCCGAGGGGGTGTCTATCCCTGCTTGTTATTACCTGACACAACTTTTCTTTTACCGTTTCATGTAACTGTACAACTCTATTGGACGTCGTCCAACGATACCGAGCCCACCCAATCAAACACTAAACGTAGTGTTGATTATAATCATGCACTCACACCTCATTCAATATGATGTCCCTGTGTATATGCAGTGCAATGCGTCATTGCATGTTATATCATGTCATATGTATAATGAATGCAACATAGACAACAAAAACCATACAATTCACCATGTATTATAGACAATTGTATTATGAGCATATAATTTCCAAACCAAACAATCAACTCAATGTCAATATATTCAAACACATATATATAAACATTCAATCAATTACCACCAAACATGTCATCCAAAACTCAAGCAATGACAAACTTGATCCACAAGACCAACTATAAAACAGTTTACACAATGGCCTCAAGTGCTTTCATAATGGGTCGGAACTTAGACCACACCACTGTGCCCACAAACTAGCCATACACAAGTTACAGGACAGTTCCGAACTGAACTCAAAAATTGGTCCCCAAACAGTTCCCAAATCTGGCCTGAAATAGTCCACAAGATTGATTACAACCAAGCCATGAAACCAACCACAAAGCAGTCTCAACATAGGTTATAAACAACCCCAAATAAAACCACAAATAGCCATACTTGTCCCACAAACCGTTAAAACAACCTAAGCCGGGCATCAGAAAAGGACCATAATCAACGTAGAGGTCCAATTTAGGTGATTAAAAAAACTTAACATCAAGTTTATAGATGCAGCTACAATTTCTATGAAGAACATGAGTCCAAAATCCCTCCGTTTCCCAACCGAAAACCAGGTCTAAAATATGGACACAAATTGTTAAATAGCCTAAGATGTGGTATTCTTAGGAAATGGATCATAACTTGAGCTATAGAGGTTTAATTTAGGTGATTCAAAAGCCTAACCTCAAAGTTCAATAAATGCAAGCATAACTTCTATGAGGAATGAGTCCAAATACTCCGCTTTCCCCAACCGAACTAAGCCTCCCAAAATTTGGACAGTATGTAGGGTCAAAATAGGGTAGCATTCCCAATAGTCCCAAAATACGGCCAAATAGCTCTTAGGATGGAAATAAACCAAGTAGGAAGAATCCCTATCTCTTGGAGTGTAGCCCTTATTGAGTAGACGAACTTTACTTCTTGGTTCGACGAGTTCCGAGACAAGCATGAGATTTCTCCTCCCCTCTTACTCACTCTCATCCACCTCCCTTCTATGGGCTTGACACATGGCTTTCATCATGTCATGTGTCACCCAATTATCCGGGTCCATTTGACCAAAATATGAAAGACCCGGATCGGCTCCCACCTACGAAATTACGTAATCTGGGGATTCGTGGAGACGAATCCAACAGAGTCCGTTTCGTCATCTGAGATCTAGAGAATTTCAGGTCCGCAACTTGTATTGTAGCGACAATTTACCTTTTTTGCTCTTTTTCGAAATAGTTCAAATTTTACCCGAGTTTTACATGTTTTAGTAGAAAATTCGGGGAATTGTAATGTTTTCAAGGGAAATTCTTATATAAAATAATGTTTAAATAAAAAAACCTAAAATATATCCTAAATTAAGATATTTTTTATTATCATGTAATTTTAATGTGAGAATATTTTTTTTAAATAGATATTTGATAAAATTCAAAATTTTATTTATAATAATTTAAAAAATAACTTATATTTTGTTGAAATTTCTAGAAATATTTAAAAATAATACTAAAATAATTTTACTAAAAGTTTGATTCTCAAATACTTTGATTTCATTTAGATTTAAATTTATGTTCAATTACAAAGTTACCTTCTTTAATCCAAATAGAATTAATGAGTTTAAAATTGATTTAAGAATAGTCTAATTTAATATAATATATTTTATTTATTAAATATTAAGTAATTATAAAGGATCAAGGATAAAGATTTTACAGTTTTATTTAAATATAATCCAAATATCTATTTTTTTAAATATTTTTTGATTAAAATTACATGATACTAAGTAAAAAAATTCTTAATTTATAATATATTTGAAAGTTTTTTATTTAAACATTACTTTCCCGTTTCTTAAAAGAAAAATCCAAATTTTAATAAATATAAAGATGTGTTTAGTTTGAAGGTTTGAAAAATTAATTGTATTTATCCAATTTTCATTTATCTAGTTTTTTAATTGATTGAATTTAAATCAAGCTGTAAAATCTTTATCCTTTATACTTAATATGTAATAAATAAAATAAATTATATTAAATTAGACTATTCTAAATTAATTTTAAAACTTATTAATTCCATTTTGGATTAAGAAATTTAACTTTTGTAATTTAAACATTTTAAATTTAAAATGAATCAAAGTATAAGTCAAACTATTTTTAGTAAAATTATTTTAAGTATTAATTTTTTTTGAAAAATATCACAATTTTCAAACAAAGATTATATGAATTTTTAATTATTATAAATAAAATTTGAATTTGATCAAATCTCTATTTTTAAAAGAATGTTTTCAAATTAAATTACGGATAATAAAATCTAATTTAGATATATTTCAAGATTTTTTTTTATTAAAACATTATTTTATTAATTATATGAGAGTTTCTCTTGAAAAATATTATAATTCAAGAATTTTCTATTAAAGCAAAATGACTAAATTTCCTTTTAAATATTAAAGTAAATATTATTTTATACTTTCCCACATGGCCGCACAAATCTAACATAACGAATGAATTTTATTCCCCATTTGAACAACACGCACAAACCATCTTTAAAAAATGACTTATATTTTATGTTTTCAATAGTTTAAGAGTTCATTTTAACATTGTAAAGTATAAGAGGTAAATGTCAAAAAAATGAAAGTGCAAGAGTTGAAAATGCATTGTTCCTTTAATGTAACTAAATTAATAAAGTGAATGTCCATCATGCTAATCTTATATGTTAGAACACTCTTTGAAAATGTAGAACATAGAGAAGGGAGAGATCCCGAGTAGGATTGAGCACGGTTTATTTAATTCGGTTTTGAATATAAAAATCTAATTGAACCGATAAGAATCGGTTTTAATTTATTAAGATCGAAATCGATAATTTGAAATATAAAAACAATAAAATCGGTTCAATTCGATTTATAAATAATAATCAATTGAAGTTTTTAAATCGCCTGACCTATCTTGCTTAAAAATTGAATAAAAATTAAAATTGTAATATAAAATATAAAATAAAACTAATATATTTAATGTTATCCAAAAACCATGATTTTGTACTAACTTCTGCTAATTAAAATTATGTTATAATATGAAAAGTATTAGGGTTTGGAAAATGGGCTCAAGTAGCCCATTCAAACCCCAAAGGAGAGGTATGCTCCATTGAAGCATTTAGGCCTTTTGACGCACCCCGCATGAAGCTGGCCCAATCCGCTCTAAGCTTAAAAGTCGACATGGGTAATCAAGAAGCTCCATGTTCTCGCAAATCAAGCCAAATCCTATAGATAAGGAAATAGAATAACTCCTAATAATATATTATCCAGCAAATCTAACTAAATCTTACCAGTTAGGAAAGTAAGATAATTCACAATATTACAGCTCATCAAACGAGATCCCACCAATAAGGGAGAGAAATAATTCCAAATAGAGTTGCACTTTCTATATCCATAATCAAATCCGATATCAAGAAAATATCCCATCCAATGAAAGAACTTAATCACCATCCAACTCATTAAACATCTACTATAAATACAAGGCTTCACCTCATCGGTGAAAGGCACGCAACATACGCATCACATTTGCCTCTACAAATTCCATCTTTCTCTCAGAAAGAATCGACTCTAGGGCATCTGAGCAACACGGGCAAAGCCCCGCCGACCTCCCATTATTTCTCAAGCTACAGTAGGAGTACCACCTCCAGAGCTCCAGACCAGCACTACAAAGAATCTACTTCACTCGACGATCCAGAGTCACAGAATAACCTCCAAGAGCAAATTAGTCCACTAACTAATCCCTACACGCTCCAAATTCCAGCCCGGCTGAAAAGGCATCATCAAGGCCACTGTGGGAACGACAGCTCTTTACAAATATAACTGGCTTCGCCATCGATGGTATAAACCCGGAACACAAGCAAGAACAACGCCAATCCGCCAAGGATGCAGGATCCGCCAGGCGATGCAGACAACAGACCTCCTGGCACATTAGAAGCAATGCAAGCCAACACGAACGAGGTGGAGGCGCTCCGCCTCACCAACCAACGCCTGATAGGAGAAATAGAACAACTCACCAGGCAGATACAACGCCCACGGGATACACGACAAACACAGGAAGGTCACAACTTTCCTCCTCATGAAGGGCAACACACCCCGATGATTCCCGAGGTGCCGGGGAAACGTGGCAGTCTAGCCGAGCCAGGGGGCACGGACCACAATTGGCCCCTGGAGAGGAGGGCAACGAAGCAACACTGGAGCATGTCGGGAACGAAGAACTACGCCACCCTCAGCAAGGAGCAGGAGAACTATCATGGGAGCAGAGGTTCAAGAGCCTCCAACAAGAGCTCAAATCGTGTGAAGGAGGTGGTAAGAGGACGCGCTCCTGACACTAGCTGACACTCTTGCACAACAAACCGAATCACCTCACAAACTCGAGGTGCTTCTCTACTTCTCTCTTCCAGCAAATTCGGGATGCTACGCGGGTGAGCTATCTGACAGTGTCGTGGATCCAAATAATCATCTCAACACTTACAAAAACCAAATGGAGCCGCATGGGTATCAAGATCCGGTGCGATGCAGAGCTTTTGCTATCACATTAAAAGGCCCAGCCTTGGCCTGGTTTAATAGGCTACCACCGTCATCAATCTCCTCATTCAGAGAGCTATCCATTGCATTCGTCTCTCACTTCATTAGGGCTAGGACGTATAGAAAGCCAAGTTATCATCCGTCGACCATCGCAGCCTCGCAAGAAAGCCCGAGGTCTTATGTCCGCAGATTCAATGCCGTAGCCCTAAAGGTAGATATACCTGACGAGAAGTTTGCGACATCATCGTGATTCATTGCCGGCTTAGGGGTTCAATCGAAGGACTTGATGTTTTCCATCTCCAAGAATCCCCAAGCAAGCATGGCTGTGGTGCTCGCAAAAGCGTAAAAGATATTAACAATGAAGAAGCTCGCCCAAGAAAGAGAACTCATCCACTCATAAAGAAAAAAGCGGGACAGATAAGCGACGAGGACGAAGCCCAAAAAGACAAAACGATCGAGAAAGGTCTCCAAAGAAGGATGGAGAACGGTCCCCGAAAAGGCGTGGGAACCTCAGAGATCGGTCCGCCCACCGCAACCTCGAAAAGATGACGACGCACCCGCCCCGCGGTTCACCCCACCAGCCCCGCAAGATCGCAGTCCCAAGGCAAGTACGAAACGGTCAGCCCCGAGGTGGCCAACTCAAATGAAGTCAGACCCCGCCACAAGAGACAACTCCAGGTACTGCGAGTTCCATAGGGACTACGGGCACCGCACGGACGACTGCATACAACTCAAGAGGGAAATAGAGTACTTAATACGGCGCGGGTACCTCCGACGCTTCATATCCCCTGAAAATCGCCTCCCCGGGGACCGCTTCGAACCGTGCCTCGGCTCAAGAACCACCACCGCGCATCGACAACTCAGCACCAACAACCCTAGGAGAAATCCATGTGATCTCAGGAGGATTCGCAGGAGGAGGGGAATCCAGTTCAGCTCGGAAGGCCCATCTACGCAGCATCAGGTCAGCAGAGATAGCGGAAATACAAGCGGTGTCCAAACTGCCGCGGCTCGACACGTCCATCACATTCTCTGACTCAGATCTGGAGGGATGCCAACACCCCCATGACGACCCATTGGTAGTTTGCGCAGTTGTGGCCAACAAAACAATTCATCAGGTCCTAGTTGACAATGGGAGTTTAGCTGACATCATCTTCGTCGCCTTCGAAGACGTGGCATCTAAGCGGAGAGACTGAACCCAACACACATACGCTGGGTTCTCCGGGAAAAGGTATTACCTGGGGCTCAATACAACCAAGACTCACTCGAGATCCCCTCGCTGCAACGACGACGCTGAAGATCTCCTCATTGTAGAAGCCCCATCTCGCTATAATATGTTGTTAAAGTGCACTTCAATGTAATAAAGCCATCCTCCGCGATACCACATGATGATCAAGTTTCCAACCGTAAGCTGGCGGTGAAATGGTTCGAGGATCAACGAGGCCGCTGAATGCTAATCAAGACCATGAAGCGTAAAGCTGGCCGACAACATACATGGATTCACTGACGCGCGACGAGGTGCTCACTCACCCGAGCCCTCGTAAGAACTAGAACCGGGCATCGTTGGATGACGACCAACATCATCCGCCTATATCGGCTCCAAGCTAGCAGAAGACCTCAAAAGCCTCCTCATCCATTTTTTGAGACAGAACAAAGACGTCTTCGCATGGAAGCAGGCGGACATGGGAGGAATTGACCCTACAATAATCACTCATAAAGCAAACGCCGCCCATCCTTCAAGCTAATCAAACAAAGGCGAGGAGCTTCGCCGTAAAGACAAAGCCATCGAACGAGGAGGTCGGCAAACTCCTCCAAGCCGAGAGCGATCAGTGTGAGGTGGAGATCCCGGCGGTTGGCCGAACGCCGCACTTGTCAAAAAGCAAACTAAGAAGTGGCGACCAGATTGACTTTATCGACATCAATGTGAGCGTGCCCAAAGGACGCTTTTCCTTTGCCGAGGATCGCACCATCGAGATGCTACACCGCCATGAACTCCTCACAGACGCCGTGCCAACCATCAAGATGGACCCGCATCGACCGCTGAAAAGACCTCGCTCGTCACAGCCGCATGGAACCTATCATATCGTGGTGATGCCAAGCTAGCTCAAGAATGCAAGAGCTACCTATCAAGGGTCAGAACCTGATGTTCCGTAAGGCATAGGCAATAACTAAGGAGGTGTACATAGATGACATGTCAGAATCCACTACAACCGAAGCCCACATAGCTCATCTGTCTGAGGTGTTCCAGATCCTGAGAAATTACAACATGAAACTGAATCCAACCAAGTGTGCCTTCGGAGTATCAGCCGGAAAATTCTTGGGTTTCATAGTCAACCATCGAGGAATTGAGGCAAATCCAGACAAAATAAAGGTTGTGCTCGACATGCCATCGCCATCAGGTATAAAGGAAGTCTAGCATCTGACAGGAAGGATTGCTGCTTTAAGCCGATTCGTATCCAGGATAAGTGATAAATGCCAGCCTTTCTTCCAAGTTCTGAAGAAGGCCTTTCAATGGGATACGAAGTGCTAAGGAAGACTCAAAGATTGAAAACATATTTAAGCTCCTCCCATTCTAGTAAGTCCTATTATTGAAGGAGCTCTCACTCTATATCACTTAGTCAGATCGTATTTTTCGACTGCCCTCGTCAGAGACAAAGAACGAAAGTGCACCTGGGGCTTACTATTGCCCAGCCTGGATGAGCTATAGGTGGTACCAAGGATGGAGAAATTAATTTTGGCATTGGTAACCGCAGCTCGGAAGCTCCGCCTTTACTTTTAGGCTCATACCATAGAAGTTCCAATAGAATACCCGATGAAGCAAGTGTTACATAGTCCCAGACTCCGAAGGTCGATGAAGTGGGCCTGAGCCGAGCGAAGCAACATCGATACAAGCCGAAAATCGCAATAAAGGGCAGGTCTTAGCGACTCACATGAATTCACCTCAGCGGAACATGCTGAGAACGCTCAAACAATGACTAACCTCCTAACTGAAACTCTATATGGAGCCTGTAAATGCATAAGGGAGCGAGAGCAGCTCCAATCCCCGACCTCTCCGTATGAATGCATATCAGTACGCATTCGCATTCGATTCCGAGCCTTCAACAACGAGGCCGAGTATGAGGTCACATAGCAGCCTCAACCTCCCATTCACTAGAAGTTGACCAATTAGAGGTTCAGCCGACTCCCAGCTGGTAGTAAGACAAATAGAAGACACCTACGAGGCCAAAAGTGGAAGGATGATCCTATACCTCCAAAAGGTACGAGATTTATTGAAAAAATTCGTGATGGTTCAGGTCAAACATGTCCCTAGAGCAGGGAACTCCCGAGCTGACGCCTTGGCAAAGTTAGCGATTGCCTTACAAAGAAGACTTCAAGCAGTCAACACTACAAATACCGCGTATTCCATGCATCTCTGTGACGTGGAAGTTGCCCAGGTCGGGTCCGAGCCGAGTTGGATGGACCCCATTTGGGATTATATAATAGACGGACTTCTACCCGACGACCCGAAAGAAGCAGCCAAAATCAGGACGAGGTCAGCCAGATTCACTAATCATAAGGGAAGCTTGTACAAGCGAGGTTTCTTCACACCCATCCTTAAATGCATCGCGGGAAAAGACACTGAATACGTGCTAAGGGAAGTACATGAAGGTATATGCGGAAATCATATCGGAGCTCGGGCATTAGCAAGAAAGGTCTTAAGACAGGGATACTACTGGCCCACAATACTCAGAGACGCAACCGACCTGGTCAGGAAATGCAAGATCTGCCAGGAGCATGCTAAGATCTCACGCCTCCCATCAGAGCCCTTGACATCAATCACAAGCCCCCGTCAATCAAATTGCCGACATACCGACCTCGCCCATCGGGAAGGGCCACGCACCATCATCGCCGCAGCGGGATTACTTCACCGCGGGTCGCCGAACCTTTGGCCAATCACGTAAACGTAAGATACAATTTTGTGTGGCGAGCCATCATATGCGTGCTTGTATCCCAAGAGCCCGATATCGATAACGGAAAACAATTTGACAACGCTTAAGTTCGTAGATTTCGTGGCCGAAGCTCTAATTAAGAATTATTACCGCTCCATCACATCCGCACCTAATGGTCAGCCGGGTCACCATCGTAACCCTTAAGGCCGCGAAGACCAAATTGGAAGATCTAAAAGGAAATGGTAGAATACTCCTGGTGGTGCTGGGCTGGGCCTACAGACAACACATAAGTCAACAACCCGGGAAACCCCATTCACCCTAGCCTTTGGCACTGAAGCAGTAGCCCTTGTCGAGGTCGGATTAAAGTCCCCAAGGATCGAGTTAGCAACAGTGGAGCACAATGACGAGGCTCTCCGTCTAAATTTGGATCTCCTAGATGAAAAACGTGAGCAGGTTCTAAGGCATACGGAAGACTATCAAAGGAAGACGGCGAGGTACTATAACCAAAAAGTCAAACCCAGGAGCTACATGTCGGGTGATTTAGTCTTAAAGAAGCTCCTGCCAGCAAGGAAGAATCCAGCACATGGAAGACTGGGCCTTAATTGGGAAGGCCCCTACATCATATCTCGAGTCGTCAGACCAGGCAATTACGAGCTCTAAACAAAGGAGGGAAAAATTTTACAGCATGTATGGAATGCGGAGCATCTTAAGTGTTTTTACCAGTAAACATCGGTTTGTAATCTTAAATAAAGCATTATCAATTTTCGCATGACGAGCCGAAAGCATCGGTTATTGCTAGGGACGACTAAGACATACAATGCTCGGAGAATTACATGCAAATATAATGAGAAAGTTCATATCATAAAAGAAGTAAAGTCTCTTTTATTCCAATTAGGTCATTCAATTACAATCAGTGGTGTCATCGACATATCTGAAGCACACGCATGCAACTCCTCAAAAAAAAAAAAAGGAGAAGAAAAGGAAAGAGGGAAAAGAGAGAAGAAGAAAAAGGGACGAAAAGAGCCTGCGCGAAAGAGTGAGAACCCATGTGGAAGAAAAGAAGAAATAAAAAAGGGGAATGAGATGTGGAAGAAAAGAAGAAAGGAAGAGAGAATGAAGGAGAAGGAGAAAGAGATCTAAAGGAGGAAGAGAAAGAAGAATGCACAGAGAAAGGCACTTAAAATGTACCGCCCTCCTCAGATACATTCCCAAAGACGGTTGAATAACATGACTCCCATAAAGGGGAGAGACTAGGAAAATACAACCCCACGCGTAAGTCCAACAAAATCGGAACCAATCTTCGGGTGGATCCCCGGCGAAGACGATCAAACTTCGACGCTTCATCTCGCAAGCATTTCGCCACGCACCGTAAAGTGCATTATCCAAGCATAAACCCATAGCAATGAAGCCGCCATTTATAAGAGGGCCAAAGCGACCGAAATTGCACAAACGCTTTCAAATTCTCCATAAATCAAGATTAAAGATGCTCGACCTTCCAAGAAAATCAAGTCATCGGTCGACGCAACGACCACTTTGACGAGTCTCGCCTACCTCGCACAGCCGTTCCCAGAGTCGATCACCAGCCGGATCACCAACAAGGCCTTAGCTCCCATTCAAGAGTCACTTTGACGAAGTTCGACCACTCGCACAGCCACGCAGCCAGATCAACCGCCCTCAGCCGGATCGCCAACAAGACCTCGCCGGAGCTCCGCATTCACTGACGAGCTCCTCACCACTCGCATAGGCCACGCAGCCCCAGGAGTTGGATTAGCTCAGCCGGATCGCCAACAAAGCCTCGCCTGAGCCCAAAGAGCTCACTTCGACGAGTTCGGGCTCTGATTTCCCAGACAGCCACGCAGCCCTTTAGAGTCGATCGCCAGCCGATCACACCAAGGCCTCACGCCGAGCCCAAGATTAACTTTGACGAAGCCTCGACCACTCGAAGACAGCCACGCAGCCTCAGAAAGAGATCACCAGCCTGGATCGCCAACAGCGCTCAAATAGCCTGAGCCCGCAAGAGTCCTCACTTCTCGACCGGGCCCGTCTACTCCCACACACGCCACGAGCCCAGAGCCGCATCAAATTTCAGCCGGATTGCCACCAAGGCCCGGGGCCAAGCCAAAGCCCAAGAGGCTCACTACCGAGCCCGACCACTCCGCACAAAGCACTGCCAGGAGTCGACGCCTCAGCCGATCGCCAACAAGGCCTGGGCTCGGAGCCCGTGAGCTCACTTTGACGAGTTCATCTACTCGCACAAAGCACGCAGCTCCCAGAGTCGATCAGCCAGCCGGATCGCCACCAAAGCCTCAATACCGGAGCCCAAGAGCTCACTTGACGAAATGACTACTCGCGTGACAGCTACGCAACCTAGGAGTCGTGATTATCTCAAGCCTGATCGCCAACAAGGCCTCGCTCGGGGCTTCCAAGAGTTTCACTTTGACGAGCTCGACTACTTCGCACAGCCATGAAACAGAGTCGATCACAAAGCCGGATCGCCAACAAGGCCTCAGCGCCGGAGCCCAACAGCTCACTTTGACGAGTTCGTCTACTCAGCATAAGTCATGCAACAAAAGAAATGATCACCAGTTATATTGCCAATGAAGGCCTCGAATGGGCTCAGAGTCCAAGAGGCTCACTTTGACGAAGTCTGCCTACTCGCACGTCATGCACTTACGACTGTATCGCCTTAGCTATTCAAACGCATGCCCTGCCACTAAGATTCGAAGAATGTTTTGACGACCTCAACTAATCTACTCAGGCCATGCAGCCTAAAAGTCCTGCTACCGCAGTAGCCCATGAAGCCCCCGACGGCCCGGGCCAAGAGCTCAACTTTTCAACTCTACATCCCATCAACTATCCAACTCGGACGTTCAAGTTAGGCCATGCAGCTAAGAAATTGATACGGATCATGAAGAATAGCGCGGAGTGCACAAGTAAAGACGAAAGTGATGAAATAAAAAATGAATATTCATTAAGAAAAAGGCTACATATGTCTATACGTTGTAAGATTACACGTAAGAAGGGAGAGGAGCCCCGCAGGGGTTTCAGTTCCCTGTGGCTAGATCCATGGAGAAGACTCCTTTGCCTCCCAGGTCGCAGGAGGTCAGGTTGAAATCTGAACTGGATAAGCTAGGCGTTTCTTCGTTGAAAAGCGAGCCACCCGTAAGGCCCACCGAGCAATCGGCTCGTCCCTCAATCTTCCTATAATCCACAAGCCCTACCGAGCAACCAAAGTTATTTGCCGATGAAGGTCCCACGCAGCCCCGCGGCACTCTCACCAAAGGCCCGCCGAAATGGGCAGAAATTCTGGCGGGCCTCGCGACGAGCCCCGTCTCCAACAAGGCCATTTTATCACGTTGTGTCATCTTGATTGCACGCAGCTCTTCCTTAGACTCCCAAAGCTCGCCTTAGGATGTGAGAAGCTCATCCCTAACCATCCGAAGCTCATATTGGGCCGACTGCAGCCCGTCCCTAGCCTCTAGCAAGTCATTTTATGCGCCAGAATCATCCCACCCACTGCTCACCTCGCCGCTCTCAAGCCGCTTCGCCTCATCTTCTACCCTACCGAGCACTGCCGACGTGGTATGCTTCCCCAAATCGATTTCACTAGCTCCTCGATCCCATATCGCACCTCGACCCCACAACCACCAGCCAGATGTGAGGAAGCCACCCGCCTGTAAGCCTAGGCCGCTTTGGCATGACTCGTTTAGCTTCTGGCCTTTTCGGGCTAAACTCTTCAAATGAGTAGCCACCAGACACCCCAACATAGAATCATCCAATGCAAGTTCGACACTCAACTCAAATGGAATCGATACGATAAGGTATGGGAACTTACTTGAGGCGAATTCCCTTGGAGATAGGCAAAGCTCATCAACTGGCAAATGACTAGACCTCTTGAGACTGTAATCCTTAAGAATGGACGAGAGATTGCCCCCGCCGTTCGCATCAGAAGTAAAGAGTCCCCGTCTCCGCCAATTTCGGATTTTGGATCTTTCCTCCTCAACTCTTCCGCCCTTCGAGATGGTGACCTAACACTCTTCGTTGGCGGATTCCAGACAGTAAATATTTAATGTGTTTCGTTAAAGGTTAGGCACAAATCGAACTAATTCTTGAAAATCTATTTTTGAATTTTTCTTTAAAATGTCCAAATTAGTATTTCTTCTTCATCCGAATATTGATTTATAAATTTTTCTGATCCTGCAAGATCCGCGCCATAAAACTTGTCAGACTCTCACCGAAACACCTATACAAATTTGTATGTCGTTATTACCAGAGGACTATTGTCTAATCCCTGGCAACGGCGCCATAAAACTTGTTGACTCTCACCGAAACACCTATACAAATTTGTATGTCGTTATTACCAGAGGACTATTGTCTAATCCCTGGCAACGGCGCCATAAAACTTGTTGACTCTCACCGAAACACCTATACAAATTTGTATGTCATATTACCAGAGGACTATTGTCTAATCCCCGAAACTCGCCATAAACTGCTTGGAGACCAAAGGATCTCCTATAATCATTTCCACCTTGGTTTAGGCAAGATACACCGCAAGCGCAATGTGTGCTCCACGCAATAAAATGGATTTGAGTCCGCATATCGATCCCACGTGAGATCTCAAGAATTTTTCATCAACTACCCTGGACTACTGAGATTCATACTGGGACTATCAGCTGATAACTGGGTGGTTCGGGCCAAGAAAAGTTCGGAATTAAACTAATCGCAAGAAAATGAAAATTTCAAAAAATAATCGAAATAAAACGAATGAAAGTAAAACTAAGTTCTATAACGAGAAATGAATATCGAATAATTATCATAAATGAGACACATAAAGAGAAACAAATTAGAACGAATGAATTCGTAGTGAGTATTGATTGAATTTCCCCGACATCTCAATTTCAAAATCGCCCAAGGCAAATGTAAGGTACCGATTTCTCCACACTCCACATTTCAAGATCTCATTTTTCCCGATTTCTCTCGAATTACAGGATTTAGATAACTACTTAACATGAACTTCCCGAACTGCATTTTTCTTTGCAATACTTCATACCCATTTTATGGACTCCACACCTTAGCTTCCAAGTTATCGGTCAAGCAAGCATATACAATCCTAAATTACTTTCCTCGAAATTAGAATAGATCAACCTTTCCTTGATTAGATCTCGCCTACTCACGGATTGGCCTCACTATCCTAATCAGAGGTGAAATCTCCGCTTGTTAAATAGATGTCGCTCAACTCCTGCTCGACTCAAGTGAGAAGAGGATTTATTCAAGTGAACTTGCAAAGCGCAGCGATCCCTAATAGCAGGTTAGTATACCTTCAAAGAACTAGACGCAATTCCCAAAGATTGTCTTCCCCGCGGTCACTCGTAGGACTTCCTTTGAAATCGTGGTAATGACGCAATTCTTAACGTATAGGAAACCGATATCTCGTATCCAAAATCAATAAACCCATAATCAAGTAAATTCATAACCGGTGATGAACAAGATACCGGAAAATACTACAGAAAGATCAATTCTAACTAAACGCTCTTCTTAAATGGGCCGGATTCCTCAATTACCGAATCACACCATACAAGATTCCTCCGATCAGTTAATGACCTGCAGAATGGAAACTGAACAATCGATTTCAGAATTTGTCCGAAATTCCATATTCGTAGTAACTTGAAAAGAAATTGATTTCAAGATCCGCCTTCAGCTTAACGATAACATTCAGATCCAAACAAAACAAACGAAAAAGAAAAGAAAAAGAAAATACGAGAAACAATCTGTTCTAAAATGACGAAAATGAAAAATAAAGAAAAATAAAAGAAAAAAATAAAGAAAATGAGCTTTCAGCTATCCAGACCTCTCGTCTGTGGCCGCCGAGCTACTTGAATGAGTTGGATAGTCACAGATTTATAGTGGTTCCTCTAATCAGCCCTAATCCCAATGCATCACAGATTTTAGCAATCCGTGTGCCCAAGTCACCGCTCAAGTCGCGATCACTCTTGTCGTGACATCACGATGTCGCGACATAACTTCACGCCGCGACATCAACTTACTCCATGTTACCTTGGTTTGGTCATTCATGATGTTTAATTCTATATCTGTCGACATCACCAAATCATCCGCAGCTTCGATCGATCTTCTGATGTCGCGACATCAATCTCTCCGCCGCGACATCGCCTTAAGAAACCGTGGTTTCCAATCGTCGCCTTCGCTGTCGCGACATCGTGATTGACGTCGCGACATCGCTTATGACTCGCGTTTTGATCTAGTCAGTTCTCGGATGTCAATGACATCGACATCTCGTCGCGAATTCACTTTGCAGGCGAAACTTCAACCAACTGAAAGGTGTCCTATGTCGCGACTTCATCTTATGTCGCGACATCGCCTTTCCGACTTGGCAATTCTTCACTTGATGGCTTTGATGTCGTGGATTTCCGCCTCTTGTCGTACGCTAGCTCATTTCCTTCTGGGCTTATCCGATGTGGTTCCCGATGTCGCGACATCAACTTTGTCGACATCTTGTCACGCCTTTGCGTATTTCCAACCGGCTTTTGATGTTGCGACTTCGAGTCATGTCGTGACCTCACTTCATGAAACTTCACCCTTCAACTGAAAGGCGTGTCTGGTGCTCACTGATCTCATGTCGACATCACTGCGGGCTTGCGCCTCTTGATGGTTCTGATGTCGCGACTTTCACCTCTTGTCGTGACATCATCAATGTCGCACATCAACTTCACGTCACACATCGACTTAAGTTCCCGAGTTTCTCACCCAAACTCCTCATAGCTTAAAAAGGTGTTTCGCTGGTCGCTGACCTTCATCCTCACGACATCAATTGTTGTCGCGACCGAATGCCGCTGCCGACGTCGCTCTTCTTTTAGCCTCCCGACACTTTCGCCATGGATTCCAGATTTCATCGTCATACCGCATCAAATTCCTTTAATTCTTTGGTGTCACGACTTAATTTGATCAGGTCAAACCCCAAAACTCCGCATCAATGAATCACCCAGCTTCTTCATTTCCGCTTCGCCATTCGACCGAGACTCTTTCTTCCACTTATTGGTCGTGATTTTTCTAATTTTCTTCCTTCCCTAATAACAATTTGGTGAGTTTCTTCATATTTCAGATATAAATTATTCATTCTAGATGAAAATAGAACGTAAAAATGGACTAAAAAAGAGATGACTTTAAGCTCATCAAGAATCCATTTAGAGGATTCTACTATCGGGCGATAGCTCACCCCGCGAGGGATATTATTTTTTAGGTACAGGAGAGCGTTTCGAGGAGACTCGATAATCTTAGAAGTCGCTTTTAGAAGAAAGCCGTCAGGGCTTTGGTGTTTTAGTATACATGTATTAGAATGTTGTTAACTTTTAATATGTGTTGTATAAGAGTAAATTTTATTACCTCTTGAAACTATTGTATATAGTTGGGATTTGTTTGGATGAGTATTGGTTTGTGGGCCCAAGTGGCCGTTTTACTCATATATATGTCATATTGAACCCATTTGGGACAGGTTTTTGTTATCAGAGTCCGCATAAAGGAGACTCGCCCAATTTTCGTGAGTGGTGTCAAAGTCACCTGACATTCACGAAAGTATTCCTGGGTTGACGGGTTGTCAACGGACCCCCGGGTTTTGGGGCGTCACAGATAAACTCATTTTTTACAAATAGTACTGGCCTCCGGCTATAGGATATGTTAATGTCCTTACAAATAGCACCTTGAATTCCACTGTGGATATGTAGTGACCAGCTACAGGAGGTGAGACGACCTCCAACAAAGACTCGACTTCCAATTGCCTTTTACAAATAGCAGCACAGAATGTTTTCCCGCCATCTCTCCATCATTTTTTTACTCTAATGGTGATGGTTATGTTCTTGGAATCACATAGCTCTTTCCCTGCTCTGCAATTGAGGTGGAGAAGATAGAGGTTGAGATGAGAGATAAGGGTGGGATAAAACTGATTTTTCTAAAAAATATAAAAGTTTTAGGAGATAATTAAATAGTGACAAGTGACAAGAGAGTTTGCGGTTCAAAATTATTTTTTAAAAAATAAAATAAAAATATTTGAGGGTTAATTTGATAATGACACGTAGCATTTTTAAAGTGAAACTAATTAATGAAGACCGAACAAATTATATATTATTCCTGTAAATTACCCCTTTTGTATATTGATGTTTATTGACCTTTGTGGATCTTCATCTCTTTTGGGTACTGGTTTCGGATTAAATTGAGACATCGTCTCTTTTGGTTTTGGGAACTTGTACACTTTTGGTTTTCTTTGATTCTTTTCATTTGCTCTTCTCTAAGGCTTCAAACACCCAAATTCGATGTTGCTCCCGGATTTTTATTGTTCTTATCTGCCCCTATCTTTTATTGCTCATCTTTGCTTCTACTTTTACCGCCATGTTTGTTGCTTTGCTGCTATGAGGGAGACGTTGCTTTGGCTACTATTTATGGAGGCTTTCATTTATTTATTTATTTAATTTGTCAGACATATTTTAATTTGTAGCATTTCTTTTATTTGTTCTTTTATTGTTACTACATTCACTACTCGATTATTGTTATTACTTGTTGCATCCTCGATTCGATTTGATTCTATTTTTCTTTTTATTTTAATTGTTGTTGTATCGAGGAAAGAACTCACAAACCATGTTGAGATTCGTGTCGTAAATAAGGCTTCGAGAAGCTCTAGATCCTTATTAGACATATGCCTAATATACCGCCTGCATACTAATTTCTATTTGTTTATTCATTGTTTATCATCTTTTTTTTAGTTTATTTATTTTATTGTCACATTCATTTGATTATGTTCTTTTGTTTTTATTGCCTCTTTTCGCTGCTCCCTTGATTTTCTATGTTGTTGTTGCTAAGGAGATGGCAACTCATTTGATTTTTCTTTACTATTGCTGCTAAGGAAATGGCTAGAGAAGTCTGAGGACTGATGTTTGAAGGTTGTTGTTGTAAGAATATTTGCACAACACAAACACTGGTTAGTTAAACATGTATATATTTCTGTACTATGATCAACCCGAGGAGATCACAACAAAGCTTATCCAATGATAGAAATCGAATCCATTAAAGAGGAAGAGAGAGGAGTCTCCCGGGTCTTGTAAGTTCACAATCTCCTTAAAACATATTCACCTTTTCTCCATGGGTGCTTCAAGATTCAAAGGCATTTATTTACTAGGATAAAATGACCAAACGAATGGTTTGCACAACACTTGCAGCTACTCTAATGAATCGAAGAGGTGTTTGCTCTACCATAGAAGGAAGGAGAAGGGAGGGAGGAAACAAGACTATATGCTTTTCTATTCTTTGATTGTCTGTTTACAAAGAGACTAACACCCTCGATTTATAAGAGATTTTGACCGTAGAAATTCCTGAATGCCAAACACTTTGAATTCAGGCCAAATCAATGAACCCCGACTTATAGAATTTTGAACATAAATTAATACACTTGGTATTCAGGCCAAAGCAATGAACCCTAACTTATAGAATTTTGAACCCAAAGAAATACAGTGAATGTTATTAATTTCATTCACAATTTCTAACAATTTCCCACATGAATGAAATTGATGATTGAAGACACGATAAATCTCGTGATGAGCTACAATGGAAACTCTATATAGAGATGTGGGGTATACTTTGAAATATTTCCTTATAGAAATATGTTTACTTTACTAATTCAATAGTAGACATTATGTCCTTGAACTATTCTACCATTTGTGTAGACGATGACATATCTTACACAGGAATCTCCTAACACATTTCAAGCTTCACTTTACGTCCATTGCCATGGACATGTGACTAGTTCTACAAGAGCTTAATAGGAATTGTGCCCTATTCAATTCCCTTTAAAGAGGCCCCACTTCTCTCTTACATAGGTGATCTCCTAATTCAAGAGCAACTCATCTTACTCTTGTTTCATTTCCATTACAGAGATCATTAAAGCATAGTCAATCTTCATTTTTTTACAAGCATCATTGTTTCATCATAGGATGACAAGGGAAGATCCCCACTGATATAAATCAAGTCTCTACAGCTTAGTTGTCCTTTTAACCTAGATCTTAGGATCTCCAAATAATTAGGTCAAGTATCCACCATATCAACTTATTCTTTTTATGGGCTTTAGTCTCATTCCCTTCGATGACGCTTTCAACTTAATCTTTCTATTCAACCCTTGCTTAACCAGAATGTTCTTTTGGACTTTACATAGTCTAAAAGATAATCTCAGCTGAAAGTAGTTGTCTATCGGTATTGTGTCTACGATGTCATGTCTAGACTTTACCATTATACATACTACTTTGTGGCTTCACTCAATACAGATCGACTATCTTGAATGTATGCAAATTTGAGGCACAGGCTTTGGCCATCTTAGAATATCCTCTAAGAAGTGGCGTAGCCATTTTGCCTCTTCCCCAAATTTGTCTAAGGCTATAAACTCATATTCCATATTTTGTAAATATCGATATTAAAACGCTAATAATGCCACATTGTATAAAGGTAGGAAATTGACCAAACGGGCATGAAATGCCATATCGAATGAAGTTTTGTGATCAAATGATGGACCCCTTTTATGTTAAAGTTGTATTTACATATATATATTTTCATTGAGTATTTGAAATGTGTTTAGAAAAGTAATTGTATTTGGATTATTCGAAATGATTAAAAAAAAAAAAAAGAAGAGTGAGGACTGCGTCCTTGGGTCCGGGTTCAGCCTCCTGGTCGGGTCAGGTACGACGGCTCGGGCCGTCACATGGCATGTAGGATTCTAAGTTAGAATTAGTTTGTTCTATGTTTTGGAAGGTTAATGTAAATGGTTAAGTGTAAGCATTGTATGTGCACGAAAGGGAGAGCCTCTATGATTTTACTCTACTAGGAGTGGCTCACCTTATACTGAAAACATTTCAAAGCAGACAAGCGTAAGGATAACTCTCGTCCGAGGCCGCACGTGAAGAAACCTGATTGTGAGCTTTTAATTACTTTTTGTAATTGTTTTATAACATTTATTTTTGTGGTAAATGAATGTTGGCATGTAATAATATGTTAAGAGTTGAACTTAAAACACTTATAGGATTAGTGAAATCATCTGCATTTTAAGCCTCGCCGCTTAGTGAAGGTGGGCTGGCCGCGAACCCGAGGATAGCCCTACAAGTGAGGTTCTACCTCACCTAGGCGAACCCGAAACAGCTGCTAGGTGCTATTTTCCTATTGTACTGTACATTGTGCTAGATGTTTTGGGAAGAGCCTTAGACGGGGCGGGGCTTCTATCTCGATTATGAAAAATACCCCGATGAATGGGACGCAAGATGTGGCATCGGGTCATGCGACATCAAACCAACCACATTCTTAGATAGACTGACCGATTTTGTCGAACACAAGTGGAGCAAGCCATGAAGAAGAATGTCGACATTCCTTACTATGTCATGACATTGATCAAGTAAATGGTAGTGGAACTATGTTGCGACATTTCGAATCTTTGTTGCGATAGAAAGAAATGAAGATATCAGATGAACTCTATCGCGAAAAAAGACAACTCTGTCGTGACAGAAAATAGCAAAACAATGAGACAAGTCAAGACAATGTGCCTACGACAAATTTTTATATGTTGCGACAAACATTCCAGCATATGTCAAGACCAAGGCAGATTTTATGTCGCGATAGAAGAAAATTATGTCGTGGTTAATAACATCCGTGAGCCAACAATGGGAGACAAGATGACTATGTCGCGACAAAGAAGTTTTATGTCACAACAAACAAAATATGAGGTTGAGGTGAACTTTGTCGCGACAAAGACAAATATTGTCACGACAGAAGTTGAGAAAATTATAAGAAGAATATTGTGACACAGAAACTCATGTTACACCACAAAGAACTCGAAGGTAGAAATCTTTGTCGCAACAAAGGAAGATTATGTCACGACAATACAAGTTGCTGAGTAAGAGAATTCTGTCGCGACAAAAAAGTTTTATGTCGTGACAAAAAATGGAAGAGACACGAGACCATCTAAGACAAGTTTGTTGTGACAAAGATTTTAATGTTGCAACAAACAGTTCAGCTAACAACAAAGATTTAAATGTTGCAACAAACGGTTCAGCCAGTGACAAAGATTAAGAAAGGCTATGTTATGAAGACGAGTAGAAGACTGTCAGCGACACAAAGTTCAAATTAACAGTGCAAGCCAACAAGACTCGTCATGAAGAAAGAAAAGTTCACCACCAACAGATCCATGCTAATGTGAGAAACTCTCGTCATACGTATGAAATTGTCAGACAAAGGTTGAGAAGAACCATCAAAATATGTTGCAACAAAGTTGAAGAGCAGGAAGAAGAAACTTCTGTCACGACAAAAGAAAATTATGTTGTGACAAAAGATGAAGAGGAGAGAACAAAAGATTGTCGCAACAAAGAAATTTATGTTGCGACAAAATTCGGTGAGCAATGTAAAATGACAAGTCAGTGGTTGTAACAGCTTTAAGTGTCGCGACACAAGACACTCGTGTCGCGACATAAACTAGACAACTTCAAAGAACTTGCTGTGATAAAGGAATATTATGTCATGACAAAATACAAGAAGAAATTTCAAAATCATCTCGTACAGAAACAATGTTACTCACAAGAGCTGGGACAGAGGAAAATCTGTCGACATAATTTATTTTGTCACAATAAAGCGACTAATCAAGAATTTTTGATCCATAACTTGCGCCTTGGAAGTGTGGTCCATCATTTGAAAATCTCTAAATAGACGTATCTAGGATCAGGCACAACTTTCGTGAAACCAGAAACTTATGGGTAGCCGGACTCTTTTGTATATTATTTTTTCTGCTTATTTTATTTTTTTTATTTTTCTTTTATTTTATCTCATTCTAAATAAAGATTTTAGTTAGTTCTTTTGGATTGAATAATGTTCGTGTGAAGTTTCGGGCCAGGTTCTTTGTAAAATTTTTGTTTTTCATTACTGTCTGAATCAATGAATTTAGAAATTTATCTATTTATTTTGCCACAGGTAATTTCACATTTCAAGAATTTTACATGATCAGTTAGTTAATGTTATGTGTAATCCAGTTTTGAAAGACTGAGCTCCCTCTGGTAATGGATTGATGTTGATTATTATTTTATGCTCAACTTGAAAGATGTCATAGTTTGAAATTTGGATTTATTTAATTGGTATTTGTTGAAGTTACTGTTCAGAATATTAGCAGAGTGTATCTAGAAATTGACTGTATCTTGGTTTGATTTCTAGGAAGCTCTCTGAGTGACACAGAGATGGAGATTCCCGAGAGTATGGAGCAGTTACTTAGGGATATGTTAGATTAATATTATGGAACTACTGAACTCTGAAAGATCACTTCGATAGATCACTAACTTACTCATGGTGTGAAGATAGTTGGATGATGTATCAATTCTAATTAATTGCAGGTTTCTCCTTAATCTGATGAGAGGATTTTGATCCAGTGTTAGCATAGATCTAATCAAGGAGATAGAAAATCTTGTTAGATTTGATGGATGATGTACCAATTAAATTGGAGAAGACTTGCAATAACCTGTCTATAGAGGCAAGAATTCTACAGTCCTAAGATTTGAGTGTAAAGTACTGAAAAGGAAAAATGCTCAGATCTTAGAAAGAGGTTTATATTCTACAAGTAAATGATTAGACTCATGTATCCGAAAGGAACACGGATCTCTAATTAGCGAAATGTATGGTTTATGGAGAATTCCAAATCATACTACTTTGCATCTTTGACAAGTTCACATTTCAGACTAATGGCTGAACAATGTTATATACTGATGCAGAAATTCATAATTGTACACTGATCTATTTCATTGTTTTACCTAAAGGAACTTTCCAATCCAATTATTTGAATTCTTTACATGTAGTCATAGAATTTTATTTAGTTTTAGCTTTTCCTTAGTTTAAACAAAACACTTTAAAATCATTGGAGTTCAAATAGTGAGAATCTTGAGTAGATGGGGGTAATTGATATTTAGATTTAACATCAATCATCGTGGGAATGATATCCAGACTTAAAATCCACTTTTATTACTTATATGACCTGTGCACTTGCAGTGATTTAGACGAACATCAATTTTTAATGAATCACTTTTACTAACAGGGACAAACACATATTTTTATCAAATTCAATTAACAAGTTTTTGGTATTCCAGTCAGGGATTTAGTTTAGTCCTTGGTAGTAGTGCTAATTACTTGGTAAAATTTGGTCTATACAAAAAAAAATCAGTCAACAAGTTTTTGGCATTGTTGCTAGGGATTGAATAGTCTCTGGTAGCTATGTTGAAAGTTTTGTTGATCATCTTAATCTGGTATGAACACTCGGTCCGGTTTTTTGTAAAATGATGGATCTCGATGAATGAGACACACGATATGGTATCGGGTTATGCAATATTCACAAGTTTTCCACGGGGTGATGGTTGATCAACTAATCCCCAGATTTTGGGGCATCACATAGGATGACGTTATAGCACTCAGGGGAATACGGAAGAACACGTAAGTGGGGTGAATAAAGGGCGACTACGAAAGCACTCTCAACGATGAGCAACGTCCTGTTGATGCCTTCAACGTTCTCGCCTCTGGAAATTTCTATGCCATTTCATATTACAAGTTGATGGTTGTTAGATTGTATAAATGTTTGTTTTTTGTTTTGTTGCCGAAACCGTGAGAAATGAAAGGAAAAATTCTTAATCTTAGGTTTAGTTATGCACTCTCATGCTCTGGTTTTCGAAAAGGAGAAAAAATGCACTTCAATTAAGGAAGGGGTTTAATAGGCCCATAGCAAAGTGGAGATTTTAAATATTTTATTGCTTTAGAAAACAATTGATAGATGCAAGGGTGAAACTTTGACTTGCTTTTCCTATTTTTCTTAGTAACTAGATATACTAGTCAAATAGTTTGATTAGGGATTTTTTTTTATTTGATTGTAAGATCCAATTACATTGGCCTAATTTATTGCGTTTATGTTTACTAGTTCAAATTTCTCAGAAGCTATAATTGATTAAATATGTGTAAACAAAATCATATTCTTAAAATATTTGTGGATTTTATGTTGTGAAGATATGAGATTATGCAATGGAATGTAAAAATGTGATTGTGATTATGATTGTTGAAAAAATTCCTACTTGAAATGTGACTTTGTTTAATAAGAATTTTGAAATTAATGGACATTCGTTTAGAAGTGGGATGGTTTTATTAAGTTTGATTAATGTTTGTTAGGTTGTTAGAGAAATAGATCATAAGTAAATTATCTAGAACCAAAACAATGAATATGACTTCATAGACTAGTAAGGAACATTTGATTAAATTAATCTTATCAGCTGAACTATAGTATTTGTATATGTATTGATATTTAAATTTTAAGTATGATTCCTAAGGCTCGTATTGTGTGAGCGATTCTATCAAGTGTGAATTGGATTTCGAAGTGGTGACATCAATACTAGGTCTTCAGAGTTATTGGGATGCTCCATGTGAAGATGAATTGACAAATTTCCGTGAACATGACCATGCTGGTGAAGTTTGGTGAGTCTTGGTTTGATCTTTTAATGTCTGTATTTTATTTGCATTATTTCCCATTGGCTTGTGTTATTGTGCATACAAAGGACACTTTAGTTATATGTAGCAATATCATTACCCTTTCTTTTGTCTTATTTCTTCTTTCACCTTTATTTCAAGTTACTTTGTATGTTTAAAATTTTTGGTCTTTGGTTGTTTGTTTTTTAGTTTGCATTTGTGTTTTATTTAATCCACATACATTACAATTGTGCAATGTGGGACAGCTAAATCAAAAGAAAATTCCTTCTAATTGTGTCTACTTCTTTGATTACCATATAAAGACTTTAACCCATTTTCTAAGCATTGCTGCAAGGTAATTATGTTTTTTTTTTATAATCGAGTGTAATTATATTTTGAAACCACCTTCTTACATCACAGTTTTGATTTGTTAACTAAAAAGGGATGTCCATTGCCTCTTTAGTAAAGGCATCATCTTGACAATGTCATAATTTTTATGTTCCTTAATTTCCTGTTAGTCCCCACCCCTAAGGGATGGGACAACCACGGTGTCAAGTTGATGACCTTCTTTTTTCCCTCATGTTCTTCTTAACTGGCATAAGAGGTTAACTTCTTTCTTTTTCTTTCCATGGTGCAAGTCCTACTCAAGATTCCCTTTGAGAGCAGGCCGACAAAACTAGTAATCAAAATGGTTTGGTGAGAGCCTCAACAACATGTGAATCGATAAGTCAGAGTTGACCCCTGTATGTCGCACTTAAGATAAGAAGGGATGAACTTAAATTTTGAACTTGTAAACCCGGCTTGATTTGAGATTTACGTGTCATAGGGTTTATTTGGTCATCTCTCCGAGATAAAATGTTTAATTTTTTTAGATTTAATAGTAATTCATTTTTGTCAAAACATGTTTTCAGTACATTACATGTGGCATCTTTGAAGCGGATGTTTTACTATTTTTCAATAGGAATATTTTGTGACTACAAAATTCAAATAAGGTAATAACTTCTTTTTAAATTCAATCATAAAATTGTGGATCTAGAATATAAGAAAATATGTGATTCTACATCATTTTTCGATCATTTATTTTCAAAACAAGAAATTGATCGACCTTTGATATGAAACTTTATTCATGATGTTCCAATTTAACTTTTTATGCTCATATATCAATATCACATACAAATCAAGATGATTTAGAGTTCACCCACTGCATATTAATATGGTCATCCAAACTACCCCTAGTGAATCTTTCTTAGGGAAATGACCATAAAATAGGTAAAGAAAAGATGAAAGTAAAATTTATTTCAATGTTTACCTATCAAAAATTTATTTAATTGGCTATATGTGTGTTAAGTATGAATTGGACAGGAAGGGGGTTACAAAGAAGAATGCAAAGCAGCCTTCTCTCGGATGCTTAATTTCTTATTTGTAGTATCATAAATTCAAAATTGTATCGTTCTTTGTTGAGACATAACTACTAGGATTTTGGAGGCACAGTTTGATTGAATTGCAGGCCTATTGTAATCTTGCAAACTGCATTGGTATAGCGACCCCCGGACCCAGTTCGACCCGATCGGTGAGTCAGAACCGAAACCCGGGGACGCTCGATTTATTTCTTTTTATTTTCCGTGTTATTAAATTTTCTTTTTCAAAAATGTCGCGACCCGAATCCCCGGCCCGACCCGAATGGCGGATCCGAACTAGAGCCCGGTTTACTCTGACGTTTTCATTTATCTTATCAAAACATTTTATTTTGTTATTTCACAGTGAAGCGGTTTCGCTAGGCAAGCCATAATCATTTATAAATCTAATGCAATTGCAGCCCATAAACATTTAAGAAAATACATTTACAAAGAAGGCATCTGGTCTCTTTTCAAAATGATATACAAAAATTAAGGTTCGAGTTTAACCTTTTGTTTACAAATACCACTTATCTAAAAGGAATGATATGCAAATGACGGGTATATACTTATATGCCGTACTTATGACTCGCGCTTCGCGATCTACTTTTTCTTTGCTTACTCGATACTCAAGCAAGATAGATTAAAACTATACGCTAAGTATTTTCATGCTTAGTGGTTCCCATACGCTCTATTCAATATTCAATTTAACTTGACATGCATTTAACATCAAACCATGCCTATTATATCAACATATACTCATGCTATTCATTTTCGCATGCTTTCATTTTACAAATCATTTATCATATCACAACATGCATTTTTAATGCAATAATTCAATTCACAATTCAATTTATGAGATTTAAGCATATACATGTTCCATTTATTAATTTGTCAATGTTGGTTATTTCCACTTTGACTATTCAAATCACATTTCCGACGGATTCCGCGCTTGATGAATCCCGCCCTTATTATCATCTGCAATGCCTACACATTTTAACAATTCGTCTCCCATCATGACGGATGCCGTTTGGTGCACCCCGACATGTGGTATCACTTAAATGCCATATCGCCATCATGACAGAGCGCCGATTGGTGCATCTCGCTAAGTGGGAACATTTCTTCAATGCTACGCCACCACACGATACCATTGATGGTATCTCGCCAAGTGGGACATTAGACAATTTCGGGGTGCCTTCGTGATTGATGCCGATTGATGCATCCCGTCAAAGCGCTCATCTTGTGATATCAATTCAATTCAAGATGTCGAATTGACTGGGATTCATACCCGATGTCATTCTTCATTCATTCGACATTTTCAAATATCACATTTCAATTCCATATTCACTGTGATTATCTTTTCAAATATATACTCAATCTATGTTCTCATTTCATATACTCATTCACGTACTCAATTCATATACTCATTCATGTACTCATTTCATGGTTACTTGGTAAACTACCAAAATACTTGAAATAAGAATAGAGTCAGAGAACAAACCGAAGTTGTTGGATCTAGTTTCCTTCTCTTTGATCTCGGTCCACAGCGATCATCACCCAGCCCCTAGTCATCAACAATAATCACGCTTACCTTTGTGGATAAACAATCATCATATTTTTAGTCAAATGTTCTATCTTATAATGGTTTTTGGTTAAGACACTAAGCTTTCTTGCCTAAAGACGAACTCGCTTCACTGAAAGGCAAATGACGTTTTTCACTGTCATCCTTATTTGAACCGCATTAGTCATTTTCACTTTCATGTATTCCTAGAATTAATTTTAACCAAGCGAATATATAATTAAAAGAACAATTCAATTTTCAGACAAGATGTACCCAAATTCCATTAAATGGCATATGGAGTTAGGATTTCTAGACTCAATGAGCTTTCCATAGAGTCCAAGCATACTCCATAATGGAGTCCTAACGTAAGGAGTTATGTTGCAAGTCAGGATTTAAAATCAAGCACTTGCAAAGACTACAAAGCAAAGAGTAGCAGCCACCATTTTGTCATTTTCGGGGGTCTTAACTTCACATTTGACACTGGTTCTTTGTACTAATTTGAAGCTAAGGTGCTAAGGGTTCTTCTCCAACTAGAATCACCCAAATCGGAGCAACGAAACTCGAGTTATGTCCTAAACAACCCGGACTACTCTATGATCAAAACTTAAGTAGAAATTGGATTGAACATAGCCCCACTTTGAGTGAATTTCTAGGCTAAATAGAGTCAGAATTTGAAGGTACCTATTTCAGGGTGTTTTATTCTCCTTGAAGTCTATTTTAACCAGCCACTTGAATCACTCAAATCGGATAAGAAATGACCAAGTTATAGCCAAAATACTAACACTGGTCCAAAATAGAGCATTAAATGCACAAAATTTCAAGACAAGCGACGTAACACTTATGGCACCGGTACCACCCTCGAAATTTCCTTAAAAGGTGGTTTTTCTTTCATTTTCCATATTTTGCTACCCAACCAACTCAATAATCAATATATACATCAAAAAACCACTCCATATTCATTTTGTAACCTCTATTATACTCAAATCTATCTTTCAATACATCTATACACTCTATTGAACTCAAACATACTTTCTATTCATATCTTATACAAGGCCTAGGGCTTTACTCAACCCAACTTCAAGAAATCTAGGGTTAGGAAAAAGTTCCTTACCAAAACCTAGAACAAGAACAAACATGTCCATACTTTACAACCCTAGAACCTAAAACATATGTAATGGGAACTTAGGTCCTCATAACAAAACCTCAGAAAGGGATTTGATGATTTACACAAGAATCATCTAGGGTTAGGTTTCTTACAACCTAAAACATGTATCCATACTAATAGTCATTGTTCCATACTCAATGTTAGATTCCATACAAAATCCAAAGATCCATACCTTAAACTTGGCTTCTTCTTCTTCCTTCTTCTTCTTCTTTCTTCTTTCCTCTCTTCTCTTCTTCTCCTTCTTCCCTTCTTCTTTCACGGTTTTTTTCTCCCCAAAATGAGACCAAATTTGGTCTTAAATTAAGGATCTCCTTTAGCCATGTTTAGCCCTAAACCTACTGGGTTAAGTTTCCATTTATTTCACTTAGTCCTAAGTTCTTTCTTTTGCAAATAAACTTAGGCATATTTCTATTTTAACCCATAGCCTTCTTGTTTTATGACTTATAGGCCCCTTTTTGGCAAATTACATATGTACCCTTGTTTTATCCCATTTATGACCACTAGGTCTTCAAGTGGTAAATTACATATTTACCCTTTGCTCGTATTAATTCTCCAGTTCATCTTTTTATTTCCAAAATTCCATTTAGTTTTTAATATACTCCTTAAACAAGTCCGAAATCGTTAGGTATATTTCAAGTGTTACACTATATATGGGATGAAAGGATATGAAGGCTTTGGAGGAAACAATTCTGAGATGAAAGGATTTGTAATTGGTTGTTTTGATTCAGTAGTAGCTAATGTCTTCTAAAGTGTTTACATTTCATGGACTAAAAATTGGAGAGACTTCATCCTTTGTCATGGTTAGAGTTTTACTAATTGTTATCTTTCTACTATATTATTCCACTACACTATACTGCATGGGGAACTCATTTATGAGATTTTTCCCCATTTTTATACATTTGGGGTTGAAGTCATGGAGATTTGTTGCGTCCTAGACCAAGAGCTTGTGCATTGAGATTTCTCAAGGTCACATCCCCAATCATCTTGATGATGTTAAATCATGGCAACGGTTTGCTTCTTCATGAACTTGCAAAGCAGGGGTATTGTTTAAACTTTTACCTGTAGTTTGGACATTTTAGGCCTGCGGATGTTCAGATACTAGAAACATAAACTAAATGTCAAGAAAACAAACCAAAGCAACAAAGATAAACAAACAATTAGAATGTTGATCCGATCCCAACGAAATAACGTCGTGTTCTTAAGACGACTTGGCCCTCAATCGCACTCAGGATAGTGGACAATCGTTTCCCAGATAGAACTGACCTTGTTCCTCGTGGCGTACGTAGTCGGGGACTCCAACGAACTCAATTGTTTGCAGAACAATCGCACAAATGATAATGACGATGAAGTGAAGTGAAGTGAGAATTTCGTTAAAAAAAATTTGGGAAAAGCACAGGAGTATATATATGCCAGGAAGTGTCTCCACGAACATACATGTTTGTTCGAAAAAATATGATCTAAACAATGTGTCTGTTAGAAAAAAAGAAACTGATAGAGGGTGGACCCGGAACGGAACGGAGCCAGCCTGCGGAGGCGGTGTGCGCGTGGGGGGAAACCGACCTAGCTTGGCTTAGGTCCTCTCCCTTCCACAAAAGTGGGGTGCCCCTTGGGGCCCAAACCCATTTGAGAGACTCAACTATTTAAACCCATCTCCCATCTTGTTTATATTCGATGTGGGACACACTTTTCATTCAATTATGGGTTTTGTGGATTCCAAAGTCCCAACACTTTTTGACACAAATACTACTAAGTTGACATCGCACTATTAGAACGCATGTTGAATATACTTTCTATTCATGTCTGTTCAATCTACCATGTATATCCTAAGAATTTTAAGAAGATAGGATGTTAAGGAAAGTAATCATCATTTGGTTTTCTGAAAAATATAAAAAGAAAACAGATATATTTCCTTTGATGAGTAATAAAAAATGAAATAGAATTAAGATTAATTGAAGTATACTTCATTTTCAAAGTTATTTAATCTCATATTGAATAATTAAAATAAGTGAAATTAGTTCAAAATAATAAAACAATATATTCTAACTTTAAATTTATTTCTCTTTATTTTCTAAGCTACTTTCCTTTATCGCATATCTCGAGTCCTTCTCTATTTTTAATTCAATAATTTTTTATTTTTGTCTCCTTTTTCTATCATATATATATATACTTTATATATCTATATATTATATATATATATATATATATATCATTACTCATATGTAAGCCTTAAACCTTTGAGTTATTCCTTCTCATGGTGTGTTTATGGTGATTTACTTTTTATTTTCAATTTTCAAAAGGTAATTCTAAATTTTTACAGAAAATATATATATTTTTAAGAAAAGTAGAAAATTATTTTAAAAATGGAAATTGTAAAATATCTTATATCAGTATAAGATATTTTAATTATAGTAAAATTATTGTGATGATTATGAATGTGTTGGACATCCTAATTTGAAATCTGTGGGTGTATGATTACCTAAGTATGAAATTTAGTAGTAAGGAAACGCTCACATTAGGTCAAGCCAAATTTGGCTCGGTTTTGAGCGAAAAGAATAGTCCCGGCCTTTAATTTTGGTAGGTCGGACTCAGGTGCCACATATAAAGCTAAGTCGGGTGGGTCGATTGGTAGATCAGCAAAATAAAATATGACCAGTACAGCACTGTTCCAGAGTGGAGTCAAGCTCAAATTTCCAGCTCTAAGATTACCTAAGAGGTTGTCGTAACTCTTCTTGCAAGTCATTTGTTGACATTACACTTCTTGGTAGCTTTATACTTTTTGGTGATTCATGGTTTAGGTTTTTTTTTTTCTTTTTCTTTTAAAAAATTAATACTTTTGTGCAGTGTAAATGCTTGCTTGTTTGGAAATGTTTTTTCTTCTTGAATTTATTTGTGTCTCAATGTCTCACAAACTGCCCATAGGTCATAATATATGTTCTTTATTATTTATAGTGTAGCCTTTATATCTTGCAACTTGGCTAAAACATTTACATTTAGTAGTTTGGTTATTATGTGAGTTCAAATTTGTTTTCTCTCCAAATTATTCCATGTATGAACTACTAATTTAAGCTCTTTTTTTTTGTTCTACCTTTAATTTTCCAATTAATTTGTGAGTGGTTCTCATGCAGTAAAAATATACTTATGAATTTTGAAGTGAAAACAAATACATGATGGAGTACTTATAAATCGCAGGAAAACCTCACGACATACGCAAAGGCCTTGTTATTGGTCGTTGTTCCGCATGTATATAGTTATCTGCATAAAATTAATTATAACTACTATGCATCACTAGTATCATGATAACTTAATTCATGATACTAATAAAGAACCTTATTAATCAATACATGTTTTGATACGTTTATTAGCGGTTGATAAGCACACATACATCAATTTTTCCTTCTCGACTAGACTTGATTGATTGTTTTGGAAAAATGTTGTTTTTCCATATTCTTAGTTACCTTGAGTTTAGTTGAAGGGAAACAAGTAGATAAATTGTTGTGCATAACCTTAGCCTTGCAAGGTAGTTGTTTGCTTAGAAAGGTTGTTAAGTCTTATGGCCAATGTGATGAGTGATGAAAACATTTTGAAATTTGAAATGATCTAATACTGTTATTAAATTTTTAAGTTAATTTCTTGGGATTTACTGATTACTACAAATAAATTATTAAGGCCTCTTTAAGATCATCCTATATTTTTAGGTTGACATGGAAATAAGTTAAGTTTGATGGGTCTAATGACTATGTGGATAACTTCCTAGAGTTGAAGAGCAAATTAGAAGCAACTCTTACTTTGATTATTTCATTGGGTTTAAAAGGATTTGTTTCACATCATGATGTCTTTCGTTAGGATTGAGGTTGTGTTTTTATGCAACATGGAAAAATCGTGAGTTGTGCTTTTACACATTTGAAATCTTAAGATAAAAACTACCTCATTATGATTTGAAGCTAGGTAGAGTGATTTTTTCACTTAAGATTTGGAGACATTTTTCTTTATGGTGAAACTTATGAGATATTCATATATTACGAGAGTTTGAAGTCTTTGTTTTCTTCAAAATATTATTTTTAAAAATAAGAAATGGAGGATATTGATACAATTACTTAAGGATTATGACGACATTATTCAATATTTATACAACAATGAGCATCTTGTGATTGATGTCTTAAGTAGAAAAATTGTAAAACCTAGGAAAAATTGAATTTTTCAGAACAATGGAAAAATAGTGATTTTTCAATACCGTACAGGTTGAAAACCTGGAATTTTTCTAGATAATGGATGATAAGCAGAACCTGCTTGGATTGATCTTTAAAAATCCTGAATTTTCAGCCGAATTTAAGTTGATTATGGAGATAGTCAGAATTTCACGTTTTTCAAGTTAATAGGTGTCAGGTGACACGTGGCAAGCCATGTGTCAACATGCATGTAGTTGGATTTGTGTATAAAATGGGAGGTCACAACCAGTTTGTAGAGGAGGAAAAATGAAGAGAAGAAAGAAAAGAGAGAGAGAAGGAGAAGAAAGGGAGAAAAGGAAATCGGCGTTCCGAAGGTTGGAACTCATCGGACCAAGAAGTAAAGTTTGTATATTTGATGAGGGCTATGCTCCAAGAGGTAGGGATTCTTCCTACTATGGTTTATATCCCACCCTAAGGGTTGTGTGGTTGTGCTTTTACCTTAAGGGGCTGTTTGGCCGAATTTTGAAATATGGGAATGCTTCCCACATTGGCCAGATTTTAGGACTGATTTTAGGGTGGGAAATAGAGGGACTTTGGACTCGGGTCCATCATGTAAATAGTATCTACATAAGTGAACTTGATGTTAGGCTTTTAAATCACCCAAATCATACCTCTACAACCCAAGTTATAGTCCATTTCCCGGGATTACCATAGTTTGGGTTGTATATTTGTTTTGTCCAGATTGTGGGACTGATTTCGGTACTGATTTTATAATGATTTTGTACTTATTTCATGGACTGTTTTGGTGGCTTGAACCGGGACTGGTTCATGGTCTTGGGATTGATTATGCCCTGTTTTGTGGTTTGTTATGGCTTAATTTTGAGGTCTGAAATTGTGGATTGTTTTAAGGTATTATTGCTTGATTTTGTAATAACATGCTTGGTTGTTCTTGTTGATATATGTGTTTTAATATGTTGGAAATTTGATGAAATGTTTGGAAATTATATGCTTTTGATATAATTGTCCATGATACATGATTTATTGGCCATAATCCATTAATTACATATGAGACATGGATTTGATATGCATTGCATATGCACTGAGACATCGCATTCATGGGTGTAAGTGCATATGGTACCATCAGCTTATCTTGGTGGTTGATGAGTGGGTTAATCTGGATTGAACAAAGTTTAGCGAGTTCCACTATTAAGTAGAGCATGAAGCTGTGAGTAACATGACGGGATAGATCCTCGGGTGAAAGCCCGTTGTTTTTAGTTATACATATGTGTCGATGACATTGTGACTTGTGAAAACATAGGAAGGCGTGCGAGAAACTGTGGTGAGACCAGAAAATTTTCTGCCCAAAAAAAGACACATGTTTTGTTAATAAATGATCGCCCAGGGTGAAACATCCAATAAGTTTGATTTGTAAAAACTTGATTTTTGTTTAGAAGTGATCATTGGATGAAATTCATGAATATGGATGTTATCCGCATTGGCTATGCGTTGTGTATGAGTGGGAGTCTGTGATGACTGGTTTTCATCGTTAGGTGGTCCCATCTCATTTCATGGCATAGCATGTAGTATTCCATTAGAGGATTTGCATCATTCTATTGGAATGTTAATATATGTGAATGTGTCCGAAGTCTGACGGGACATGTGCATTTAAGGGGGTAATAGCCTCTTATAGAGGCGTCTCTCTCTGGTATGGCGCTCACCTTTTATGGGAAAAAATTTCGGTCAGAGGTATATCGTTGGCGAAGCTTTCATTCGAAGTGAGGAAGGTTGGAAGAAAACGTTCTTCTATCAGCTGATATAGTTCTTTTTGTAAAAACTTTGGAAAGAAGCTTGGTTTGGGCATATGCATGTGTATGTAATAGAGTTTATGAGTCACTGGCATTAATATATTTTGAAGAAATAACATAAATTTTTTATTGAATGTGGCTAAAGGGATCTCGATAAATGGGATTGGCAGGTGTAGTGTTATCAGAACCTTTGCGATATCCACGGAAATTTGACCCTCGCTTCACAGCTTGGTGTCAGGGTGTAGGTATGTAATTACCTAGGACTTGAAGAATGGATCCCAATTAATGGGATTAGATAGCGTGGGTGCCAAGATATATGATATCCATGGGTATTTTCGCAGGTTAACAGTTGGTCAATGAGCCCCCTGGTTTTGGGATGTCACAGCTTGGTATCAGAGCATAGGTATACGAATACCTAGGACTTGATGGATATGGGTAATTTGCAGCCCGTAGGGTATTCTAAATCAACAAAATTATAACCTAATACCTCATACTACAGTGAAAAATGCCTCACTAAAGTGTGGCTCTAGGATGGAGTCCACGAGGGATGAGTTTTCTTAAGTAGAAATGACTATCTTTCAGGGTTCTGGCTGGTGATTGCGGGTTTGAATATTGGGTTGTGATAAAAAGGGGTTGGTTTTAATGGTTATCACTGAAAATAAAAATAGATTAGAATGTAGGAAAAATATCCGTTTAGTATCGGGACACTAGAGTTTAGGTTCTTTAGACCAAATAGGGGGTTTAAGTCTTATACATTAGGGAGGATAACATATAGATTATCTATAGCCAAGTTCATTTAGCTATAAAAACTGACCTTCGTTACATATCTTTGAAAGTAAGATTCACGCCCATTAATGCTCTCGATTCAGGTGAAAATAAGCGTCTCCTTGACTCACCTTCCCATTGACTTATAAATGATAACTTCTTGAACATCATGGATCTTGCTATTGGCATCTGATGAATATGAAAGCGTACCAAATATTAACCATTCAAAGTGATTTGAAGGGATCAAAACCTAAAGTTGAAGGGAGAAACGTAATGATAGTGATACGTGGCTGCCAAAAACCCTTAGTTTGCACCATGGTCCCTTCACCAGTGTGCTGATTCCAAGGAGGAAGGGTTTTTTTGCCACTCATCCTTTAAATCATCCTCGAGAGGGTGTTTGGAAGATGAAAGAGAAAGAAAATGGAAATATAGGAAGAAAACGGGAGCTTGTTTGGCAAGCCTCCCAAAACTTCAATAATCCAAAAAAATTCAAAAACTAAAAACTATTCCATCAAGTCTTCTCTCTGGCATTTCAAGCCATACTGCTTATAAAAATTACCAAATTAACAAAAGCAAGAAACTATTACATAGGGATAATTTGGGAAGAAATAAAAAGAGAGACCAAAGAGAATCAAAAGAGTTGTAAGGTAAATTCACATACAAATTTGAGTGAGAATTTGTTAAGAATTTGAAATTTAACAGCTTTGTATTACAAGGAGCTTTATGCACTCTCTATTACACTTTTGTGGTTATCTATACAGTTTCTAGAACTACAGTTAAATTAATTTCTTCATTTAACAAGGCTGGATCCTATCTTATCCTATATATGGCCTGAAAATAAAAAAAAGCATAAAAATTTGATTGAAAACGTACTGGGTCCTTACTTTTGTGCCAAGCGGAATCAATTTGGCTGATTACTACACAAAAAAGTGCTCAAAAACCCGAAGTGTTAAAGTATGGAACTGTATTTAGGTAGTAATCAATGGGTGATGATCAGATTCATTATGTTACGTTATATCTGGTTGCAGCCAAAAACTGGTATCACGATTACCTAAGGCTTGATGGGATGGGTTTGGGCCGTACATACATTGTGTTCATGTTGCACTACATGATTGTGTGTTACATATTATTGTGAGTGTAGTACGAGAATGCATATAGGAAAATGAACACTAGGAGTTATAAACACATAGCATAGGGGTTGGGAGAAAAGAATGAGCCGGGATGTTTAGATGTTTGGTGTCTCTGGCTAGTGGTTGGCACATCGACTCTTGATTTAAACAAGGGAATGTTTAGCAAAAGACTGCAAGCTGGGGTAAATCACTGGTGCGGTGGGATTGGGTTCAAAACCTCGGAACTTGGAGCGATGACATGGGAGGCTCTCCATGGGCATGTTTTTCTAGCATGCGCACGACATGAGAAAGCTCGGGAGTTCCACAGGTGAAATAGGAACAATGACGATTGGCAGGTACATGGCTAAGTTCTAGAATTAGCCCATTTTGTTGATGATTATGTGGCCACAGATATGGCCAAGGTGAGAAAATTTGAGAATGGTTTGAAATTGTCCATTTAGGGTAAGGTGTGGGACTATCTGCAGGAAGCCTAGAACTCGATGGTCGAGATTGCTGTATTACATATTGGAGAGGAGGTTGATGATGCCTGAGAACATAGGGATCTACGAGTGTTATGAAAGATAAGAAGAAAGAGAGTCATTATAACTGCTTTAGCTTCGAGGAAGAAAGCAAAGAATTCTCTTCTGCAGGTTTTAGGAACGAAGTCAGCGTATCAAGGCAAGGCCAGAGTTGAGTCATCCACAGTGTAGGATATTTTAAGGCTCTGACTAGCGGCAGGCCATGTGACCATTGCCATCGACTGGACATAAGGTGAGATTGTGGGGCGAGAGCCCGGAGTTATGGGACACCTCGATCCCGGTCATCAGTGGGACGTGTACCTGGCAACGGGTTTGTTCCCCTTCACCACCATGGGCAGGAGAGATAGTATCGGTGTGGCGTACAGAGCCCTACTACTTCGTAGTCAGGTTAGATAGGCCAGGGCAAGGGTTGAGGTCGAGGCCGGGAGGCTCTGGCCCAAGACTTTAGGAACTGGGGAGAGTTTTGCCATTACACCACAGGAGTAGGGATTACGAGATCGGTCGATTGATCTGGGGTATAACCTGTACTTTATGCGAGAGCATTATTTGATTTTAGTGCAGCATCTCATTCCTTTGTTTCTACATCGTATTGAAAGATCGGGCAAGGTTAAAACCTTAGAAGAGTGGTTGTGCTGAATTCTCCCACAAGGCGGGGTGAGAATTGATCAAATATGTTGGGATTGTGAGTTAGAGATCTTAGGATTTTCTCACTTTGGACATAGGGTCATGGACATCATTTGAGTTTAATGTCATCCTTGGGATGGTTGATGATAACTGTCAGTGCCAGTCGTGATTATGATCGTAAGAGGATTCTAGCATACGCAGCGGTAGTCGCTTTATATTTCAAGGGGATAATCATGATGCTTTACCCTAGACCGTGTACGATTCTAGATGGCATAGACAGTTGCAGGGTTGGCTAGCAAGCCTTACTCTGGAGGACGAGTCGAGATAGGAGTTGGGTCTACCTTGGGTAGTTTGCGAGTATGAGGATGTTTTTCCAGAGGAACTACCGGGATTACCTCCACATAGGGATGTAGACTTCGTTATCAAGTTACACCCTAGTACATCGCCTATTTCTATGGCTCCACATAGAATGGCACCTACTGAGTTACAGGAACTCAAAGTCCAATTGCAAGAATTGTTGGATAGGGGTTTTATTAGACCGAGCACTTCACCTTGGGGCACTCTGATTTTTTTTCCCAAGAAGAAGGATAAGACCCTTCGGCTTTGCATAGACTATCAGCAGTTGAATAGGGTTACTATCAAGAATGGTGCCAACACTAGAGATAGATGATTTGTTTGATCAGTGAGAGGGCGCGGGTGCAGAAGATGATCCTATTGCATTGGTTATCATCGGTTTATTGAGTTAGGGAGGCACACGTCCACTGGGCGACATTGAAGCGCTATATGGGCATTTCGAGTTCACGGCGTGCTGATCGGGTTGTGTGAATGCTCCCAGCGACATTCATGGATGTGCATATGTGATGTTCAGCCTGTTTAGATGGGTTTGTTGTGGTCTTCGGTTGAGACATCCTAATCTACTTGAGTCGGAGGAGAGCATGAGGGGATGGTGAGTTCTTCCTCAGCGTTGAGAGACCATCAATTGTATGCCAAATTCAGCAAATGTGAATTTTGGCTTATGGATGTGAGATTCTTAGGTCATGTGGTATTGGCTTGGGAGTCTTGGACCCCGGCAGGAGGATTGAAACGATTCACGGTTTGGGAGAAGGCAAGCCCGAGTCTTCGAGATACCAGTTCTGAGTTGAGTAGGGTTTAGAGGTTCATTAGAGACTTCTCCCGGTAGCACGCATGGTGAAATTAGGCCTAGAAGGAGTCGAGTTTGGAGTGGAATAGCGTGTGTGAAGAGGCGTTCGGGGGTGAAAATAGGAGCTTACTTGACTCTGATGATAGTCCGGAGGACGAGTACCTGATGTATTGTGATGCCTCGAAGGGCTGACTGGGATGTGTTTTCTTAGTCGAGAGGGTTATGGCTTATGGTTCTCGGCAGTTAAAGAATCACGAAGCCCAGTACTCATGATATGGGGTTGGAGGCCGTTGTCTTTGCCTTGAAGATATGGTGCCATTACACGTATGGTGAAGTAGTTGAGGCTGTGCTTTGATTTGTAAAGTGAAATACATCTTTACCAGTGGGACCTTAATATGAGCGATCACGGGTGGATGGAGTATTTGCGGGGACTCTGACTTCACTTTGCATTACTATCATTAAGCCCAATGTGGTGGGCGATGCACTCGGTCGGAAGTCCGCAGGAGTATTAGCATTTGGTATAACTACAAGAGTGGTGAATGCTTGAGGGCTTGTAGAATGGTGTGATCTAATTAGGCTCGCGGGGTGTTTGAGTTTTAGCGGCTCGCCTTTATTGAGCAAGGTGATTGGAGTCACAGGGACGGGCCAAAGATCTTTTGCCCATCACGGAAAAGGTATAGTCGGGTAGAGGTGAAGAAGGCTAGGCCACACACCGTTCACACGGACCAGTGATCTTCAATAGGGGAAGAGTTATGTGGTTCCCTAATTCATGATTTAGAGAGAATCCTGAGGAGTTCCACTACTCGTTTATTTGTGCATCTAGGTGGCATGAAAGATGTACCATGATCTTGCGTCACGATGTGCGGAGTGGAATGAAGCGACAAGTAGGATTTTTAGTCGATTGTCTCACGTCGACAAGTAAAAGTTGAACACGAGGAGGTAACAGGAGTTATTCGATCGTTAGAGGTACTTGAGTAGAAGTGGGAGCCGTCATGATGGATTTTGTGACTCACGGCCACATATGAGAGCCAGCGATGGATGGGTGATGATGGGCTGGAAGGCTCACAAAATGGCCACTTTATTTGTATGGATGACGCGCTCTGGAGGAGTCGTAGGTTATACACCACGAGGGTGGCTCGAACTACATAGGTGTACAGTCTACATGGTATTGGTGGGATCCCCGGGTTCTGACTAATTTTGGAGAAGTTCTGCGAGCCAGGGACCACAGTTAGTGCTGAGGCACTACTTTTCATCCCCGAGAAACAGATGGTCGGTCGAGGGGGATGATCTAGACATTGGGGACATTATACGGCACATGTTTCCTGACATCTTCTGGGGGTGGTTGGGAAGGCATTACCTTAAATTCACCTGCACGCGGTTATCGGGCGAGGCATACAGATCGCACCTCATGAGGCACTATATGGGAAGGCATGTCAATCTCCTGTTTGTTAGATGGAGGTGGGAGAGAGATCCTCCATAGGTCCGGATTTGGTAAAGGACACCTTGGAGAAGGTGGACTTGATATGAAAGCGTCTTCTAATGGCTTCAAGTGACGAGAAGAAAAACTGCAGCTTAGGCGGACAACGTTGACCTTTGGGAATTTAAAGTGGGTGGATCATGTCTTTATGATGCCAAGAGGAGAGAGGATTAGATTTGGTAGCGGGGAAAGCTGGGGATCCTCAAAGGTGCAGAGTCGATTTGCTTATCGGTTGGCTTTGCCACGAGCTTATCCAGTGTTCATCTGGTCATCCCCATGTCTCTCCATGATGCGATACACTCCAAATCCGACTCATGTAGTGGATTGGGGTGAACTTCTTGTAGATGCAGATGGGACCTTTAAGGAGAGACTTGTGCGTATTATGGATGCTTGAGGATCCCGGAGACTGGCGGCTATGAGGCTAAAGTGAAGATGTTGTAGGCGCAGAAGTGGAGCTGACTGACATGGAAAGCGAGGACACGATGCGTACCAATTATCCTTTCTTATTTGAGAATGCGGGTACGTTGTTTAGTCATTTGATAATAATATGACTGTTACATATGCATGTAATTTTTTGTATATAATGAATTTCAGGGACGAAATTCTTTTAAGGAGGGAAGAATGTAAAACTCGGGAAAATTGAATTTTCTGAAAAATGGCAAAACAATGATTGATGCGAGTATAAGGTTGAAAACCTGGAATTTTTTACAGTCAATAGATGTGAACGGACCTGTGTGCATTGGATTAAATATATGAAATACAGTTCTTATTGGTGGTTGAATTTCGAGATAGTTGGAATTTCAATTTTTTCGAGGCAATGGGTGTTGGGTGACACATGGCAAGCCATGTGTCAACATGCATGCGAATGCATGTTGGATACATGGCAAGCCATGTGTCAACATACATGTAGTTGGATTTGTGTATAAAATGGTGTGTCGCTTGCACATGGATGGATTTTGTGTATAAAATGGGAGGTCCGCAGCCCGGTTGTTGAGAGAAAAGGAAGAGAAAGAAAAGAAAGAAGAAAGAAGAAGGAGAATAAAGGGAGAGGAAAAGGAGAAAGAGGAAATCAGCGTTAAAACCGATTCATTGGTGGACTGAAAGTAAAGTCGCCTCGGCCCGAGGTGCTGTGCTCAAAGGTGAGATTACTTCTACTTTACATTATATTTCCCGTCCCCCACAAGGGTCGTGTGGTTGTGCTTTGCGCTAAGGCGCTGTTGGCGTGAGATTTTAAAATGCGGGAATGCTTCGCTTGTTTTGATCCAACCTGCCCCGGTCGGATTTTGGTGCGATTTTAGAGCGAAAATAGAGGAAATTTGGACTCGGGTCCTATATGTAAATAGTAGCTACATTAGTGAACTTGATGTTAGACTTTTGAATCACCCAAATTGGACCCCTATAGCCAAAGTTATGGTTCATTTCCTGGGGCTGCCATAGTTTGGGCAATTTATTTATTATGTCCAGATTTTGGGACTGATTTCAGTACTGATTTCGTGGATTGTTTTTGTGGCCTATTAGTGGTAGGTTGGTGGCCTGAACTGATTGGTTCACGACTATTTTAGGACTGATTGTGCCCTATTTTGTGGTTTGTTATGGTCGACTTTTGAGGTCTGAAATTGTGGATTGTTTTAAGGTGTTATTGCTTGATTTTTTAATAACACGCTTGGTTGATCTTGCTGATATATATGTTTTAATAAGTTAGCAATTGGATGAAATGTTTGGAAATTATAATAACTTCGATATAATTGTCCATGATACATGATTTATCAGCCATGTGACATTCATTACATGAGACAAGTTTGATGTACAGAAAAATTGTATGCATTGAGACAACGCATTCATGGGTCTAAGTGCATGGTGCAAACACCATCCTTGGTGGTTGATGAGTGGGCTAAGTACTGTTGAACATGAAAACTTCATAGAGCATGAAAACTTGCGTCGGGTAATAGTAAGCAGGAATAGATGCCTCAGGTGAAAGCCGATATTTTAGTTTATACATATGTGTCCAAGTGTAATGGAGTGAAAGTGTAGGAAGGCGTGTGAAGCCCCGTGATGGGGCCGCCGAAAATTTTTCTGTATCCAAAAGACACATGTTTGTTAATAAAATGATCCTTGGAGGTGGCTTGACGATAAATGCGATTTGTAAAAACTTAATTTTGTTTCAAAGTGATCATTGGATGAAATTCATCGAAGATGGATGTTATCACACATTGGCTATGCATTGTGTGATAGGAGTCTGTGATGACTCGGGTTTTTCATGCATCGAGTGAGTCTCATTTCATGGCATGGCATGTAGTATTCCATTAAAGTTACATCATTCTATTGGAATGTTAATACATATGTGAATGTGTCAGTAGACAGCATATTGCCCAGGGTAATAGCCTCTGTAAGTCTCTCTCTTGGCGTGGCTAATACTTTATGGGAAAACATTTAGTCTGAGGCATTCAGGTGGGCTGACTCTTGTTCGAGACGGGGTTGAAGAAAGTTGACCTTTGGCTGGTATAATTCTTTTTGTAAAAACTTTGGAAAGAACTAGTTTTGGGCATATGCCTATGTATGTAATAGAGTTTGTAATTAAACTCAAAGTAATATGTTTTGAAAATAACATAAAATGTGGCGCTGAATCCGGGGGTTCGTTGATAACGTGGCAGGAAGGTCGTGGATGCCGAGATGTCAAAACCACACCATTGGGTCCCCCTTTTTCGGGACCAGATTTAACAAAAATCGGGTAGCGTGGCTGCTGAGGCCTCTGCCACGAATCTGACATGTGCGATTACATGACAACATGGCCCAAATATTATACAACGTATCATTGAGTCCATACAGTAAAAATGTACATAGGGCTCATTATCCATGTACTCAAACATATAAGCACATATTTATAAAACCTACCATAGTCATAGGTTTAAATTACATCACTCTTATACAAAACATATATCAAAATTAAGTATTCTAATACATGTTTTACAAAATATAAATCAAAGTCACAATTCGGATTTCTTCTCAATATCGACCTCTAGTGAGCGCCGTCTCCCTGCACATTCCCTGTACTTGAAATGGGGTTCCACGATGGGGTGAGCAATGCCAATGATATAATCCCTCTGAGAGTGCTCGGCTTAAGTGCACGTGCACTGGTATTGCAAAAAAAGCAGACACTTCCCTCAAAATGCCATTGGGGTGACCTACATGTCATGAATGATATGGGACTCAAGCATGTCCATGGCAGAGCCCCTCTTGACTCCCTTTTAAACCGGGTCTGACTCGGCTCCTCTGTACCTTATGCACAGAGTAAGCTCACCATTATTTATTGATGGTCCTTTATAAAAATAAAAGCTTTTTGTTTATGAAATAAAGCATTGGACGATCTTGAAAGCAGCTTTTAAAAAAGCATTGGGCGATCTAAAACCACTTTAAAACAAAAGCATTGGATAATCTTTGAAACCACCTTAAAACAAAAGCATTGGACAATCTCTGAAACTACTTAACTCTTTAGGACATTGTCCTTAGATCGAGCCTGCACCATCAACACCATACATAGTGCGATTCTGACCATGAAGATCGTGATTAACACGTGGGCTGTCGTCCAATGTATCGGGTCCACCACCCATTCACCAAGAATGGTGAAAGACAACAACCATGCACTCCCACCCGTTTTACGCGATGTCCTCGTGCATATGAAATGCAATGCAAATGTGCCATTTCCTATTCATACCAATACCACATATATAATGAGTGCTATATGCACATATGCCCACTCTTGCATATTAACCCATGCATCAATTGGACATTTATATCACAGAGCACATAAATTCCAATTTAAATCATACAATTCATGCCAACATACCTAACACACATACATTAACATCTACAAGTCATCATTAATTGGGTAATGACTTACTTTATCCTCTAAGTCTAATTGTGATACCATGTCCACAAATAGCCTACAACCAAGCCATACAATGGCCTCAATCATACACAAACTCATGCATTTCCCTAAGCCTCATGGATAATTATATCAACATTCATATAATTGCACGAAACAGCATACACAATTTCAATGTATTAGGCCAGTACGTATCATCACGGCCAAACAGTTTTGCGGCAGTTACTCTGATCAAATTTTTGAAAAATATGTTGGCACCAAATGTCATTCATAGGATTATGGCCAGATTCTAGATTCAAGGAGCTTTCCATAGAGTCCAAGAACACCAAATTTGGAGTTCTAACGAAGGAGCTATGCAAGTTTCAAGCCATGAAGAAAATCAACAACATTGTAGCACCTGTAGCAGCAGAGGCTATTGTATTTTGTCATTTTTGACATCATATGAGCTCAAATTGCATTAATCTATTTATTGATGGATTCTATACTCAAAGGGCTTTCCATAGAGTCCAAGAACACATGAATCGGAGTTCCTACAAAAAACGTTATAGTGAGTCGAGTTGGGCTACACATGAGAGCCTTGATGACCTCGCGGTTGGTTTTTGTACCTTTCGATTGCTTGGGGCACCATCAAAAGCGACCCTAAAACCGGCCAAGACCAAAATGACTCCTAAATGGAAAATAAACCTTAGTAGGAAGGTTCTCTACCTCTTGGAGCGAAGACAAAGCTTTTCGAAGACTAGAAAGCTCGAAACCCACGGCCTCTGGGAACTTTACGCTCAAATCTGAAATGACTTGCTAGTTTTGGTGTCCACCTTTGTTGCCTCTACAGTGCTCGATTTTTAAGTCTTGGCACGATGCGGGGCCGACCACCAGGAGCTCAGGTGAGATCGTAGAGAGAAAGGTGGAGCCTCTTTCTCTCCCTCTCTCCTCTTTCTCTCTCTGCTCTGGGTTCTGCGAAAATGGCCCGTTTTCTATCATTTTGTTCTAACTTCATTTAAGTTACTTGTGTGGCCCACGTCGCGCCACATGTCCACTCCGGTCCTAGGTTCATTTCTGTCCCAAAACGATTCATTTCTTTTCAGTTCAACTTATTTTAAATGAACTTAGCTCAAGCCATTTCCGACTTCCGAGATTTTTGTAAGAATCTTGTCCTTGGAGTCATTGGTAACTCACCAGCCAGAAAATTGTAAAAATTTTCGACTGTCTCAGAAGTCGATGAAACTTTTCTAGGTTGCTAGTTTCACGTGGGGCGAATCCAATAACACAATCCGTTTCATCATCGAGATCAGAAAATTTTACGGAAGCTACTGAAAGCCATTCTGTGTTCTTATTCTTGGCATTTTTCAAAAATTTTAAATTTTCCACAGTTTTACATTCTCCTCATAAGGAATTAGTCTACGAAATTCACATACACATGCACATTAAATCACAAATACTGCATGTGAAAAGAGGCATCTAAGTATAAATGTGAACAATAACATGCCCGAGAATCGAGACATGACTCTTTAGGAGGCGAGAGTAGAAACATACAGTATGTCAGGCGGTTTGCAAGCTCGGTCGAGGTGTAATCGTAAACACGCCACTTGGGTCCTCGAAGTCCGACCTGTGAGCCTGTGCAGGCCTGGGCCCGTGCCAGCTCTTTAACTGTCTGTGAAACAGCCGGTGCTTGTGTCGCACCACAGGAGTGATCCGCAGTTCCATGGCCCATTGCTTGGGTGGGAGACAAATTGTGTGCATATGTTCATGATAATCGGAATGAGGTGTCCTTAACCTGGGATCCTGCCTGCGTGGGGCGATCCGTCTCATGTGTCTAGGCTATTGACAATGGTAACACCTCCCCTGTCTTGGCTTACCAGGAGTCTTAAAATGTCCTCCCTTGGCGATCCATCCACGCATAGCCACGATGATCATTAGTCCACGCCTAGAGGTCTCCTTGAGAATGAAATCCTTTGCTTCTTTCCCGAAGCTAGAAGAGGCCGGCTTCTCCTTCTTTTCCACTACTTCCCATGTCATTTGCTCAGAGTGATTCTTCGATCTCTCTCTATATGGCCGTAGTACGTCGACCGTAGAGTCATGTCTGTAGGAGGAATCTGCAATCTTACCATGGATATGACAACTTCGGCCCGTCTCGGAATTTCTAAAGCTTGGCCATGTCGTGGCCACGTAGTCATTAAAAAACGGGCTAAGTTTTGTGAGCGAGCCGTATTGCTCTAACACCATCATTGTTCCTTTGCTTTCCAGCTCTGGAACCAGGCCTCGCATGTCCCCCAGCGGATGCGGGAAAATTTTTCCCATGAAGAGCTCTCGGAACTCTCCCCATGTCATTGCCTCTGTAAGGAGACCAAATGATGTTATGTGAAAATATGGTCAAGGGAGTGAATGTGGTAAATACTCAGCTTGATTTGAAACAAAAAGTAAGTATACTGCTTGAAATGAAAAGAAGTCTTCTAGATGACTCAGTACTTTGTGGTCTGCGGGTCATACAGTAATAAAGTGGACTCTAGGAGTCCGGATATCGTACCCACGAGGATTGGAGGTTCTCTTTAATTGGAATTTGATTACCCCGATTACAAGGGCTCTTCACTATTTAGGCGACCAAGTAGGATGTGGAATAAAATCAATTTAATTGAAACAAAAACTGATTTAAAATTAATCCTAAAAATCTACCAAATAAACAACTACTTAATTCTAAAAGGTATGAAGAGAGTCACTAGGGATGGGGATAATTATTTACAAAACAATTTGCATTTCCTTGAAAGTGCAACATTTGTGAGTTGAATGCTGAATTTGTCTAAGAGCAATGTAGTATAGCTTGAATTTCTCCATACACCATACATTTCACTATCTAACACACCATATTCCTTTCGGGACAAATGGGTCTGAAAATAGCTACTTATGGTGGCACTCTTTAAGATTTGATTGTTTTCTTTTTTCAATACTTCCCTGACCGACCACCGGGTGAAGGAGTGCCCCTATAGACGGGATGTCACGAAGCCTTCTCCCGATGTAATTGGTATCTCGTCCTTCAAATCTAATAAAATTTTCCTATCTCCTTGATTAGATCTTTGCTAACACGGGATCAAGATCCTTTCATCGGATGGAGAAACCTACGATCAACTAAATTGATACATCATCTAATTAATCCTCACACCATGAGTAAATTAGTGATCTACTCGAAATAATTTTTCGAGATTCATTAGTTCCAAGATATTAGTCTAACATACCCTAAGTTAAGCTCTTTACTCTCGGGAATATACATCTCTGTGTCCTCGGAAGACACCTCCTGAAATCAAAGAAAAGATCTGACTCTTTTGGGTATAAGCTACTAATATTCAAACAATTCATTATATGAGCAATTACCAATTATATAAATTTAGTATTCAAACCCACAAAATAAGCGAAAAACTTCTAAATCTGAATGTTCAACAATTAAACCCCAACCACAGGGTGTTTAATGTTCCATTACTGAATTCAATCATCACTAATCAAACAAAAAAGGTAAAGAAAATGAAGAAAGAAATCAAGAAAGAAAGAGAAAAACCAGTTGAGCTTAAATTTTCGCCTTAACATTAAATAAATTGAATATATAGATGCAGCCACGAAATCTCTTGATAAAATAAAAATCACCTTTCTAAAACTACTCTAAGATTTATTAAAAATAAAAATCTGCGACAAAAACTAAGAAAATTGCGGGTTAGAGAGAAAAATCAGATTTTTAGCCCCGATCTTTGTCACAAACCTTAGTGAAATGCGAATCTCTCTATTATACAACACCGAAATCTCTTCAATGAAATAAAATCTTGTTAAAAAATTACTCTCGAGATCTAAAAAGAATCAAAAATGTAGAAAAGCTGGAAAAATGGGCGGAGTCTAGAGAGAGAGAAACCCTATGAGAGAGGTTCTCAAATGTTCCTTCTACCTCTTTACCTAGCAGTATATATGGTCTGAGGTGAAATGGGCTTGAAATTAGGTCAAAATATCAATTTCACGACATTTTTAGGTTCAGTCGCGACACGGTGTGACTGTAAATCTGATCGCGACATCAGTGCGAATTCGCGCGACGCGGGTCAGCGACCTTCGAATCACGGTTGCGACATCGATTATGAATGTCGAGACATGAATCCGGTCGCGGCCCGGTTTTCTTCTCTAACTTGTCGGGGCCATAACTTCTTAGTTGCTTTCAGTTTGGGCGTGTGAGTACTGTTAAAATCTATTTGAATGTAGAGAATGCAGCCATGAAATTTGAACCATTTGATATGTTCAGAGTGGTACAGAAAAATTCATCTTTCCAATGGTGCGCTATGAGACTCTTAGTTGACTCTTCTTTTGAAAATATATTGCTCATTTCTTGCCAAATCTGCCTTTCATCAATAATCCTAAAAACCAAGTTTAAGAAATTTTATGAGTTTTACATGAATATGGATATAAAATGCACAAAAAAGCATGTGAAATGAACTCAAAACATAGATGGGTTTTGCACTCATCAAACACCCCAAACTTGAGTTTTGCTTGTCCTCCAAGCGAAGAAAAAAAAAGAAATGCTTGTCCCCGAAATGGGGAAGAGAAGAGTTCATTTCCTCTTTTGTTTAACCAAGCCCGAGTAATCAAGCTTTGCAAGAATTTATGTGATATGTGTCTCAAGAATTGCCCTTACAAGGAATATAGAGAATATGATCAGAATAATTTATTCATTTTATCTTGAATTAATCTCATAACCGACAAATTTAGATCATGGTTCTGCTAGTGTGTGTGTGTGGTCTTCCCTATCCAAGCAATTGCAAGCTAGATGAGTTTATGAGAATTGAGATAAATGCGCGGATCTCCTAAGATGATTGTATTTAGTTCCATAGGCGATTTGATTCATATATCTCCGCACTAATGTAGGCACACCTGACTCTCAAGATCAAGTAGGTCTTTATAAGCTTTGTAATGTAAGGCTTGGGTAAGGGGGTAGTTGAGTAGTCATTTTAGGCTAAAACTTACCCAAAGCATACATATTTTTTCTGCATTGTGACTCCTACTCCATCTGGTTTTACCATCGGCATAGTGACACTCGAACACCCCGAAATGTCTGTTTAGGTGCATCATTCATACTCCTCATATCACTTTTCTGCCTGGAGTGCGCATTCTTTCAGCAAACATAAGAAGCCTTTTCTTCAAGACAAGGTTATTAGAGGTGGTGCAATGTCAAAACCCCCTTAAGCTTTCTACCAGCCCTTAAGCGAGCTTTAAATCGTAGCTCCAGGACCAATAGAGATTACTAGGTGTTGAGACACCTTGGGATTTACTTGCTCTAGGGAAGGGAAGGCTACGGCTAGACTCACTCCTCCTTGACTTTTATTGTATTTTGCTTCTTTTACATTTGATATTTTTAATTTTTTTTTTTTTTTTGACAAAATCTTTGATTTTCAACTTAACTCATTGACCAATTTGAAGTTATTTTCCTATGGAATAACTCCCCCCCTAAGCTTTGCTACTCACCACATTTCTCAATTATATTCAAATCCTCATGTTATGGGTGAGTTTGGTTCTTTATTGAGGGATAGTGATGTATAGGAAGGTTATTGGCACAAACTTGGAACATAAACAAAATTTTGGCTCTTTAAGGCTCGACATCTTGGTACTAGGAATATGCATATGTATTAATGAGGTTAGCTTGAAAGGCACAATCTTTCCAATGATGGCCCATATCATTTCTCAATTGTGTTGCCTAGGATTTCGCCTCAAGCGATAATAGAACAAGTTCTAGAACCTATGGAGATCCATTAGATCTGATTCTCATAAACCTTCTACAACCTAAGCAAAAGCGCTTTTCAAGGGTATGATGACCACGTGCATGGATTTTGAGAAACCAATGACTAATTAACTATTAAAGAGAGATAACTCATTAATCATTAAGTCCTATTATCTCTAATATTGTCCATATGCCAAGGGTTCATTTATGGTCCCTTGTGACATCCACCCGAAACAACTCAAGCAAAACTCGATTAACTTCAGTAAACTCTAACTAAAAATATATATATATATATATATATATATATATATATATATATATATATATATATACTATATATATATACCAAGCTAAGATGTAAGTTAGGAAGCATCTAACAAAGTCATTATCCAAAAAAGCACCAGAAAATTTCATCCTCAAAGTTGTCATTTGCAACATGTGGGGTATGACATGACAAACTAACCAAAAATAAACCCCGAACTTGGGATGGTATTGTCTAAATGTCTAGCAATGAGCAAAAGGAAGCAATAAAGTCAAAGGGTAATAAAGAGAGTTGGGAAAAGTGAACTCCCCTTTGTAGTCTTGGCCACTTTGAATAGGAACCTTGATGATTTTTAGACATTGACATTGGTGTACTACCCCTTGATACACTCTTTTGCTTCTTTGGAGCCATGAAAGTGGCTTTGGCATTTTCTCAAACACTTGGTGTGCACCAACTTCCTTCACCTCAAATGAGTGAGTTTTGATTCTTCAAAACCTCCTTCCAATACATGCAAATCACTCTACAATCGAGCAATGATCCTGAAGAACCCCGAAACAAACAACGAAACATAAAAATTTTCTTCCATTGTAACTCTCTTTGATGCTTGGGAATGATAGATGGAAAAATTGGGGTTCAACAAAGGTAAGTTTATTTGTGGGTTTGTGATGGATTGAAACTTGAAGATGATGAAGATGGATTGGGGAGGAATGTGATTCCCAGGATTTGAGTGGATGGGAGAAGAATTGAAAGTAGTTTAGAAGTTACAAGGGTTGGAGGGAAGAGTATGGCAAGATAAAGTATAAAGTAGGAAGAAAAATGGGTTTAAAGGGTTAAAAAGCCTCTGTTTTTCGTGGCTGTGGTGTTGATCACGTCGACAATTACGCTAAGCCGCACTTTGTTTTTTATCAACTTGTTATGCTCATTATCTCATTCATTTTGGCTCGAATTGGATGTGTAAGGACACGTTGGAAAGCCCTTTCAATGTAGAATTGCTCATGGTGAGGTGAACCATTTGGAGCCTCAATCAATACAGAAAAATCAGAATGTTCACTGCTGCTGTCTAGTGTGATGATTTCCCTTTTTGCTCCTTGGGTTCTCCTTGCTTTGTCTCTTGCCCATATCACTTGCTATCCTTCAAAAAGTCCTTCATGCTTATATATTCTCTCAAGAATTCCTCCAATAGCAACCACTTAATGCTTTCATTCATTGCTTAAACTCATCTCTTGTCTTCAATTCTCCTCAAGCATGATCATGAACCTTCGGCTTTATATTCCAGTTCAATTTGGTTCTTTTCATCTCAAAAACTGAAATTTGATGAACATCTCCACTCCATTTTTTTTCACACTTGAGCACTATAATTACATCAACCACCTTTCAACTTCTTGCCTTCGCTCTTGCAAACTGATCATGACAACATGTTGAGCTTCAAACTTATCTTATTAAGAAAACACTAACAGCAAAGTTAAAACAACTGCTTTGGAATTTTCATCGGCCCGGTAAAAAAAATAGAAAAAGAAAGATAATGGATAGAATCATATTACTTAGCTTAGGTTGCCTCAAAACTGCTCCTTTTTAGAGTCAGCTAGACTCATTGGAAAGTACTAGTGCTTCCATTTGACCAATCATTCATCTTGGAAAGCACTTCCTCCTTCCTCCAACCATTCATTTTCCGAGGATGTTTTCTTTCAGACTTTAAAGAGGGGAAAGAAACTCAAAATCTCCTTTAATTATGGCTAGTGGTTCAGCCACAATTTCTTCAAAACAGTCCCCTCTATGTGATGTAGATGTAAACACATTTATGCTTAAGGGGGACTGTTCAAACTTGTGCCCTTTTGATTGAAGCAAGCTGCGAGAATTTTACGCACATGGCTCTTTCTTGCTCGATCAAGGAGTAATGGTTGGTGAAAGATTGAACTTTGCTTTCTCCTCACCCCTGAAGCAAGGTGAGCTCCCACTTTGATGTCGATCCATGCTTGAAAGCGGGAAAGAAGTGGTCTTCTTAGTATATGAGAATTTTGTAGATCCTTCAATGCCACCCAAGTCACCGAAATCCATAGGGAAGGTAAAATATTGTCCAATCTTCACCAAAATGCTTTCAATAGCCATTGCTTGACACTTAGCCAAATTAGGTTTATCCAGTAATGACTCTTCATCATCTAAGTTGTTTAGGAGTGTCTTGTTCTGAAATTTCCATCTCATATTTTCACCTTCTTCCACAAATTTTCGGATGGGGGTTGCTGCTTTCGAGGAGTATCAATGCATTCTTTGGGATTTGGCAAGGGTATTCTTAGGAGAGATCTGAAAATTTTTCCTTGAATGCTTGGACGAGTGTCCTATTTGAGCTTACAGATTTTCAATCTAGCACTAGTGTTGACTTGGAAGGTATGTAAATGCGGGAATTTGCGCTCATGAAGACTGCGTCTTCTTGTTCTCATCCATGTCAGGTAAAGTGCTCCTTAGCAAGAAACAACTCTTTTTCCTTTTGAAATGTGGAGGTTGAGCTCCCTTGATAAGGCAATACTCCTTGTTCCATGAGTGGGTCATTATGAATTCTTTGATTCAAATGATGAATAAGGAAGTCAAGCTTGAAGCTGTGGATATGATTTCCCAGTGTGCAAACCGGACTATGTTCACTCCATGAGTACCTACAAATAAGAAGAAAAACAAAAGAAAAGAAAGTACAAAAAAACTAATAGTAAAATAAAATAAAATAAAATAAAAACCTAAGAAACAACTCACAACCAAAAATAAAAAAAATAAAAAAAATTGCCTAAATTAGCAAATCACCCGTTCTTCGAAATGTCAACTTCTAATGAGAGAAAGTGAAACAGCAATTCTCGGCAACGCGCCAAACTTGTAAGAGACGAATGATGTTATGTGTGAAATATGGTCAAGGGAGTGAATGTAGTAAATACTCAAAAAACTGATTTGAAACAAAAGTAAATATACTCAAAAAGCGAAATGAAAAGTATTACCAACACTCGGCCCCTTTCGCAAGTGCAGGTCGCTACAAGTAATAAAGTGGACTCTAGGAGTCGGATATCGTACCCGCAGTTGGAGTTCTCTTTAATTTAGATTTGATTACCCAGATTACAAGGGCTCTTACCAGTATTTATGGCGACCAAGTAGGATGTGGGAATAAGGTAATTTTAATTGAAACAAAAACTGATTTAAAACCCCATTAAAAATCTACCAAATAAACCTTCTTAATTCTAAAAGGTATGAAGAGAGTCACTAGGATGGGGATAATTATTTACAAACAATTTGCATTTCCTTGAAAGTGCAACATTTGTGTGAGTTGAATCTTTGAATTGTCTAAGAGCAATGTAGTATAGCTTGGATTTCTCAGCACATACATTTCACTATCTTTTATATTTCCTTTTCGGGACAAATCATGTTCTTGTAGAGTGGCGCTCTTTAAGATTTGATTGTTTGTCTTTTCAATATTTTCTTTCACCATATATATCATTTCTAAAATTTAGAGAATTCTTGCCCCATGAAGCGGAGATGGCTGGCCTTACCACAATGTAATTGGTATCGTCCTTCAAATCTAATAAAATTTTCTATCTCCTTGATTAGATCTTTGCCTTTCCAGGATGATCCTTTCATGAACTAAGGAGGAAACCTCAAGTCAACTAAAATTGATACATCATCTATTAATCCTCCCACACCATAGGTGGTCCATTGATCTTGAAATAATTTTCAGAGTTCATTAGTTCCAAGATATTAGTCTAACATACCCCTATGGTTACCGCTCTTTACTCAGGAATCTCCGTCTACGTGTCACTCAGAGGCCACTAGAAATCAAGCAAAGATCTGACTCTTTTTGGGTATTAACTTCACACTATCTTCCGAACAATTCATTACTGGAACATTACCAATTATATAAATTTGGTATTCAAACCCACAAAATAAGCCCCGAAAAAGCTATAAATGCGAATGTTGCAATTAAACCTGACAGGGTGTTTAATGTTCATTCTTTGGATTCAGAGTGTGTCTAACTAATCAAAGCAAAAGTAAGAAAATGAAGAAGAAATCAAGAAAGAAAAACTAGTTTGAAGCTTTAAATATTCTCAACAGTAAATAAATTGAATATCTAGTACATCACATGAAATCTCTTTAATAATAAAATTTGCTCTAAAACTACTCTAAGATTTGTGAAATAAAAATATGCAGCCAACTAAAGAAAATGGCGGAGTTACAGAAAGAAAACCTGAGAGAGAGAGAAAATCCAGTTTTAGCTTCAATCTTTATGCGAACCTTAATGATGAATCTATTATACAACACGAAATCTCTTCAATAAATGGCCAAAATATGTTAAAAAATTGCTCGAATCACAAAAGAATCAAAATATGTAGAAAAAGCGGCGTAGTAGTCTAGAGGAAAACCCCATGAGAGAGATTCTCCAATGTTCACTTTTATCTTACTAAAAAGCGAGTATATATGGTCTAGAAATTGAAATGGGCTTGAAATTAGGTCAAATATCAATTTTGACTTTTTGGGTTTCTCTTGTTCTGGTGTAACTAGTCAGCGACATCAAATAATTGCGGCATCAATTAGTTTGACATCAATTACGTGGCGACACGGTGGCAATCTATGATCGCGACGCTCGATTACGGTCGCGACATCAATTTGATTTGCGACGTGATCCCAGTGCGGCATGATGGTCGCGACATGCGTCCCGGTCGCGGCCGGACTTCTTCTAATGGCAGCCAGGTCTATAGCTTCTTGATTTTAACTTCCGGATTTGAAGTATGGTACCGTTGGAAAGATCTTTGAATGTGGGAATGCAACTATGAGGGAATTTGAACCATTTGATGATACCAGATGATACAGAAAAATTCATCTCAGTGGTGGCTATAGGACTCTTGGTTGACTCTTCTTTAAGCCATATTGCTCATTTCTTGCCAAATCTGCCTTTTAATGGCAATCCTAAAAACCAAGTTTAGAGAGAAATTTATGAGTTTTACATGAATATGGTTAATACAATATGTGAAATGAACTCAAAACATAGATGAGTTTTGCACTCATTAGCCTGCAATTCCTGAGGTGCCAACCCCGTGTATAAGTTAAGCCCTCTAGGCTGGAATGCGGCTAGTCTTATCTTGAGTCTGACGGAGGTGATCTGTGGCTGTCTTTCCAAATCTATGGACAATGTTAAGGCTTTATTGAGTCCCTCCTCCTCCCATGAGCGTCGGAGGATGATGACTTTGAACCTTTGGAGGTTACTGTCCTCCATTGTGACCACAGTGCGCGACTGTGCAAAAAGGGTGTATTTGTAGCTATAACCTCCTAAGGCCGGTGGGTGGCTTGAGGTGGTGGTTGGCTAGTGCCTCACCCATGACCTCTATGTCCTCTTCATCGACACACCCATCTACACAAATTCAATAACAAATTCGATTTCTTTTCTTATTTAGACAGTGGTGCATAATGCCAAACACTAATAAGTATAAGTTCAGGACTATCATGTTCCATTTTATTTGCGAACTCCTGAATTATGTTCTCTAACCCTAGTGTTTCATCGTTTTACATACATCCTACTATGTATATAATTCTACTAATATCGCGCGCATCATACCAATATATAGCACCTGATAATTTCATCATAATGCACAATGAATGCATGATATAAACTCATTAGCGAATAACAGGTATTCGTATACCTAGTACTTCTAGTACAAGCTGAGGTGAGATAGCCTCAAGACCATATGGATGCACACTCGGGCTCTAAGTGTCGGTTTACCTAAGCTCAAAGATGCAAGTTGTGGCCCCCGTCCCTGATTAGTTGTGACCCATCGACCGCTGGAGATTTTATGGATGTTAGGTAACCCAAGCCACACCATTGAGGTCCACTTTCCAGGACCCAGATTTGCGAAAATGGTCGAGCCTCCTTTGTACGGCTCTCTGCCCAAAATACAACCTATGCAATTACATGGCAACACTTGACCAGTATTGCTGAGGACTCGGGTTCACATCTGAGTAAAAATGGCTCGTAGGCTTCATTTAATATACTGAAACATATAAGCACATGACTAAAACCAGTCCGCAGAGTTTAATTATCTCATACAAAACATATATCTAATTCAAACATTCTAATACATGTTTTTCAAAAATATAATCCAGAAAGCCACAATTCAATGGCTTTCTTCTTAATATTGACTCTAGTGGCGCAGTCTCCTACACATTCCTTATATAGAAAGGGGTCTTTTGACAGAGATGAGCAATACCAATGAATACTCAAATCTATAAGGACCCCACTCAACCTAAGTCAGCTTTGGTGTATAACAAATAGACACTTCCCTCAAAGAAAAATGCCATCTGAAAGTGAAGCTATATGTCATGAATGAGGTCTGAATCCAGCATATCCATGTACCCAAGCCCTTACAACTCCATAACCGGCTTGAGTCCCAACACGGCTCCTCATGCTTATGCCTAGAGTGAGAAACTCACCATTGGTATTTCACCAATGGTCCTTTATCTCCGAAACCGTTTTAAAACAAAAGCATTGGACAATCTCATGATGCACAAAACGAAGCATTAGACAATCTGAAACCACCAAAACAAAGCATTGACAATGCGAAATAAACGACTCTTTAGGACATTTTCCTTGGGCAAGGCCCGCTCATCAGCACCATACGGTGTTGATTTACAGCCATGAACCGTGGAGTACTTCTATTGAATGATCGATGTATGGGTCCACCATCCAAAACACGGGAATGGTGAAAGATAACGACCATACTTCGACCCATTTGCGATATAATCTATTAAAGTATGCCATTACCTATTATACCTTTTCACATATATAATGAGTGCTATATGCATATATACTCAATATAAGCCTAACCCGTGCATCAATTAAAATTTATATCAGGCCATGAATTCGATTTAAATCGATACAATTCATGCCAACATACCTAACACTGCATTGACCTCTTTTGAAATATACCCTAAACATTTGATTTCATCCTAAAGGAAGGATTCCATACCCATCTTGTGCCATGTGGGGTTTACCCACACTATGAAGCATAAATTTTGGGTTAAGATGAAACCACAGCAAAAACCCTAGATTTGGGCGAATTATAACCATCAAAAGCATGGAAATTCATACATAAATTCGATTTCATACGCCAAGCTGCTTGATCAAATCTTTCCTATCTTCTTCCTCACCCTCTCTTCTTCTTCTCTCCTTCTATCGGTTCTTCCCCAAATGGACCAATTTAGTGTTAAATCAGATTTTGTTAAGGCCTTGTTTGGCTCAAACAAAAAACCCATTTTGGTTTTTAAGTTTTCTTTATTGCTTTTGACCCGTAATTCTTATGTTATAAATAAACTTTCATTTATTTCCTTTTGGCCTCAAATCTTTATCAACTATGACTTTTACAGTCCCTCTTTGGACAATTTACAATTTTATGTACAATCTTATATTTTACAGGATTACTCTCGTTCCATGTTTAAATGATTTATGGTGGTTTGCCATGGGTCTTAGCTTATGTACCAGATATTTAGGAAGGAATCTTGATATGTTTTGGAAGAAAGATATGTAATTGAAAGAAATTGGAATAGAAAAGTGAATTAGAGATGAATTGAAATGGATAGATGTGTTGATATAGAATTGATTTGAGTAATAAAAGTATGGAAAAATGAGAAAAACACACAGTATACGGGCTTCCGGGAGACTTGGCATGCGGTGTTGGACCTTCCGCGGTACCAGCTTATCATTTGGTCGTTTTTACGGCCAACTTAGTACGCGATACAAGTTAATTGTAACACGAATACATTCATTCTGTTTTCAGGTTTTGACCCGGTTTATTTTGTGCGCAACGTTTCTTATCGTTGGTAATTCAGGTGACTGCATTAAAAGGCGAACTAGAGGCAAAATTAAAGGGGTATCGCAAGATACAGTCCTAGAGTGGCCTAAAGAATTCATCAAAAATTGAGATATGTGCAAAAAGATCGATTCGACTTTGAACATTGTTAGTCAGGTTGTTCCGGACGTAACTTGAGTTAAGGTAGCCAAATTGGGTGATTCAGTTGAATGAACCCGCCCGCATAGCTTTAAAAAACAATACAAAGATACAGTGCAAATATTTGGGACAGGCACTGGAAATAAATATTTCAATTGTCTCGGTAAAATGGTGGCAAACTGAATTGGCATGAAATGCCATAACGAGATTTAATTGATCGATTAAGTTGATTCAATTCTTGTTAAAGTAGGTTATGAAGGTAAGAATGTGAATAGGTATGATTACATACATATACCTTACCCGATTATATGAAGGGCGATAATAAAGCGAACACAAGGCTAAGTACTTTCATAAAAGATATTAAATTCTTTGACCTCATATAATTGTAAAACCACCTAGACCGGTTATTAAACCTGACACGGCACTACTGCTCACGAATAATTGCCCGATTACTCTGTTGAGTACTGCATAATAAACTAGTACTTGGTACTCGATTACCAGTCTCAAACTCTGACCGTCACCGGTGCCGATTAGTGCTCCGTTACTCTGACTGGTACCGGTACTCGATTAGTGCTCAGGCTTCCCCAGTTGTACATCGGTGCCGATTAGTGCTAGGCACTCGTACTCACGATTAGTGCTACGGCGCCATTGATGCGGAAGTATGATTAGTGCTCGGCACTCCTATCACCAGTGATGCTACGACGCCACATGTGTATAATCTTTGTTGCCAATATGCGTATTATATTCCGTATTCTGGTGGAAGTCAGCAGGTTACCCTGATGCCAGTGCGAATGATCCACGATGATAAGTTCCGTGGTACCTATGGTACTCCGTATCAATATCGATTACATTATAATATCACGATACGTACATGGTACCTACGGGTACTCATATTTGATTAAGTTACAGCGTATCGATGCATTTACGTGGTACCTCGGGCCATGTATCGATAAGTTACATGTTACCTGGTCCTCTATATTTTGACAAAGTCCACGTCTCTGAATAAGTTCTACGAAGTACTGCAGCGGTACTCTTACATCTCTGAGATTAAGCTCGCCAGTACCTCACAGTCATCTTGCAAATATCATTTTCCTCGATGTATACTCACATATTTAAAATTAAGTTATTCTGTCTACATTTAGTTATATGTATTACCATTTGATCCTCTGTCTCTAAGATAAGTCCTGTAGTACCTACGGGTACTCTACGATCGATAAGTTCACCGTAGTACCTAAGGGTACTCTTATGGGTCAAGTTCAAAATGTATTCTGAGAACTCACTATATCTGAATAAGTTACGTAGTACCTCTAGTGCTCTTGTATCTGAATAAGTCTGTAATACCTAGAACCACTCGAATCCCACGATAGGATTCAGTAGCCTGCTAAGGTACTCTTGTATCGATTAAGTTAGTACCTGAACACTCTTAATAGATAAGTTACGTAGTACCTAGAGGGCCTCATGTATCTAATAAGTCACAATATCCCAGACAGATCCTGTAGTACCTCCCGAGTACTCCTATATCAAATAAGTTTAGATCACAGTAATAAGTTAGGTTGTGGCACCTCTGGTGCTCTAGTATTTCATCATGAGTTGCATGTTTCAGGGCTCTGTATGAATTGAAACTCTGTAGTACCTCAGTGCTAGTATCGGTAAAACAGTATAGTCTGATAGTACCTAAGGGTACTCTGTGTAAGTAAAATAGGTACTCATATGTTGCAGTCATGCATACGGACTTATCCATACCTGATATATCACTTTATCAATTCAACTTTGCGAGTAGATTGCGTTGGTTGTCCAGACTTATTTAATACCTCACGGGTGCAACCAACAATAACCAGGTCTGGAATGATTGCCGGTCTGACATGGGAGATGCGAAATACATGTGTGGCAGTTACTACAACCAATAAATATAAGGTCAAAAATACAGATATATTTTTCGAAATACGGTATAAGTTCAAGTAAGGACGAGAATATATGATGTTTAAGTGAATCTGAAGTGCGATGCCAAGTTTTGTGGTACTTACAGAGCCTTTGTGTAAGAATAAGTTCTATGTGCCGATGCCAGTTAAAGCTGTCTACCGCATGAGTATACCTAGTTTACTCAGACATGATATCTTAAAGCTGTGTATAACTATGAGTTTTAGATAAAATGATTAAAATAACTCTTACGGGAGTCCAGTGAAAGTAAATCTGTTCTCATTAGAAGTCTGCGCAAGATGATTCTGTAACTCCTAGAATTCCATTTTGAAAACCGATTACATTATAATTATAAGATCACTGCATAGAATAAGCCACAATAAACCCTCACGGGAGTCGAATAAACATAAACCTATTATGGGCTTAAGTACATGTATAAGTCCATGATATATGATTATGCATTCGATATGTACATGGTTGCCACTTGTACAATTGTGTATATGTATACGTGTAAATTATAAGATATATTTCCTGAAAGTAGCTTAGCCTGAGTTTTTAATCAAGTGTAGTGCAGTAGGAAGACATGTAAGCCATGCACTCTGGTGGGCCACACATGAGGTTCCTTTACCATGGGTTCAGTGCTCTGAATTATAAATGTAAAGTAAAGTTTTAATGTTTGTAGTAGGACTCAGTTATATATATAATATTTTGATTTGCCGAATTATGACCATACCCACCCAGGTACTGGATTAAGTTTAAAAAAAAAAAAAATGGGTAAGGTCCGGTGTTGGTCTGTCCGAAATCGGTACGTAAGCGTGTTGGCATCTGAGTCATCACCAATGGATGTAGTAACATTTTATCCTCTGAATTCTGATTAGCGACATCATGTCCTGAGCCAGCTCTGACAAACCATGCAATGTGCCAGTCTCCCTGGTATCAAATTTACCTGGCTCCTTGGATGGGTGTATTAATTCCCTTTGTGAATTACCAGACAACATACACGATTTCGATGTATTGAATTGGCATATATCATCACAACCAAGCAATTTGCCGGCTTGGTGCTCTTGATCAAATTTTGACATATGTTGAATCGAGCCAAATTCTGACGCCATGGCTGAATTCTAGACTCAAGGATCTTTCCTGCAGTCGAAACACCAAATTTGGGTTGAAACGAAGAGTGCCACAGGTTACCATGCGGAGAAAATATTGACTACATTTCTTATGTGAGGCCGCCATATTTCATCATTTCGAGACATAATAAACTCAAATTGCATTGAAGCTATATACACGACCGTTTCTAAATATAACACAGAAATATACCTAGTCGTTTCGACATGTTGATGTTAATGGCTTCATTTATTTGTTGCCGGAAGATTATCAGCAGAGCGAGAGGCGGAAATTCTACGTTAAGAAGGCCAATTATAATTGGTCAAAGAGCAAAAGTCGTTGCGAAAAACTATGGTAAAAATGAAATAATGGTAAATTGAAAGCCAAATAATAACGAGGTTAGAAGGCTAAGTGCAATTAAATGTTAAAAGTGGGTTTTGATGGCCAACAAAGACATTCACTGTGAGGAATTTAAGACAAATTGGTCTATTTGAAACTCAAAAACGTGAAGAGAGGGGAAGAAAGAAGAGAGGAGGAGAGGAAGAGAAGAAGGAGGAGCCGAGGCAGCGAAAATTGTGAAACTCACTGGCACATGAATCTATATAGGGTTGGCATGGATCCTTTTGGTTTTGTAGAATATTATCTTCCCCAAACTTGGACTTGCTAGGGTTTCATAATAACCCAAAATTTATGTATCAGTAAGGGGTAAAAACCCATATGGCACAAGTAGCTGAGAAGCCCTCTATAAAGGATGAATCATGTATGTTTAATATGTGGGAGTATTGGAGTTAGGGTTTGATCAGACGCTAATAATCCTGTATCTTGCGTGTATGGGTTATAACCATATTGAAGGGTTTTGGAAGAAATCCGCGGGTGGATTTTGCGAAGAAAGAATAAAGTGAAAGAGGAATGGAATGAAGATTTGAGGTGATTTGGAAAAGGATTAGATGTGCACATGGATGTATAAGAAGTGATTGGGATCAAACATATGGAAAAATGGGAGAAAAACATTTGATAAGGCATTCACGATTGTGTTCTGCGGTGGGCTTAGTTGGTGGGAAATGGTCTAAATCTAGTTTTGAAGCTGAGATCCTCACAGGTAGTAAGTCCTGCCCAGTAGGGACTCTTCTGATTTCCGACCGATTTAATGTTTTGGCCACATAACTATATTGCCTCCCCAGGTTCTTGATTCAATTAACTCGTGAAATGAGCGTTAAAATTGAAGGTATACCAAATTCGCACTCAGTGGTCCGTCACTCAAGTGAACATGTGCCGGCGAAGACTTTCACATGTTGATCATAGCGTGGTCAGAGGTTGTTTCGGACAATATCGCCCGGATCAGTTGCTCGAATTGGTGATTCCGGTTGAATGACGCAATATCTTAGCTTTAAATAAGTACAAGGACCTAGTGTCGAAATATAGGATTCAGACCTCGGAAAATGGTAATTCAAATCTGTCCTCGAGTGTCAGTGGCGTCATTAGTTGGCATAGAAAATACCGCCAACGGACTTTGGATGATCGATTATGGGTGATTCAATTTCTGAGTAAAGATGATTTGTGAGGAACAGGAATATATGAAAGACATATGATCACCATGACTGCACAGGACCAGAATGAATGGTGGGCGTCTGATTCGTGTTAAGGCATCTGATTGTTGCCGGGCCTCTACGTTTAAGTGCTTGATTGCTCCCGATTGTACCGATTACTCCCGATTGGTGCTATGGCGCTCACATTGATCTTGGTACTCTGTTGGTGTGCTATGGCACCCCGATCTTATTCTATGTTTTAGCCGGATACTTATTGTGCGTCACCTGTTTCTTATAATTGGTCTGGGTGATCAGATGAGACTATGACCTGATTGATAGATTTAGAATGTGCCTCGCTATACATTTTCCGTAGTACCTACGGGCCTCTGCCTCTCGGAGCAGGTTTGTGTGGCCCCTCTTAATTTTCTTGTATTTAATATAAGCTCTATGTATTTTCCCTCTGGTACTCTGTCCCAGATCCAATTTAAGTAGTACCTAAAGTACTCTATTCTCCCCGAAAATGTTTTCTGCAGAGGCCTCACAGGGCACTCTTGTATTTAATTGATTCTGTTGTTCTTTCACACGATTTGGATTCACATGGTGTATATACGGTGCACTCTGTCTCGAATAGATCCCCGATCGATGCGATTAAGTGTACACAAGGAACCACGTATCTCTGAGGCAGTTCTGCCCAGTACCCACGGGTACTCCGTGTTTAATAAGTTGTTCTATTATCTAATCTGTTCTGTAGTACCTCACAGGTATCTGTATGTGATTAACAGTTGCAGCATGCATGTCAAGCCAGTTACAGCGGTACTAGGGGATACTAACATGGCCTTCTTTGAAGTTCATGAGTACCCTCACGGGTACTCTTGTATGCAGCTATAAGCTCAGTGGTACCTCGGTCTCCAGTATCGGTAGATTAAGTATAAGTTCGGTGGTACCTGCGAATTTACTCCCCAATATTTGTAATTACACTACGGGTACTTGCGTATGATAGTCTGTATTATCGTCGTTAAGCGGTACCTACGGGTACTCCACCTGTATCGATAGTTGGCATATTATCGATCACGTGCATGAGCACCTCTGGGCATCTTGTATTTGATAAACTCATTACGTATCGATGCGTTACGTAGTACCTCTGGTGCTCATTATCGATAGTTCGTGCATATCACGATGCGTTACGTGTAATTACCTACAGTTACTCATGTCGTCAAATTCTATCTAATATAGAATTTTTGTATTTACCTACGGTGCTCAAATCGACAAGTCTGTCTCACACATCACATGTTACGTAGTACTACGGGTGCCATTGTCGATTATCAGAGGCTGCCTATGGGTACTCAGATCCTGAACTCCTGCTGTCTACTGTATAGAGTTATGTAGTACTCAGTTACTCTAGTATCTTGAATAAGTTCACCGTTTTACGATTAACCCACATGTGAATATGTCTGTCTTTGATTTTAGTTCGGGTGGTACCTACAGTTTTCTGTCAGGTAAGTTACGTCATGTATGATTAAACAAAGTATACCCTCTGGTGCTCTTTATATTTGATGTGGTTCGAGTGGCCTTTCTAAGTTACTCTTGTGTGATAAATAGAGTACAAAATTCGTAGTACCTCAGTACTCTACGTGTCGATAAGATAATTATAAGTCCAGTGGTACCTAAGTTACCTCAGGTATAGGAATCTGTTCTGCCTTAGTACTCTCTTGGTGCACATATGTTATATCGATAAAATGTTACGTAGTACCTCACGGGCATACGTATCCGAAATACACATATATAAGTTCCACGTAAGACCGATTATAAACTCCCAGTAAGACCGGTATAAGGATTCGAGTAAAGACAAGTATGTGCTCAGAAATACCGGTATACGTTAAAGTAATCTACTGTGGTACCCTACGGGTACCTCAGAATAAGTTAAACTCATGGCATAAACATAAGTTACGTAACTCACGGGAGTCTGAATGCACATAAGTATATTATAAGGATAAGTTCAGCATAAGAATAAGTTCTGTAACTCCTACGGGAGTCCCGTATGAACATAAGACTGGGATAAGCATAAATGCTTATATAAGTCTATGATATGAATGCATGAGATTTCGATATCGTATGGTTATACACTTATTATAATTGTGTATATGCATGTGTTTAAGTATAAGAAATGTTTCCCACTAAGCGTAAAGAACAGCACGGGTTCAATCGGGTGTAGGTGCGGAAGACATCGAGACTTAGCATCTGTTGGAGCTGACACACTTGTAAGGGTTCACTACATGTAGGTTCCATGCTCTGATTTGTAATGTAAAAGTTCAGTTTTGTATTTGTAAATGGGACTCAGTTATATGTATATAATTTTGATTCTGTTATAAGATGTGGGCCATACCCACAGGTGCCAGTTGGCCTTTAAAAAAAAAAAAAAAAAAATCAGGTAAAGAGTCCCAGTCCTGAGTCTCGCGTCCCGGAAACCGGTTCGGATCCTTGATAGGGTCGGGCCAGGAAGCGGGCGACATCTGAACTCACGAGAGATTTCCATAGAGTCCCAGAGCGTCATGAATCAAGTTTAGGCGAAAAGAAGTCCTTGGTCATCCAAAGTTGGAGGCTTCACGCATGAACGTGACTACGCAGCATATTTTTCTTCATTTTGGTGCTCGAGAGCACCATCAAATGACCCACAGGGCTCGACCCGAACTAAACGGCTCCTAGTTGGAATAAACCCAGGAAGGAAGGTTCCTTACCTCATGGAGGCGAAGTGAAGCTTTTTTCGGAGCTCGAAGCTGAGAACCCATGGCCTCCCAAACTCCCGCTTTCGAATCTCAGTGAAAACTCCTTGTTTTGGTGTCCACGCGTTGCCCTCGACGAGTACTCCGACTTCAAGTCTTCGCCCAAAGCGAGACGGCCACCCTATTTCCGTAGATCGTAGAGAGAAGGTGGAGCCTCTCTTTCCTCTCTACCTCTTCTCTCTCTCTCTCTGATGGTTCCTACCAAAAATGGCCCTTTTTCTCATTTTTGTTCTAACTTCATTTAAATCATTTTTGTGTGGCCCACTTCATTAACTTGTGTGGCCCACGCCGCGCCATGTGTCTACTCCGATCCGGGGTTCGTTTATGTCCCTAAATGATTCATTTCTTTTTAGTTCAATTTACTTTAAATGAACTTAGCTCAAGTCATTTCTGACTTAGGGATTTTTATAAATCTAAATCTTGGGAGATCATAGTGGCTCGCGCGTAAAATCGTAAAATATTCCGATTGTCTCAGAATTTGACGAAACTTTTCTAGGTCATTATATTTCGTGAGACAAATCCAGCAATGTGATGCATTGTTCGTCATCAAAAAATTTAGAAATTTCTAGGCTTCCCTGAGCCATTCCAGCAATTTTACTATTCTTGCCATTTTTTTAGAAAATTTTAAGTTTTCCCAGGTTTTACATAAAAAGTTTATTAAATGTGTCTAAACGAATCCTGATAAATAGGATTGGATAGTGTGGTATCGAGATACACAATAACGATAGGAGATTTTGACCCTCGCTTCACAGCTTTGTGTCAGGGCTTAGGTATGTAATTACCTAAGACTTGATGAATGGATCCCAATTAATGGGATTAGACAGTGTGGGTGCCGAGATATATGATATCCACGGGTATTTCTGCGGGTTGATGGTTGGTCAATGGGCCCCCGGGTTTTGGGATGTCACAAAATTAATTGATTCCTTGGAATTTATTAGATGTTGTTACAAATTACTATTATATGATTTGATTCGTTTGCAAGTCAATGTCATAGCTTTGGTCTTTAGAGTTCTTATTTTTAATATCATAGTGCAACCAAACTTATTGGGAGAATTAAGACTTATAAGAAAATGATTTGCAATTAGTTAAACTCATGGATTAATACTTTACAAAAGATGGTAAGATTGACTTGTTTAATTAGATAATGAGATCTTGAAATTTGGGATAAAGGCACATGTTTCAATGTGAGACCCTAAAGGCAATTTTGAAGGTAGTTTCTTACTTTTAAGCATATGATCTACCACAAAGAAGGATTGAATAGTATAAAGATTTGAAATGAATGTTGGTGGCGTTCATATATGAAGTAGGATACTCATGATTTGTGGTTTTGGGTTTAGTGTGTTTGTATATGGAAGTTTACATCAAATAGCCAATAGCATTTTGAAACTACTAAGTATTTGTCAATGGAAGTAAAGGCATATAATCATGGATTCTATAATAAGGTTACCAAAGAAAAAAAAAATCTTTAAGACTCGAGCTTGTGCAATTGACTACTGAAAGAATGACCTTGATTATAGAGAATTGGGAAGAAACTCAAAGTACACTTTAAGAGTTGTATTTGATAATCAACAATATAGGTATTGGTTGATGATTATATTATCTTATAAGTTGTTTGTTAAGTTGTATCTGATTGGAAGAAAAATACATTCAAAAATTAGTTAAGGACTGTTTATGTCAAGTTTAGAGAACTAAACTTTGTTGTTAAGGGGAAAATGTGATACCTGTATTTTTAAGGAAAAAAAATAATGCTTTTAAATTAAAGGAAAGGTACAAGAGTAATTCTCCTAAGGAACCCTAAGTATAAATTAAAAAAATATATACATTATTAATAAACCCTTTTCATGTTCTTTGCATAGCCTAAGGTCGAAGACCTTTAATTTAAAAATATATACATTATTAATAAACCCTTTTCATGTTCTTTGCATAGCCTATCCTAGAAGACCTAGAATGTAAGATCTAGGTCGAAGAAGTAGTCAGTAAGATATTTTCCTTATTTTAGGATTCTTTTGTGTAGATTTTTTAATTTTCTTTGAGTTTAGATGTCTTGAAAGAGAGTTAGATTTAGATTTCATTATTGTTCTTTAAAAATAAAATAAAATAATGATTGATGGTATCAATATTAAAGTGCACAGTAGAGTATAGTAGAAAAAAAGAAAAAAGAAAGAAAGAAATGTGGTAACCGTAGGCTTTGAATTTGTGAATGAAAGAATAAAGAAAGATAGAAAAAAACTAGTAGGGATCATTGTACCAAAGGTAGGGTTCACCAAAAAAAAAAAACAAATGGGAATTATAGAGATGATCCACATGTGTGTTGCAAATAGGGATGAAAAGTAAAAAGGGAATCCTAGCATGATTTTGATTGGTTTAATTGAAAAGACAAAAAGGGGCATTTAGTAAAAAGCCAAAATGGACATATTGTTATGATAAAAATCATTAAATAAAAAAAAATATTACACCTAAAAACCTTCATAAAGTAGGTCTCTTAAGAAACCTAGATACTCGGAGTCTTAGTAAATTCTAGTCATAATTGGATGGCAGAAAAGATATAAAACTAATAATAGTTTTAGATATAGATTTGTTTTAGAAAAAAATTTAGGATGATTTTGAAAGAAAATAATAATAAACAAATATGATACGTTTGATAAGGCTAAAGTTTTATAAATATATTTATTTGATAAGTTTTGAGGAATATATGTATTTTGATAAGTAGATATTTTATTAAGATTTGAGAATTTATTTAGATAACGAATATGATTAGGATAATTATTGAAGCGATTATTGTAAAAATTCGGGAAAATTTTATTTTTTTTTGAAAAATGGCAAAAACAGTAAAATTGTCGAAATGGTTTAGGAAAGCCTAGAAAATTTTATAGATGCCGGATGGCCAAGCAGCTTGTGTTGGATTTATGCAGTGAAATCTAGTTGCAAAATTTTCGTCGAATTAAAGGCAGTCAGTTTTTCCACGATTTCAGGATGCGAGCATTTAGTGGTACAGGGAAGAGATTTTATGAATATCGGGAGTTAAATAAGCTAGTAAAAGTTCGATTTAAAATAAATTGAGCGGACGGGACAAAATAAATTATTTTAGGGAATAAACGGACCCGAATGAGTAATAGACACATGACGTGATGTGGGTCATGTCTCCAAACTTAAGAATTAAGTTAAAAAAAAAAAAATCAGTTTTGGGGCATAAAAAGAAGGGATTTTCTGCTGGGGGGAAAAACGAAAACCCGTAGAGTGAGAGAGGGAGAGAAAAGAGAAATGAAAAATCAAAACTTATATTTTCGATCCACAGAGTTTCGTCGGTTGGAATTTGTTGGGTCAAGAATGAAAGTTCATCTACTCGATGAGGGCTACGTGTGGAGTGCCTGTAGCTGAGTTTAAGCAGAATTCAGCGGATTCGGAAATCAAGGTTTCGGGTTTTGGAAGTGTCCACGGGACTTCCTAGATTTTCTTCTACGCTTCAAGAGGTAGGGATTCTTCGATCTTTGGTTATTTTCCATTCTAGGGGCTGTTTGGTTGATTCTTAATGCTCTAAAGGGGTTGTTTGGCCCTTTTTTCCCTAAGGGGCTGTTTGGCAAAATAATGGGTTATGGGAATAGTGCCCTGTTTTGACCCTATATGATTCCAGTTTTTGGGGCTGATTTTCAGTTAGAAAAAGGGAGAATTTGGACTAGCATCCTTCAATAAATTGTAGCCCTATATGAGAACTTGATGTTAGGCTTTTGAATCACCCAAATTGGACATCTATAACCCAAGTTATGGTCCGTTTTCTGGGACTGCCATAGGATGCCCTATTTTGTCCGAACCTATTGTCCAGATTTTTGGAACTGATTTTCGGTTGGGAAAAAGTGAGAATTTGGACTAGTACCCCTGAAGGAAATTGTAGCTCTATCTGAGAACTTGATGTTAAGCTTTTGAATCACCCAAATAGGACCTTTATAACTTAAGTTATGGTAGTTTTTTGAGAACACTACAACTTAGGCTGTTTAATGATTGTGTCCAGATTTTTGCCACAATTGATATATGATTGTAGTATATCATTGCTTGAATTGAGTGATATACTTGGTTGTAATTGTGTGGAAGTCAAATTGTGTGTTTTATTGGTTTGGCTTGTGACGTGTTTGTGTATAAATAGTGATTTGCATGAAAGCGGTTGTAAGTATTTGTGGACATGGTGTCCGCGATTAAGCCTAGGTATAATGTAAGTCATTGCTTGATTGGTGATGACTTGTAGATGTCAATATATGTGTAGCATAATATGTTGACATGTATTGTCTTGTTTGATTTAATTTGGAAATTATGTTAATTGATATGATTGTCCAAATGATGCATGGATATTATGCATGGTTTAAAATGTCCATATAGCACTCATCATATATATGACATGGTATAGGCATGGAATGGCATAATTGCATTTCCTATGCACGGGGACTTCACATTAAATGGGTGCGTGTACATGGTCATAATCATTCATCATTCTTGGTGAGTGGGTGGTGAAATTTCCAGTACTGGAATCTACGTCCCAGCAGTCTTACGGGTGCATTTCATAGCTTTGAATAAGGTTGTTTATCGAAGACTATCCAATGCTTTTGAATAAAGCAATTTATTGGAGATTGTCCAATGCTTTTGAATAAAGCTGTTTATCGGAGACTGTCTAATGCTTTTGAATAAAGCGGTTTATCGGAGATTGTCTAATGATTTTGAATAAAGCTGTTTATTGGGGCTTGTCGATGCTTTTGAATAAAATTTGTTTATCGGAGCTGTCAGCTTTTGAATAAAATTGTTTATCGGAGATTGTGCGATGCTTTTGTCTAAAGTTTGTTTATCGGAGATTGTCAGTGGCCTTTTGAGTAAAAATTTGTTTGTCGGATATCCGATGAGTTTAAAATAAAAGCCTTTGTTTTGGATAAAGGGTCATTGGGTGAAACACCAATGACAAGTTTTTACACTTGGCATAAGCATGTGTGAAGGAGTCGACTAGGACTCGTGTTAAAGGCATGGTGAGTGACACTTCATTCATGGCATGTAGGCTTTCTAGAGTAGAAACTGCATTTTACTTGGAATGTTTGATTGCGTGAACATGACATTGCATGTGCACTTAGGTGGGAGTAAGCACTTGTGGGAGTTTCTGCCCAAGGCGATTCTCACCTTCATGCATTTATGAAGAAGTCGAGTTGTTGTAATTAATTTTTTGTAAAGAAGCTTGGAACAAACTAGTTCAAGCTTGTATTTTGTGTAAAAGAATTGTAAAAATACTTTGGAACAACCTTGTTCTAATTTGTAATATTTATGGGAGTGTTAGCATTAAACTCTTGAGGGACTATAGTAGTGGTCATTACCATCCTCATTACGTAGTGTGGATGAGTGGGCCCGGTTAGGCCACTTTCACTCATAATTGGACCTAGTGAGGTCATTATATTGTATTGGGCCATGTTGCCATTTTTTTTTTGTATATGTTGTATTTTGGGTAGAGCTTCCCGTACAAAGGAGACTCAGTTCGATTTTCGTTAAATCATGGGTCCCGGAAAAGGGGACACGGTGGCGTGGTGTCGGGTTACTCGACATCTACAAGTCTTCCGCGGGTTGACGGGTCGTCAACGGACCCCTGGGTTTTTGGGCTTCACAATTATAGGATGTAAGATATGTTAATGATACTTGTTGTCAAGTATGATAATTGTTAGGTAATAAGATTGAGACGATTATTGAGTAATAATATAATTTATAAATATTATTAAAAGTATTTCTTTCTAGTAAAAGATTTAGTTCAAATTAAGATTACAAAAAATTAATAAATAAATAAATTAATAAAATAACATCCAAAAGGAATATGAGTTTGATAACTTTTGAAAAACTACCTAATTTCCTACTATTTGATTTGTTGATGGAAACATTGTGCTCATATAGCTAGTAGTGCCTCCTGAAAGAAATTGTTGGGTTTGGTTGATCTTATACATGAGGACCTCATGTTGTGGGCGACTTGGTAACCCGAGTCCCCTTGTTCTTCACCTTGACACCTCTATATAGACCTTGTCACATACTAACATTCTAGGTCCTTCACATGATCTTTAGTACCAACCACCCTCTTTGGATGACACCCATATATATTGTGATTTGTTTTTGGCTTTCGTAGTGTTGAGACACCTTCAAAAGAGGGACATTAAGTCCCACAAAATAAAAAAAATGAAAGAAAAAAAAAAGGGTTAGTTTCACAAGTAGGTGCTTTGGGTTTTAATTGAGTGTTCGGGATAAAGTTCGAGTGAAACTTAATGCTCGGTGCCCTTAACCAACTAGTGAGGAGTCACCAATGGATCCCCGCTACATGGGCACTTTGTTGAATTCCCTTAGCATTGCACCCAACTGCTTAGTTAGGAATATGAAATAAAAAGGTACGTTCTTAGCCTACCTTTGCTTGAGTGAGTTGAGTCCGATTAGGAGGGAGTTTGGTCTTTTGCCTATGTATGAGAGCTAGATATACTAACTACAAGGTCCTTTGCCTTATACATGTTCAAATGATTTGGGTGGAAGGAGGGGACTCCTATGTAAATATCCAAGGGGTACACCTATTCATGAGCCGGTAGCAATTGGTTTAGTATCATGATGGAAAAGGCAGATGGTATATATAGGAAATCCTCATTTAGTTGCATATGGAACATTAAGAGGCGTGTTTGTTGATTTACATTTTTTTTAAAATTGAAAACACATGAAACGTTATTTGGTGTTATCTGGCCTTTCTGAATTTATTGTTTTATGATTTTTGTTTTCGAGGAACAATAAATAAATAAGTAAATAAGCGGGAGCCAGGCGTGTTTCTACATTTCTAGCACATTATAAGCGTATTTTAGAGCGTAAAATAGTTTTCAGCTATAGCAAAGCGTCTTAGACCTTAAATCATGATGGTTAGAAGAGTTCAACAATAGTTGGGGTGATTATAAACTACCAAAGACTTCCTATATATCATCTTCCTTGATTGGCAGAATTAGAGAATGTTTTTAGGTTTGTAAATGAGTGTAATTGAAACACTAACAATTTTGTGACACAGAGGAAGGTTGGCTAAATGGGAATGTGTACCACACACTGAAGGGTGAAAAGTGTGGCAGATAGCCTCGATGTGAAATTACAAGAATTTTCCACACTAGATGTGAGGTGCTGAACCATTTTATACCAACCTTCTCCAACATGTCTCTACAAAAGCCTATCTTGTTGGAAATTTGAATTCTAATATTTATTACTTGCAAGTCATAATATTACAAAACTATTAAGCATCACCGCAATTGTACAATAGAGTTATAAATCAAATTACAAATGGCCAACAAGCTCTCTCTCTCTCTCATCACAAAATATAGAGTTCTTATAGTCCCTAAAATAGCGTTCGGATTTCAAATTTGATAGTTGTTATGTACTGTCCACAATGGCTTTGAGCAAACACTCAAACCACTCACACCTCTTCGAGGACATATTACATGATTTATAATAAATTTTAATTAAACAGACAGTAATAAAAACAATAAAATTGATGCTGTGGTTTCTGGTTTTGTTATTTATATAAACCAAAAACAACCTTCAAATACGATTCTTGAATCTTTGTTTAATCATTTTTGGTTAATGATATCAAAAAAAAAAGAATTTTAGCGTCTAATTAAGTATACATTCAAGTAGTATTCAGTTTGTTTATACTAGATTTATCAAAGTCAGGTTTGGAAGACTTTAGACCTCCGCCACTTTATATCTGACTAAACTCTAGCCCAGACAGACTGGGATGTATTAGCAATAATATATTGGTTTTGGTTCAACCATAATCAAAAAATAAATTTACCTTCTACTATAATCATATATTCAAAGAAGTTCAAGTCTCACATTAAAATAAAATAAAAGAAAAATGAATTCATGTATAATCTCACGACATGTACATCTAAAATCGTAACGAATATTATATCCTTTATGAGATCAGATAATTTAGAATTTAGTTTTTAATTTTCAGTCAATTAATAAGATCCAGTTTTATATTTTGTGACAGTTGGGATTTCTATAAAACAAATACCAAAACCAAACTAATTGGTTTTGTCTTATTTTTGGTTGATTTCTCAATCGGTTTCAGTTTAACTTTTGTTTTTATACTGCACTTTAGTTAACCAACTTCTTTGAAGAAAAATAATATAAGTTTATTCAATATTTTCTTAAAAATATATATATTTCTCTTTGAAATTAAAGATTTAAAATTATTTTAAATATTTATAATTCATAATATTTTAAAATTATAAAATATTTTTTAATATTTTACCTTTTCTTTATTATTTTACGTTTTGGTTAACGTTCTACATGGTCAGAGTCAGTTAGTCAGAGCATTTATTTATTCCATATGTTGCATATGAAGCTTGATCCAGGCCGAGCCAAAGAAAGGATTGAGTTCCACCCTCTACTTGTTGCCACAAAATGGAGTTTGCAACATTAACTATAAGTTTCATTTATATGCCTTATGAAGAATATATAACTCAGATGTAAGTAAAGCAGAAATGATAACTTTCTTTTCAAATCATTAGTTTAACCAGAAGAGAACAAACATAAATATAACTCAATCTTGTATATGGCCTTGCATTAGAATCTTAAATTGATAACTAAAAATATGTTTACAGGATTCAAATTACAGAATTTCTAAATCTTACAAGAAAAAGAAAGTGTTGATGATTACATAAAACTAAAAACTTAAAACATACTCTTTATTAATAAAGATTAAAGATTATCATGTGAAAAGTCATTTGGGATTGTGGTGTGTGGGGTGGAACATTACAATGATAATATTTGGCTGGAACTTACTTGATCTTTATCTTCAGCAATTAGGAGGAGCGAGGGGAATGACCATAGGAAAAATAACTTGAATTGAGTGGCGATCTGAACGCTACAGAAATTGAAACAACAGGTTGGGTGGGTAAGTGTGATACACCAAGAAATGTAAATAAACATCGTTTGGGAGGTGCAGGCAAATAACACTCATCAGCAAATAGATGGTGGCTATGCGACCTTTGAAATAATGAGTGTAGATGGATGTTAGCGCGTCCTTGCAGAGAACTAGGAAGGGTAAAATAAATATCTTAGCTTGATACTGTGTGGTAGGCTCTCGAATGAAGCGCCAGTGTGGCGTCAGGAAGGTGTCGATCTACACGTGATCTTGTAGGGGTGTATAAAGTCTCAGTGTCGCATTGTAGTATTTTGGGGATAGAATGGGAAATTATAAATTTTGGGAATAGAGATTTGATCTGCTTAAAACAAGATGCAAATTGTCGTTTTAAGTGGATATATATAAGGCAAATTAAGTTAGAACAAGTAATATTAGGAATTTGAAAGTTGGATTTGCGATGTTTAAATCTTTGAGGAATAATTCTGATTAAGGAAAGTTGAGGGGGTGAAAGTATAATTAATGGAAGTTTAAATATTAAATTAATAATAATAAATTAAGAATAATTCGAAGCATAGAAAATGCTGCAGATCTCGGATGTGGCTTGGATGTGTTAAGTTCGTCTCGCGAGGAAATCTAGTGACTTAGAAAAGTTTAGTTGATTCGAGGCAGGTGGAATATTTTACGAATTTGAGCGACGGATAAAGAGTGAAAGCATGACGGATTTTGAAAATTAAGAAGAAGTAAATCACTTAAGAATATTCGATTAGGATGAAATAAAATTGAAGCAGGGACGAAATAAATTGTTTAAGAGGTGAAGCAGATAGAGAAAGAAGAAAAGGGACATGTAGATTTTGTAAAGAAAAAAAAAAAAAAAACAAACGAAATAAAAGAGAATATGAAATAGTAGGAAATGGAGCTGGACTAGGACTGAAACGGAACGTTGGGAGAGAGAGAAAAAATTCTCTTCTTTTGTTCTTTCTATCTTAAATTCTGAAAATCGTAGTATTCGGTTCGTCGGGATAAACGTGAAAAGTCTTTCCTGCAGCGTGAGAGTTCCCAGTGAATCACAGAAAGCAGCGAGTTGTAGGAGATTCGGGTAAATATCTGGCAAGTGCCCAGTTTTTACCGGATCTGTGGTCCCAGTGGTCATGACTTTTCGGATGAGTGGGTAAAGTTCTTCCTTCTGTGACGGGAAATTTCTGTGTGGACCCAGCAAAATCTTGAACTTCGTCGATGTTTCAGAGAGGTAAGAAATTTCTCTTGTGTTATTTATTTCAAAAAAGGCGCTATAATGAGCTTTGGAGATACAGTAATAGAATTCCCGGTCATTTTAAATGGGTTAAGATTCTCTGGAGATTTTGGGGCCCAGTTTAGGACCGTTAGGGCAGATTTAAATTTGTTTTAAACAGATTTTGGTTAGAATTTTGGTTCATTCGAATGATTCAAGATGAATTTTAAATGTTTTTTGGGTGTTTTTTAATTTATGGAAGGGTCATTTAATAGTACAGAATCTACAGTAGTATCTTGTGAATGGCGTTTTAGTATATTTACGAAAGTTTTTAATTATAAGCAAGGTGTGATTGAAGTTAAGTTATGTTGTGTGTGATCTGTCATCGAGTGTGTAGGAAGTTCATGAGGCGGGAAAGTTGTGAAGCCTATAACAGTTTATGAAACGAGGTGGGAGTGTTAAAAACTCATTTTAAATCTTAATTAATATTATTATTATTAATATAAATTATTTTACCAACGGTATTTGCTGGTTTTGAATCTGAAACGTTTTCAAAGCAATGATGAATTAGAAAGCAATGAATGGTTTGAGTTCTTAATTTGAAGCGTTGGTTTTGAATTAATATATCGATGCGTAACTGGCAAAAGTAAGTAAACTAGTTTTAAATATATTACTTAATTTTAAACTAATAACAATACATGAAATGTTTTGAATAATTCACTTAATTTTGGCAAACAACAGCGAAATAGTTTAAGTAAAAATATTTCAAAAAGCAGCAACCCAACGAAAGATTTGTGAAAAAGCAGGCGCACCTATTAAATGGCAGCTTAGAAGTGGAGGTATTAGTACGTGCACGGTGGGTATTGGATCACCATCCGTGTTTAGTTTTTTTCTGCGGTCGTGAACTTAGGGCCATCGTCATGCATTTAAGGAGGCGTGGCAGCGTCTGGGAGTATATAAGGTTATGGCTCTAGCCCAAATTATGGTGATGGCGGCGAGTCATTCAGCATTCGGAAAAGGTGATGCGGACCATGAGTGCTTCTGCGTGTGATGCTTGAGAGCAGTGTTAACAGGTCTGATCGCAAATAGGCTCCAGTGGGTTGATGTTTTATGAGCGTAGTCTCCCAGGTTTTGAAAAATCGAACCAGTTCTGATCCTTAGAACTGGAGTTTAAAGCGACGGTTGGTAGGCTCGTTTAGATTTCAACGATTGGTTGAGTGACTCCGGGTGGGTTTTAAATGACGGTTGAGCCAGAACCACATTTATTCAAAGCATGCGGTTGAGAAGTAAAAATTTAAGTTCATGAAAAGTTTTGAGAAAGCTTTTTTAAAATGAAAAGGTTTGTGAAAGGTTTTAAAAACTTCAATGAGATAAGCAACAGCAGAAGTTTGAAGTTTTATAAACTAATAATAAAATGAGAGTTTATAAGAACTTTTAAGAAAATAATAATAATAATGATATTAAAGTTTTATAGAAAACTTAAGCAATAATCTGGCAAACAATTTAAGAAAAGTTTTAGAAACGAAGCGAAAGAAAACTACGGAAAATGTTTAGCTGAGGTTTTCACGTTTTGGGAGATGTTTCAGGAAAAGCGAGCTTTTATAAGCGTCTGGCTCATGACTCGTTTAGAACATTTATTTTGTATTTAAAAACTATTTTCCCCGGTCTAGTCTGTAAAGTATTTAGACATAATAGGGTTTGTCACGACGTTATCTGAGTCTTTGTTAGTAAGAATATTATGTAGAAAATACTTTGAATATGTATAATGGAGCATTATGTATGTACGCCAAGTAGTTTTGTGAGAATGTGTTGATATCTTTGGTTCTTGTGTTTGGAATCGATGTAAATTGGATGTATCGAGTTTGAGAATTTTGACTATGTCTTGTGTCGTCTTTGCTGTAGAAGTTTCCAGCTGTTAAGATTTTAAAATCTGGATTGAAAAATAAAGAAAAATTTTTATGAGGAAGTGCTCGTGGCAAATACGGGCGACATGAGGATTCTAGTAGTTAGGTGAGGTTGGGGATTTACATTGGGTGGGCGGCAGCAGCTCCTTGTGGAAGGGGGTGGGGTGTGTCAGTGTAGTATCGGAGCGGGTTGTATATAATAGCCTGGGTGATGAGTAAAGATGATACCACCTTGAGGTGGTAATAGAGCCTAAGTATTGCGACCATGCATGTTCAAACTTAAAGTACATACACATATCAAGTGGTCAAAGTAGTAAAGTTGGTTGTGGTAATTCTGATGTCGGGTGGGGGCTGTAGAGGTCGTCCTAGGAGAGTTATTCGGGGCTCTGGCGTCCTGCGGTACACACCAGTGAGAGATGAGCACGTAGTTGGTTCCATTACAGCCTCCCCATGGAATCCGACCTCCAGTGTGGTCGAGTTTGGACCATGCAGACCCCTTGAGAGGCTCAAGTCTTGGGATTGTTCTGGCGTGAGCAGTGGCTGGTGAGATAGTAGCCACGACCCCGTCGTGAGTATAGCCTCACTACACCGCCACCTAGGGGTTCGGGAAGCAAGGAAGTCGATAAGTCTAGCGGGCGTCAAAAGTGGCGTGGGTGAGCTGTGCGCGTCTGCATGAGCCTGAGGCCGCCGGGAGAATTGGGATACGAGTCAGTGGCATATCATGGGACGATTTGCCAAGAATTGCAATGAGATTCTTTCGGAGTCGCAAGTTAGTGATGGCGAGTTCTTGAGTTAGAAGCGAGAAGAACATGCTGATTGATGCTGAGAAGAAGTTCTGGAATTAAATTGGAATTGGTTCCCTATATTCAGTGGATGAAGTCTGAGTCTGAGTTTTTATAGGGACTACGACCTGAAGATCGAGGTGCATTCATCGGTGGTTCTGAGAATGGATTTTGGGACTTAGTAGAGCGCTGCGAGAGTTGTGAGAATCTACAGCTATGTATCGGAGTAGCTGGAAAGTAAGAGTAAAGTGCACCGGGCCGTTTCCCAGCTCGCTCGGGACAGTCTGTGAGAAGGAGCAAGGCCGGGAGGTTATAGGGGCGGAGTGCGGTCGAGGCTATCTCTAGTAGGGGATTAGGTAGGGCCCAGGTTGCGCGATGGCACCAGTATTCCTCCGTTTGTCATATGTGTCGGAAGCGACGCTTCCATGGGGAGTCTGCGGGGAGATTCAACACTTCTGAGGGTGTTTCCACGTGGCGGAAATACATTTATTGGGAGTGTCTGTGGCCAAGTTAGTCTGGGACCTTCGGTGGGCGATCCCAGCTACCCGATGCAGAGGATGAGCACCTGAGTCGACGGGGAGAGGTTTCCCGAGGCGGAGGGGCCAGCATAGCCGCAGGTAACCGCAGTAGAGGTGGCCGTAGAGGTAAAGGTCATGGCCCCCAGTGGATGACAGAGCCCCGCACTCAGCCGAGTATAAGGTTAGACTGAAGAGATGCAGACAGCCCGTATGTGGTCACCGGTATTATTTCTATCCTTGATCATGACATATACATTAGTGGACTCAGATACGATTCATTTGCATCCAAGCATTTTTAGATTGCTTTCCGTATAGAGACCAAATGGGTATTAGAGGGTCGTATGAGAGTTTCCCTTCCAAATCGAGATCCGTTATTCCCTACGTAGCAGTCGAGATGTAAGAGTTCTCGATTGGGGACAGGAGTTCCCACAGATTCAGGTAGCTTCTTGTATTAATGGGACTTCATGGTTCTCTACATGGATTTACCGGGGTTCTCGCCATAGAGCCACATTAGATTGTTATAAAAAGGAAGTAAAGTCGAATAGGCGTGGAAATCGGAGGTAAAGTCTGTGGAATACGCAGAGTTATCTTCCAATGAGATCTCCGCTAAGGAAAATGAGAGAATGCCGCGTAAGGGTTGTCGTATTATCTATCTTATGTTGTGGAGACCTGTGAAGGAGGGACTATATCGGGACGAGATTCCAATTGTTGAGTTCCTGCATGTATTTTCAGATGATTTGCAGATTACCACCGAAAAGAATAAGTGGAGTTCACCATTGATTTGATCCCAGGGACTGAGCCCATGTCCATTCCTCCTTATAGGATGGCTCCCCAAGTAGAGTTAAGAGAGCTTAAGGTTCGCAAGAATCATAAATAAGGATTCATCTCGACCGAGCATATCCCATGGGGGAGCCTCCAGCTTCTTCGTGAAAGAAAGATGGAGCTCATGGCGTTGTGTATGTGACATGTGCAAATTCGAATTGCACTACCATCCCGCAAATCAAAAGATCCACTCCTAGATCGATGAGAGTTTTCGATCAACCTAAGGGTCTTGAGTATACTCTAAGATAGACTCGAGGCTCCGAGTATCACCGCCTGAGGGTGCAGAGAGTGATGTTCCTAAGACTCCATTCTATTAACGCTACGACATTATGAGTTTCCTCGTGATGCCATTTGGTTCGACTAATGCTCCTAAGAATAAGTTAGGAATTGATGAACCTGCATTCCAATGTATTTGGATAGGTTCATTTATAATTTTAGACGATGATATCCTAGTGTATTCAAGTAGCCTGAGGAACATCTGCAAAGACTCCGATGAATGCGCTGTAATCTCATGAGCGACAGCTTGTATGCCAAGTCAAGCAAGTGTCGGGCTTGGGTTTGATAAGGTGGCAGGCATTCTTAGGTCATGTGATTTCGCTTGAAGGTGAGGTGTGGTCCCCGTAAAATATAAAGTGGTAAATTGAAACCGCCAGAATGTGTCGTAGGTCTGTTTCCTTGGTTTAGCGTGATATTACAGAAGTTTGTCGAGGGGTTCTCTAAGATAGCAAATTTCGCATCAATTAAGCCGACAAGGAAAGATGTCAAGTATGATCGTGGATGCCCACAACAGAGTTTCTATGAGTTGAAGGCAGATCGACTTCAAATGGGGCCTAGCTTCGCCCAATGGGAGAGATGGGCTCAGGGGTTTACGTTGATGCTTCCCAAGGCCTTGGTCAGGTTTTACGTAGAATGACAGGTGATTGCATATGCCTCTAGACAAATTAAGAAGCATGAGGAGAAATTACCCTACACATGACTTAGAGTCAAGTAGCAATGGTTTCACTCAAGATACGGAGACATTACTTATATGGTGTTCCTCGCAGATCTTTACGCATCATAAGAGTCTTCAAATATATTTTCACCCGTAAAGAGTTAAACCCGAGGCAAAGAAGATGGCTCGAGTCGATTATGACTACGATCAGATTTTATCGAGTACCATCTAGAAAGCCAATGTCGTAAAGGCATGCCTTTGGTAGGAGACTGCAGAGTTCTTTTTGGTCTCATGATCAGTTACCTTCCACTACTGTGGATCCGAGCTTTAGGTGATATCGGAGGTTGAGGATTCAGAGCCTTGTTAAACACTTTCATGTTAGACTTCACTCCAAGTGGATCGATTCTAGCAGGTACCAGGATCCACGTATGAGTAAGCTTACAAAGAGATAGAAAGAAAGAAAGCAGAGTTTCATTGTGAGACGATGGCATGATAGTTGAAAGGTCGAGAATGTAAGTTTAGAAAAGGGCAACCGAAAAGAGAAATTATGGAAAAAGCATTCGACCGCATATGCTATGCATCCAAGTAGTACTAAGATGTACAGACTTCAGTATATTACTGTGGAATGGATCAAGAAAGAGATAGCGATTTCGCTTTCTAAAGCCTAACCTCGCGCCAGGAAGGCAGAGCATCGAGCCCAAGCAGTAAGATATTAATTACTCTCTATCCCAAAGATGGAAACGGGAGAAGATTACGCTATGGATTTTGTTATTGCGTCTTCCACCTTTAATTCAGAGGCAATATGACGCGATGGGTAATAGTCACCCATCACGAAATCAGCTTCATTTTCTACCGCCACGTCAAGATTCATCGAAAAGTCGGGTCAAGTCAGATGTAGATTTAGATAGTTGACTTCATGGGTTCCACTCGATAGTTGTCGACGAGACCCCGCATTCACATCCGTGTTTCGCCTAGCTCAGAACAATGCTAGGGTACTCGCCAGATTTCAGCACAAAGATTTCATCCTCCACCTGATGGCGCCAGAGAGGACTATTCGTGACGTTAGAGGATATGCCGAGAGCCAGGCCGGAATTCAGCGGAAGTCGATACCACTTAGCACTAATGAGCTCTGGCCACAACAATAAATTATTTATCAAGCCAAAGATAGATACTGGGCCTCCATTCATGCGATCAGATACAGAATGTAGACTCCAGCGCCGGGACGAGTCAGGAAAGAAGCACTAAGAGTCTCGAGCTAAAGTGCATCACTTCGTGAGAAAGTAAAAGCTGTCGTGATAACTTAAAGATAGCAAGAGATGTATTGCAGGTTATGCTGACAACCTGGTCAGACTTACAATTCGAGATAGGTGACCAAGTCTTTTTTTGAAGCATTTCACCTCGAAAGGTGTGTCGAGATCGGGAAACGATGGGGTTTTAAATCGAGATATATGTGGACCTATAGAGATTATAAGCAAAGTAGTACGCGCTTACGTTGAAGTACCCCAGATATCAAGGATTCATGACATTCCATGTATCGATGTTGAGGAAATATATCCCAAATCCTTCACATGTATCGAGAGAGCAAACAAGGCGCTTTAAAGGAAATTCTCAAGACTTATAAGGAGATACCCGTGCGCATTGTGACGCAAGGAACAGTGTTGAGAAGCAAAGTGATTCCATTAGTTAAAGTCTTATGGAAGAACCATGAGGGAGGCAATTACTTAGGAGCCGTGAGGCCCGTATGCGCCATCGCACCCCCACCTTCCTAATATGATTTTCGCTTCCTTTCTTTCGAGTTTAGTTTATTCATTTCGAGGATTAAATGTTCATAAGGGAGGAGGATTTTCAGAACACCCTCGTTCCGAGAGAGTGCATGCGATAATGATATCAGAGGTAAGAGTACCATGTCACATTGTAGTATTTTGAGATGAAATTAGGAAATTATAAATTTGGAACCCGAATTTGGTACTTAAAACAAGGGTACAATTGTCATTTAGCAAAGCATATGTGAAGTGCATAATTAAGTTAGAGATTTTCGCCATAAGAGTGAATTTCAAAGTTTTGATTTAATATTTAAATGTCATGGGCCAAATTTACAATTAAAGAGAAAGCTGAGGGGGTGAAAGTATAATTAATGGAAGTTTAAATAGTAAATTAATAATAATAAATTACCGTATCAATTCAGAAAGTCTCGAACGCGCCTATCTCTGATTTATCTAAACTGATCACTGCTAAGTTCGTCTCAAGGAATCTAGTGATTCTAGAAAAGTTTCTTGCTTGAATTCCGAGACATTTAACATTTTACGAATTTCTAGGCGACTCGATAAAGAGTGAACCTCGAAACTGGATTTTTGAAAGTAAATTCAAAATGGCAAATACTTGTTAATATTCACCAGATAAATAAAATCAAAACCGATGAAAATAAATTGTTTCGGGCCAAACGACGTAGAAAAGAAAAGAAAAGGGACATGTGGGTCCCACATAAAGAAAAAAAAAAAAAAAAACAAACAAAATAAAAGAGAATAACAAACAAGTGAAATGGAGGCGGACGGACGAGCAGAACGTTGGGAGGAGAGAGAAAAAATTTTCTCTCTTTGTTTCTTTCTCAGATTTACGAAAATCTGACCGTCGGATTTCGTCGGGATAAACATGAAAAGTGCTCTACGCGACGAGGGCTACGCGTGAGTACCAAAAACACAGGATTTCACCGGGAGAGTTCGCAGAAATACGCGAAAACCCAAATTTTGGGCTTTTCTCAGACCACGCTCATTCATGATCCGCACTTTCGACCAAGAGGTAAAGTTGCCTACGACGGCAGCCTACGCGCGACACCAAAATCTTGGCTTTTCGTCAACTTCAAGAGGCAGTGAAAATTTCCTACTATTTATTTCACCTGAAAAGACTATATAATCATTGCATTATTCTAGAGGCTGAGAATTTCATCCCAAAATTTTTAGATCGAAGCAGGAATTTTGGTGAATTCTCAGGATCCATTTTCTGACAAATTCCGGCCGACCAGGACTGTTTTCACGCTGGTTAAAATTTTAGGATTTTATTCCGGGACAAATCCGATTAATTTTCGTAGAACAAGCGCAGCTGTTTAGACTATATGGAAAGTCCCTTTGGGGCCTAGACCAGCCCATATGCCCTCGAATGGCATTCAGCCCACATATTTCTGGTAATTTAATCAGAAAGACCAAGGTGCAAATTGATTGGTTGCGCTGACGCGTGATCTAATACATCGAGTGCGTAGCTAAAAGCCAGCGCTTGAGTTTCGCTTAACCGTGCTCAAGTTTAGCAAAGAGAGTGTTCTAAATTCATTTTCCCAAATACTACAGATATTATTATTATAAATTGTTTACATCGGTATTTCATGGTTTTGAATGCAAACCATTTTCAAGAAAACAAGCAAAATGAATTAGAAAGCAAGCAAATGGTTTTTGAAGTTAAACCATTTTTGAAAAGAAAGTATCATTTTAAATTGTAAACCATAATTAAGCAAAGAAGCAAGTAAGTAAATGGTTTTAAATAATTAAACCATTTTTCAACAGGTTGTTAACTAAGCAAATGGTTTTGAATAATTAAACCATTTTTCAAGCAGTTAGGTTAAAGAAATGGTTTCAAAGCGAAACCATTTTATAAAGAGCAAGCAAGCAAGCAAAGAAAGTTTGTGAAAATGTGTCTTCCCTAGTTCTAAGCAAGCAAACCTACGAGCAGATTCGTAGCACTCCGTGGTGTTGTGATCTCATACACATTTTAATACTCTACGCAAACTTGTGACATACATCATGCATTTAAAGGAGACCGTGGCACGCATGCGAAAGATGCAAGCATGAGCTCTAACTAAATTACTAAGTGATACGACCAGTCAATTCCACCATATTCACCTAAAGGTGATGCTGACACAGTCCTTCCACCCAAGACGGCCGCCTGTGCCCGCGGTTCACTAGGTACAAGAAGCAAAAATAGCCCAAAGGGTCACATGTTTTATGAGCAATGATATACGCTAAAAATCAACCATCGTACTCCCTGGGCGCCCAGCCCGAGAGTTTTAGCAAACTACGAGCCAAGCCCCGCTAGATTTCCCAAAACGATTGGTCGGGTTTCAAGCCCCGTGATTTTAAAGCAAACCCAGCTGAGCCCAGCTCCCGCTTTATTCAAAGCAGCAATGAGCCAAGCTCCCTATATGGAAAAAGTTTCAGAAACTTTTAAAGCAAAAGGTTTGTGAAAGGTTTTAAGAAACTTTTCAAGCAAGATAAAGCAAGCAAGCAAGAGAAGTTTTATAAACTTCTAAGCAAGCAAGAAATGAGAGTTTTATAAGCTTTTAAAGAAAAGCAAAGCAAAGCAAGCAAGCAAGTATTAAAAGTTTTATAAACTTTTAAAAGCAAGCAAGTACAAAAGCAAGCAAACTAAGAAAAGTTTTAGAAACTTGAAAAGCAAAGAAAAGCTTCGAAAATATCTGTAAAAAGAGAGTTTTTAGCATTTTGAGATGTTTTCCTGAAAAGCAAAACCTTTATAAAAGATACACTCACCGAGCCTCGCTTTAGCTCATTATTTCAGATTTGAAAACTATTTTCCAGTACAAGTAATGCTAAGACGAGCATACTGGTGGTTTGTCCCGACATTGTACAAGTGTCGTTAGTAAGAATATTATGTAAGAAAATACTTTGAATATGTATAATGGAACATATGTATGTACATAGAGAAGTTTTCAGGAGAATGTGTTGATATACAAGCGCTATTTTGGATACAAAGGTAAATTGATGTATACAGGATTCGAATTTGACTAGGTACCATTATGTCGGTTTTTTCAATAAGTAAGATTTTACCAAATCTTAAGTTAAAATAAAAGAAAAAATTTTTATAGAGGTATAAGCAATACGGCCGCTTCATTGTGGATTTCTACGTTGGGAGGTAAACTGGTCAGATTTCTCAGGAGTGGTCGGCACGCTCGCCGCCGGAAGGGGGTGGGGGTGTGTCATCCATGGGGAAAATCCGAGAAAATAATCCACTATGAGATGAAACTAGCACAAGATGTCACACATTCAGGATATGCTCACAATCCTCTCAGCTTTACCTCGCAATACTCTCTCCGTGAAGTACTATGTTTCTTGCCACTCTCCCGCCGTGATAACCTCGACTATTTCACACCTATTCTTTCAACTCTCTATGATTTAAAGAATGATCTCTAAAACTCTTTCTGATCTCCTTGAAATTTTCATTTAATTATGTTCCTATAAGCTTATTTATAGGCAAGGGTTTGATCCTCAGATGGATTTACTATCAAATGGAAACCAATTCTATCACGAAACAAAGGCCAATTCTAATCTATACGAATATATGATGACAACGTGGGGGCAATGTGGAGAAAGTTTTCTCCTAAGGAAATTGTTGCTGCTGTTGCAGTAGCATTTATGGGGCTAGACCCCACAAATCTTCCCCTCCAGACCCATGCACCCTGAAGGTGGGAGTCTTCTTGACTCCTTAGTAGGAGCTCATACCCATGTTCTTGATACATCGTGCCAGTTTTTCTTTTGTAATGACCTTCATCATCATATCAACAGTATTCTCATCGATGTGGATCTTTCTTATTTGGAACAGCTGTTCTTCAATAGCCTTCCAGATCCAATGATATATCACATCTATGTGTTTCGTCCTTTCATGATACATAGTATTCTTGCTTAAGTCTATCTCAATGTACTATGTAGTCTCATTGTTTTAAATCCAGTTCACGAAGAAATCGCTTCATCCACAACATCTCTTTCCAGCTTCAATAGCTGCAATATACTCTACTTCTGTAGTAGAAAGTGAAACACACTTTTGTAGCTTTGACTGCCATGATATATAGCTCCCCCTGCAAATGTAAATAAGCAATTAAGGCGGTAGATTTTCTACAATCCAGTCTCCGTACCATATCGTAATCGCATAACCTTCAAGAGATGAGTCTCTAATCCCCAAAGCTTAAACATACCTGCGGTGCCTCCGAGATATCTAAAGATCCATTTCACGCTCTCGAGTGTTTCTTACCAGATTTGCTAGGAATCTGCTTACAACTCCAACTGCATGAGATATATCTAAACGTGTACACACCATAGCATACATCAAACTTCCAACTGCGGATGATTATGGAATTATTGACATTTCGCGTTTTTCTTTCTCCTTAGATGGATAGAGTCTCTTACTCAGCTTGAAATGGCAAGCAAGTGGTGTAGAAACTGGTTTTGAATTTTTCATATTGAATCTTTCCAGCATCCACTCAATATATCTTTCTTGTGACAACCACAATTTGCTCGCTCTTCCCATTCGCGAAAATCTCCATTCCCAAGATACGCTTTGCATTGTCCAAATCCTTCATGTCAAACGTCTTTGACAATTCCCTTTTTAGCTGTTGGATCATATCGACATCCTGACCCACAATCAACATATCACCAACATATAATAGGAGAATGATGAATTTATCATCAGGGAATCTCCGAACATAGACACAAGGATCTGCAAATGTCCTTTTGTACTCCTAACTCATCATGAAAGATTCAAATTTCTTATACCATTGTCATGGTGCCTATTTAAGTTCATATAGACTTTTCTTTAACTTGCAGACCATGTTCTTCTTCCCTTTCACTTTGAAGCCTTCTAGTTGCATCATAAAGATTTCTTCATCAAGATCACCATGCAAAAATCTAGTCTTAACATCGAGTTGCTCCAATTCGAGATTCATACTAGCTGCTAATCCTAGTATAACTCGAATTGAACACATTTTCACAACAGGTGAAAAGATTTCATCAAAGTCAATACCTTGCTTTTGACCAAAACCTTTCACCGCTAGACGAGCCTTGTACTTCAACAACTTCTCGTTGTCATCCTTTAGCTTAAACACCCATTTATTCTTGAGATATTTTCTCCCTTTTGGCAATTTTGTCAACTCGTAAGTATCATTTTTCCATAAGGAATTCATCTCTTCTCGCATGGCTTTTATCTAACGCTTTGTCTTTTATAGGAGATCGTTTTGGAAGCTGTGCTCCCTCATCTCGTACTCAGAATATACTATGAAATTGGATACTCTAGAGATGGTCGACGCTCTTTGGTTGTCCGTCCCTAACCGAGGTCCTTCTTTGAAGTGAGGATGGTTCCGATCACACCTTCTCAGATCATTATCATCACCACTTTTTTCCTCCTCGATGATTGGTTCTTCCAGTTCCGTTCCTGGTTCTGATTCAGACATCTCTATTTCATTAGTGGCACTTTCTTAAATGGCTCGTTTCGTGAATCAAACCTGCAACGCCTTCATATGTGAGTTTTGCGCCACTCAAAATTTTCTCCATATCCTCAATGGTTTCGTGTTTATGAAACACGCGACGCTCGCTTCGACTATCTTTGCTTCTCTCAGACTTCATACCCTTATAGCTAAACTCCTCATCTCCATATCCGGCGAAGATGCATAATGCTTATCATCAAGCTTCAATCTTTGTTCAGCATGCATGAATGCTTGCGATCCAAAACAACTTCAAGTGAGAGTATGGAACATCTTTTCCTGTCTAAACTATTTGAGGAATATCAAAGCCCAAAGGAACTGATGGCAATCTGTTGATTAGGTAGACTGCAGTGTTAACAGCTTTGCCCCATAATGAATTAGGTAGTTTAGCCGATTTTAATATACATCGAACTTTTTCCACAATGGTTTGATTCATCCTCGTTGCAACACCGTTGTGTTGTGGTGTACCAGGAACCGTCTTCTCATGCCTAATTCCATGCTTGGAGAAATATTCTTTGAACTCCTTGGAGATGTATTCTCCACCATTACTCCGCTCAAGTCACTCGCAGGATTTCCCGTCTCTCTCCACCATGGCATGGAATTTTGAAAATATTGGAATACTGACGCTTTGTATGCAATGTGCATACTCCATGTCTTTCGTGAAGCTCGGCTAATGAAAGTAACAAAGTATTTGTTACCACCTACCGACCTACCCCATGGGTTTGCAAACATCGAATATATACTAATTCCAATTTCCAATTCGAGTGGAGTTCTTTTGGAATGATACTCCGTGTTGCTTTCCAAATAAGCAATAGTCATAAAGGTTTGTTGATTTGTCTTTGGCCATAGGAATGAGGGACTGTTTGGCCAAAAGTTGTAACCCCTTCTCGCTTATTTGTGCTAACCGCTTGTGCCACAAATATGGAGAGGTACCATCATCAACTGCATTTAGTTGTCTTCCACAGACCTTTACTTGTGTCTTGTACTATGAACAACATAATCTGCCTCGTGCCACCACCAATGATCCCTTGGTGAGCTTTCAATTGCCACTACTGATAAAGTGGTTGTATCCATCCTTGTCCAACATATGTACTTAAATCAGGTTTAGAAGCAAGTCTGAAATCTGTCTCACATCTTTCAACGTCAATGTGCACCCCATACTTGTTTGTATGCAGATGTCACCAATCCCCGTGATCTAGGAAATACTTTTGTTTCCCATCTTCACCGTGCCAAAGTCTCCTGCTTTGTATGTTGAGAAATATTCCCTTTTAGGGCAATGGTATGATGGTGCTGAGTCCACTACCTATTCAACATCTTGTTCTACTACATGACAATAATCTTTCTTGATTGCAAAGTAAGGTCAAATTTCATTGTCACTATGATCTGGCCAGAGATGATAAGATTGGCTGCCTTCCGCGCTTCTAACTTGTTCTCCTGTTTCAGTGATCTTGCGCTTCCTTTTCATGTGGCCTATTTGCCACAATGATAACATAAGGGCATGTGTGTCATTGCCCACAAAGTCCTTCCTTTGAATTTCTTCATTGAATAGGTTATTTCTGACCATAGTCAATGTGGCTTTTCCTTCTGGGGCTGAATTTCCCAAAGACACCACCAAAATGTTCCAATTGTTTGGTAATCAGCCGAGTAGCAAGCATGCTCGGGTCCCATCATCAAGTAAGAGACCTTTAACTGATAACTGCGCGATCATTCCTTCGAAATCATTTAGATACTCAGCAATTGATTGTTCGAGCTTCAAATTCATCACCACATTAAAAATCTTTTATTGGGGCGTTATTCATACATGTTTTCTAAGTTCTTCCAAAGAGTGTGGGGATTTGTCTTTTTAGAAACATGATTGTAGAGACCGATGTCCACCCACTGGCAAATGGCACACAATGTTTTCTTCTTCAACTTCTTCCAAACAGCATCTGACATGTCACTTAACTTGGCATTTTCTCCCTCAATAGGATCATATAAATCCTTATAATTGAGGAGATCCTCCATCATAGATTTCCATAATGAATAATTTTTTGCTGTCAATTTAATCATGGGACCTGAATAACTTTCGCCATGTCCCACCCAAACTCAACCACGCTCCGATACCGCCTGTTAGATCGGTGGAGGACCCATGGAATATTACAAAAGTAATATTCGGGGTGGCTTCTGTATAATCCACTGTAAATGTTAGCATTTGGAGGCAAGACCAATCCATAGGATAAAATAGCAATTGGGTGGCAATGCCAAACCTTCAAGAAATTAAACAACAGTTGGGTGGTTGTGCCAATCCATGGAAATGTAAATAAGTAGTTTGGGAGGCTGAGCCACTCCACATAATAAAAGCAACAAATGGGTGGCTATGCCAACCTTTGAGAAATGAAAGTGTAGATGGATGACTAAGCCAATCTTCTGAGAATAAGAATATAAGATAATAATGACACCCGATATAACGCGCGGCGAAACCCTCGTAATGAGTGGAAACCTCCACTCTGCAATCCGAGAAAATAACTAATTATGAGATGAATTGACACAAGATGTCACACACCTAGGATATGCTCACAATCCTCTCAGTTTTACCTCTCAATACTCTCTCCGTGAAGTACTATGTTTCTTGCCACTCTCCCCAGTGTGATAATCCCGACTGTTTCACACATTTTCTTTTAACTCTCTGTGATTGAAAGAATGATCTTTGGAACTCTTTCTGATCTCTTGAAAATTTTTATTTGATTATGTTTCTCGAAGCCTATTTATAGGGTTTGATCCTACTTAATTTCATCGGGTCAAAATTAAACCAATTTCATTGGTCAAACAAAGCACCAATTCTCATCCATACGAATATATGATGACGACAGGGCAAATGTGGAGAAAGCCTTCCTAAGGAAACTGCTGGGCTAGACCCCACAAAAAGCATTGAGAAGGGTAATACTAAAAGAAATTTAGAGTGTGAAGTAGATGAAGAATTGCTCTTCGTTTATGCTTGAACAAATGCCGAATTTTAAATAAATAGCGTCATAAAATGCTCCTTGATATGCATTTAAGAAAATATCTCAACTATAAGGTACATTGAGAAAAAGGTATCAAAGGCATATCAAACAGAATCTAAAATTATGATACTTTTCTCTCTTTATTAGATATATTTAGATACTAAGAAATCTCAAGTATCACCATTTGGAAAGATCTAAGAACAAGACAAACCATCATGCCGTAATCTAGGTCCAAAATAATAATCTGAAAAGATCCATGAATTTAGAGTATCTAATATATGGATTTGAACTTCTTTAGCTAGATCTCATTTTAAGAAAACAACTATTGAATTTAATGGTTTAAATAGGGTATAGTTTGAAATTTAGTGGATTTAACACCCAGTTTCAAGCGTAAAGACGTGTAATGACTAATGTGACATTTTGGAATTGTATTAAGATTAAATGTGTATGAATTTGTTTCAATTTTAAATAGAAATCAATGTGTAATAGTTATTTCAATTTATAGTGATTTTACAGAGCATTTGAAGTCCATTCATTCTTCAAATAAAAAATTATTAGTTATGCCTTAAAACTTGACCAATTGGCCCAAACTCATGTGTTCCTTGGGCTTTTGGCTTTAGGTTTGGCTATTTACTTCTTTAAAAATTTGTATATAATTATACTATGCCTTTCATCTTTTAAGTATTGTTGAACCTATTAAATTACTGTGCTACGTCTACAGGTATTGTTGCTTCATATGTATGTGTCCTCAAATAATTTATATTTTTCATTTCTGTGTTCTTTACAGTTTCATTCATTTTCTAAACAACCTATCGTATACCTATTCTTGAAATTTGATCCACGTTGCAAATATTAGATCAAGTCCTTTTGAACCAAACAAATGAATCAAGAATATTTCCTTCACCCTGTCAATAACTCTTACACCTTAAAGAGACCAAATATTTAACAACAAGGTCCCTTTCAGATTGGTGCTCATACTATTACCAACTTGTAAATGATCTCTCTTTCACACTACTCTTAAACACATAATTTGTATATATAACTCCACAACTCTTGACATATTTACCTATTATATATATGTGTGTGTGCACGTGCGCGTGTGCATGTGTGTGTATTTTCAAGTTATTCTTCCTAATTCAATTATTTTCTTTTTTTGGGACAACGAGTCTTTTACTTTGTTGTTAGCAATTTTGTTCTTCTTATTTTTAGCCTAGAAAACTTTTTAGATAATAACTTTTTCTCCATTGAGAATTTGAAATTGTCATTCATTTAATAGGATTGTCAAGATAAATGTAGAAAACCGTTTGTTAAAGTTTTATAATTAAGCTATAATAATATCTAAAGTAATTTTTGATAATTTTGAGATTTTATCTTTAGAAAATATTTTTCTTAATTAACTTTTAGAAAGTTGATATTTTATAAGAAAACTATTTTCCTCGTTATTTATTTAAGTTGATATTTTGGTTTATAAGGAAAAATTTTCTTATTTAAAAAAATGGTATTAATTCTTCCAACTCTAGGCTTTTAGGCTTATATATATTTTAGCGGGAGTAAATGATGCAGAGATGTGCTTACAAGAAAAAAAACCTTGAAAGCACACCTTATGTATGGCCTTTATCTTTATCATAAGTCTAATCAGGGGTCTCCAAAAAAGTGAGGCCTTTAGGGTAATCAAGCCAGACCAGGCTAAAAGCTTGACCCGAGCTAGCGAGCCAAGATCAACTCGAAACCATTTCGGAAATCTGAAATTGTAGAACATTTTATCCAATTGACTTGCTTTGTATAGGCCTTAGGCCCTTCTTGATAGACCTTCCTAATCCCTATATTATTTTTTAAAAATACATAATGTAACTCTATTATAATATATATTTTGTTTTTTAAAATGAGAATAATTTTATTGATTAGTGTAATACATTGAGTAAATACAATGTCAAACTCGCTAAAAACTTTGCAGAGGGAGCCACGTCAGCCAGTGAACCTGATGTTAGGCTCAGAAATTTATCAGTTTGATAATTACATGATGATTTGAATCATATAACTCCGGGTTACGGCATATTGTGACCATGTTTTACTTGATCCTCCTAATCGAATTTGTTTTGTCTTTCAAATCACCCACGCACAAGAAAGTGCTACAACAAGTCGACGAAAACTAATCTATCGTATTAAGACGACACACATCATATGATGCACAAGATGATGACAAAAACACGCAAAAATAAATTAAAAATCCAGTTTTATGTGGAAGAACCACTTTATTGAAAAATATAAATGGTAGAAAGAGATGTAGATGGGTGATTTCTAGTCAGGAATGAGGAAAAAAAAAAACCACCACTTTTTACTTAAGGAAAATGGGATTGAAAGAACCATATGAGAGAAATGGAGAAGCGGCTAGGGTCTTAGATTCTATAGATTTTGTTAAAAGTTTATTATTTAATTCAAATCAAGGTGCAACTTAGTTGGTGCATTAAATTTTAAGCTATATGGAGAGGTTAAAATAAAATAAAAAATAGTTGCAAATCTTAGGCCCTTGACTTGTCCATCCTGGGCTTTGCCAAGCTAAACTTGTCACAAACATATACGTATTTTAATTTTATGGATTAGTATTAATCAAATTATTAAGATTTGTTTATTGGATTATTAAATATCAATTATGTAATATTATTCGTAAGCGATCAATTATTAAATGTGACATTAAATATGGCGACGTGTTGCCCGATGCACTTGACCAATTAATACGTAGCTGGCGTATTAATAGTCTATAAATCATTTGTTCTCACATGAGTACCTATTTATGAGGTCCTGCTCTCGCCGTGAGCCTCTCGGCACCCATCCGGTGAAGTTGGTTTCGCGCACAGCGCCTCGGATGAGCGATTAATACTTTCTCTCTCTCTCTTAGTTTTCAACGGCGGTCGCACTACTGGAGAGCTATAGATCTACTTGGTGCGGTGCAGTTTGGATCAAATTTCGGATATGTGTGTATGAACATCTTGTATTGCGTGTCTACGTAAGTTTTTAAATGATTGGTGTCGAACGATGGATAGAGATTATGGTACGAATTCATACGTATGAACCTAATAATTTGTGTTGATTGAGATTTACTTGTTTTATGTGGAATTTTCACTTTTAGGGTTTTATTAATCTCACATATGAGTCTCCCCATTTTTGGATGCTGTTAGATCAAAGGTTTGGGATTATATTGTTCAGTTTATAATTATTTTCGTCAAATTGCTAATAAAAAAAAATAATTGTTAAAAAAAAACTTATGTAGATACATGATATAGCGTGTTCATACACATATCTGAAGTGGGACTCAAAAGCGTGTACACAGCACTGAATGGGATGTGTTCTGAAGATGTTGTTAGAAAGCTGAGAGAAAGAGTGATGCTCTGTGTTGTCCCGACTCAAACATAAATCTCAGGATGGAGTGGAAGAGCTTGTATGGATGGGAGTGGGGTGCTCGTAAATAGACTTCATAGATAGTCCGACTGTCACCAGACTGCTCCGATACGTCGATTACGTATTAATTGAGTCGATTCACGTATTCATCGTCGATTCACGTATTAATTGGTCGGAGTGCATCAATCGTCGATTCACGTATTAATTGGTTGAATTACGTAATAATTGATGATTCACGTAATAATATTACATAATTGATATTTAATAATCAATAAACAAATCTTAATAATTGATTAATACTAATCCATAAAATTAAATACAACATTCTCCCCACTTGGATAGCATTAGTCAATTATTAGGAATAAGGATTATTATAACTATGATAAAATATCGATTATGACCCAAAGCACATAACAACCAATAATAAAATATATATATATAAAGCGCTGACGTCACGAACATCTTATCAGATAGGAAAAAATGTCATACACATCAACAAGCTCATATTTCATGTAAGAGATTATGAATAGAGAAGCGCAGAGAATAAAACAAAATATGCATTTCTCGAACAAATGGTGAAGCATCTCAATGATCTTTGTCGGAGATATGATGATATTATTGACATGTCATTATTACATACCTCAAGGTAATTGCAAAGCAAATAAATGCATAAAATTCAAACTCCTATTTAACCCCGAAATATCAAAGACTTAACCAAACCCATATGAGTTACATAGCGTTGATAAACTCCACATAGGTAAGCCTTTGGTTAGTGGATGCACGCTAACATATGTCCTATAGCGGTATATTCAATCAGTAAATTCTGAACTTTCTCTCACGACAAGCGAATTATTTTATATCAAAGTGCTTTGAAGCGGCGACATTCTGTTTGAGAGAAATGTACAGCAGCTGTATTGTCACAATATATAACAAGTGGCTTGGATATGCTCTCAACAATATGAAAGCCAAAAATCAATTTCTTTAGCCACATGGCTTGATAAGTAGCCTCATAACAAGTGACATACTCTGCTTCCATAGTTGAGGTATTGCATTTGTTTCACACTTTTCAAGAAAGCGACTCAAAATCGAGAATCGAGAATAGCCGGTGACCTCAAGTTGATCGGACTTTTTATAGGTCGACATATAGTCCTTGGTACCTTGAAGTACCTGTGGCCTTTTTCACGGCTTTCGATGATTGAGCACTGGATTGCTCAGTATCTCCCTAAAGCATTAACAACAAAGCATGTCGGAATGAGTCTGACTTGAGCATACATCGAGTGCCCGGCCAGTTGAAGCATATGGGACCTTTTCCATTTCGACTCTCTCCTTTTTCATCCACGAGGACATTGAGATTTGGAGGCTTATCACCCTTTGAATGGGTCACGACACATGAGAAACGAGAATGCATGTTAAATCGTTTGAGGACTTTTCAATATATCCTCTTTGAGACAATCCAGAAATACCTTTAGACTATCGATGAATGCGGATACAGGACAAGAAGACATCACCAAGGTCTTTCATATCAAAATGATGATTTTTGTTTTGTCATTCAAAGTTTGCCCACAACTCTTGGCAAGGAGTATATCATCGACATACTTTCCAATCCTCATAGTGGTCTCATTCGAGTTTGATAGAAGTCGGTGGCAAAATGATAGAGGTAGCACCGGAGTAGAGAGAAACATTTAATATGCATGTAACATAATATTACCATGCGGTCACAAATAAATGAATTCATACGTACAACGAACATGCACATTAAGCAGTTTCTTATTTATCATGATTTTGCCTAAGGGTCCACGAATCACAATAAAAAGAAATATAAGTATACAATGTACATGATCTCATGTCACGAAATTCTAATCTGGAGTAAATTGCTGAAACATAATTTGACATAAGTTTTAGAGCAAATAGTACCTTGCATTAATAACAAATTACACTAACAACTTATACGGAGTAAGGTATAATTATTTTGTGCAAACATTCATATGAATTGTTAAAATTCTAGAAATTTAAATTATTTAATTCTTACAATGTTTTATAATTATGCTCACGATAGGCAAGATCCACAAGCCAAGTTCCCATCATAAGATGGCGAGATTACAACATTTCTAATTTAGAGAATCATATATTCAAAAAAGCGACATAGGCGCTAGCGGTAAAAATTTTCAAATTATCGTCAGTACAAAATAGAGAAAAATGTAGGAATTGGTTCGGGGAAAAATGGAGTGATTCCACCAGAGAAACAAACCAAATTGGTCTTTGGTATCATTTAATATTTTCCCATTATTCAACAAATTATTATTCTGCAATATGGAACCAAACGTGGCCTTAAATTCACAGATCTAAGTGTGAATCTGAAAAAAAGCTTAGACATCATCCCGAAACACAAATTACAGTAAATCAATAATTCGAATCACAACAAGAACATGAAAGATTAACATCACAATCTAAGATACCCACATGGGCATCAACTACGATCCAGAATGTGTAGATCAAAGGAAAAACAACGAGGGTTTCGGCCATGTCCACGGTAAGGTTTCGGACAATATAATCACAAACCTTTTGATTCCAGAACATATCCAAAATAGAAACTCATATTTGAGATTAACAAAACCCTAAAAGTAAAAATTTAGCAAAAAACAAGTAAATCTCAAGAATCGACACAAATTATTAGGGTTCATCTGAGATGAACAACCATAGTCGTTATACGGTTGGCTCACGATACCAATTGTTGGAAAAAAAACTTATGTAGATCTTTGTGATATAGCATGTTCATGCACATATACGGGAGTGGGACTCAAGCGTGTACGTACCAAAGTAGGATCCATAGTTTTCTCCGATGGTATTGTTGGCGAGTGATGTTGGAAAAAACATGTAGATCGCAATATAGCATGTTCATACACATATCTGAAATTGGGGCTCAAGCGTGTACTGGCACCAAAGTAGGATCCATAGTTTCTCAGAAAGTGGTGTGGCGAGAGAGAGAGATTACTGCTCTCTATCTGATATGCCAAAAACAAAATCTCCACTGGATGGGGAAGTCAGAGAGGCTCATATCAAATGAGAGTAGGGACCTCTCATAAATAGGTACTCATAGATAGTCCAGCCCATCATAGACTATTAATACGTCGATTCACGGTATTGAATTTGGTCGGGTGCATCAATCGTGAGTCTGTATTAATTGGTGGGTTACGTAATAATTGATCGATTACGTAATAATAATGTGAGGAGTGATATTTAATAATCCAATAATAATCTTAATAATTGATTAATACTAATCCATAAAATTAAAATACAACATTCTCCCACTTGGATAGCATTAGTCAATTATTAGGAATAGGGATTATTATAACAATGATAAAATATCAATTATGACCAAAGCATATAACAACCAATAATAAAATATATATATAAAGCCTTCAACGTGCAGAACATCTTATCCGATAGGGAAAAAAAATGTCATACACATCAACAAGCTCATATTTCATGAAGATTATGAATGAGAATTGCATGAGAGAATAAAACAAAATATGCATTTACCGAACAAATGAATCCAAACATCTCAATGATCTTTGTCGTAGAGATCATGATATTATTGACATGTCATTCAATACATACCTCAAACAATTGAAAAGCGAATAAATCATAGAAATTCAAACTCCGCTATACAATGTCAGACTTATGAAGCCATATGAGTTACATGGCGTTGATAAACTCTATCGGTAAGCCTTTGGTTAGTGGATGCGCCTAACCTATGTCTGTAGCGGTATATTCAATCAGAGTCGACATTCCCGAACTTTCTCTATAATAATAGCAATTATTTTATATCAAAAGTGCTTTGAGCGAGTAGCACTCACATTTGAGAAAGTATCTGGCTTGGTTGTATTGTCACAATATATAACAAGTGACTTGGGCTCGACAATATGGCGAAAATCAATTTCTTTAGCCATGGCTTGATAAGTAGCCTCATAACAAGTGACATACTTTGCTTCCATAGTTGAGGTAGCTGTAAGTGTTTGTTTAACACTTTTCCAAGAAACAGCTCTCCATGTGCTTAGACCCCTTGAGACCTCTGTTGTTGTTAACAAACAACACTGCAGAGTTATTGTCACAATACAACTGTATGGATCTATCCACAAAATCAAATACGGTTAACTCCTTAATGAGGTTCCGGAGCCAAATTACCTGAGTAGTTGCTGAAAAGCATGCTACAAACTCCGCTTGCATGGTAGAGGATCTGATTGATTCTGTTTCCTTTTCCATGATCACGCACCTCCTGCTAACTTAAAGATGTAACACATTGTTGATTTCTTTTCATCACGGCGGCCCAGTAAGTCGAGATCGAGATACCCGACTAGGCGTAGGTCTGATCATGTTGTAAATCAGCATATAGTCTTTTGTCCTTTTAAGTACCTCGCTAACCTTCTTGGCGGCCCGGTGATGATCATGTCACGGATTTGGCCGATATCTGCCAAGTCTGTGCGAAGCGATATCGGCATAGTGCATACTTGAGCATACATAATACTCCCAAGTGCACTAGCATAAGGTACATTCTTCATTTGGGCTTTCTCGATATCGGAATAGGGACATTGTAATGAACTTCGACTTATCACCAACTACGGACGGGAGCAATTCGACACATTGTTGCATGTGGAATCCATACGAAATCGATCAACATATGCCCTACGAGATAAAACCCGATAGTCAGAGCGATTCTGTGAATCTCAATGCGGGACAGAGCGCCTCACAAAGGTCCTTCATATCAAAGTTCTTTGACAACATCGGCTTTATCTCATGCGATGAAGCAGGAGTCCTTTGCTTGCAAGCGAGGATATCATCTACATGATATTGGAAAATGAATTTCCTCCTTACGACCTTGCGGTATATATGTGATCTACTTTGTTCTCAGCAAACCATATGAGGCAATGACATGCGTGAAACTTTAAGTACCATTGTCTAGAAGCTTGCTTGAAACCATAAATAGACTTTTGATCTACTGCAAGTTATGCACAGATCATTTGCACAAAACCTTCGGGTTGCATCGCATAGACTTCTTCATTAAGGTCTCCATTGAAAGCGATTTTAACATCCATCTGGGTGGCAATTCCATATCGAAATGAGCAACTAATGCCATGATCACTCACGAGAAAAGAATCTTTAGAAGAGGCCAGGAGAAAAGGTTAGCTAGTCTACTCCTTCTCTCTGAGTGAAACCTTTTGCTACCAGTCTGGCTTTAAACTTCTCAATCTTTCCTTTAGGGTCCCTTTTAGTCTTATACACCCATTTGCAGCCAATGGGTCTATGACCTTCAGGTAATTCAACTAGTTCCCAAACTCCATTATGCCTCATAGATTGAATTTCATCTCTCATTGCATGACCACGGTTCGGCGGGGACAAAGCGACTTCCTCATAAGTTATTGGATCGGTCAGGAACCCGATGTCGTAGTCTTGCTCTCCTATATAGACTAAATAGTCTCAGGTGGTATGGCGGTCGTCTCTCCACACAGAGGGATCTCCCTTCTTGGAGTAATGTAAGCACATCCTGCACCTGAGAGCCTTGATGAACTTCATTAGGAGGCTGTCTGGCTCGCCTTGAGGATCGATGCCAGGTTCAATATTGTGTGTGGGAGTTCCCACAATTATTTGTATGGGAGGAGATAAAGATACCATATTATCCACCGTACTATTATCCTCAATAGTCTGTGAGCAGCTACTTTCTTCGGCCACATCAAACTCCGAAAACTTAGGCATGCATTGATTCCTGATTCTTGTGCCTCCATTGGGATTATAGAGGCAAATATCCCTTCGAATGTTCTGGGTAAGATGCATGGTAACACCCGGCGGTGGATTTTGGAGGTCAACTTACTTAATGTTGGATTATACGACTTCATACGAGGACATCCCGAACCTTAAGATGGTTTAAAAATTTGGAAACTACATGGAGTCCATAACTTCAAAGAGTCAATGGGTGACTTTTGTAGGTACACGATTCAGAATGTACAAAGTTGTTTTCAAAGCTTCACCCCACAGAAAACCGGGTAAATTTGTCCTACTAATCCTTACTCATACCATTTCCATAAGAGTCTGCGATTCGCCTTTCGGCTACCATTTTGCTTAGGACTCCCGAGCATGGTAAAGCGTGTATCGAATCCTCTAAGTATTTGGCGAATGGCCCCTTAAGGTTGTCGAGCATCGCCATGCTTGCCATAATACTCTCCACCTCGGTTAGATCAACAACCTTTATGACTTTCCCAAGCATTTCTCGACTTGATCCAGAAAAATCTTGAACTGTCGAGAGACTCGACCTTTCTTTAATCAAGTACAAATAACCATATCGAGAATAGTCATCATAAATGTATTTGAAATAAAAATTTCTACAGGTGTAGTATAAGGTCCACTTATATCGGTGTGAATGACATCCCGACAAGTCGGAACTTCTGTTTGCGATTTTCTTATCGTCATTTACCTCTGACAATCTGTATCTCACAAGTCATTTTTAGAGCGGCGGGATGTGCAGTCCTTTGTCGGCCTTTCTGCTCTATCCTTAGAGATATGGCCAAGAAGCCCGTTTATGCCTGATGCATAAGACTCTTCCTTAGGTAATGGTCTCTTAGAAACAACCTTTTCAGCCGTATAAGCGACGTATATGTCATTGGGAGATAAACTCAATCTGTATAATCCGTTGGACATATGACAACACCCAACCTTATTTGAATTAAGAAATATTGAAATAACATTGCTTTTGATTTCAAAAGAGTAATCATATAAATCCAAACACGTCACGAGCTAAGTTGTTACAAAGTACATAAAAATTGTCTTTTCGACATCGATTTAAAGCGAATCTAGAATTAGATTACATCTCCCACGAACATGACATCACGCAGCCTCGTTGTTCCCCACGGTGAGTTTTGATTCATCCTTATTTGGTTTCCTCCGGTTTATGAATCCTGTGCTGGTAGCAACATGATTAGTTGCTCACTACTTCGAGCCACGAAGCTGGATGGTGGTTGGATCGTTGGATTCACAAACAAGTGTTAAGAATCATTACTGTAAGTACGTTTGGACATCGACTTTAAATTTGCCTTCTTCATGTGACCTTTCTTCTTACAAAAGAAGCGGCCCGATCACCATCTTTTTTAGTGTGCTGGACCCATATTGTCGGAGCGGCGGGTAGTTTCTTGAGTACCTTTATGAGTACGACTTTTGAACTTCTTATTTTTCCTTTTATGGGAACTAGCAGCATATAAGGCCATATGCTCTTTCTCCTTCTTAAGTTTCTCTTCTTCTGCCACCACCCTTGCTATCAAGTCATTAACTGACCAAGTCTCATCTTAGGAATTGTAATTTGTCTTTATAATCCCAATCGGGTGGGAAGGTGTTTAGAGGCTGATGCCTGATAAGCTTATCGGGGAATGGTAACATTCAGAGTGGAAGCTTCGTCTTTAGGTCTACCATCCCTCGGGACATAATCTCTAACTCGATTACCGTCATCTTGTGTTGAGAGTTTTGAAGAAGTGTTCCAACCTCGGCCATTAGATGAAATTAGATTTTACAGCGTATACATGGGCTGTGATGGGTTTTCCTTAAGCGATCACCGGTCATTTAGTCACCCGCTTTTTAAGTGTTCTTGAATGGATTCTTCATTGTCAATAAGCAAATCCGATTACTTTTTCCTTTCAGGTTACATAGTCCGTTTTCTCGACCAATCACGGTAGGTTGCTAATATCTAAACATCTTTTGTAAACGATATGAACATCCCTTGACTCCATTCCAAATAGAAAATCCTCTTTCCATTCTTAAAGTTCAATCGATGGGACCTCAAGTGAAATGGAATTGCGTTTCTGTGAAAATTGGTAAAACAAAGCAAAACAAAGTACAATCGGCATCATGTGAATACTTATCTGAGTGCATTACATCATCACATAATCACCTTTGGGCGAGAAAATATGACATGCGGTTGTACACTCTCCACATGACGGAGTCATGAGAGCATATTCCTAATCTTCGTGAAATCACCACCTTTGGGTGTATAGACACTAAGATAGTCATTTCACCGAAGCACATCTTTATACATGTATCCCTCCAAGTGAACTAACCACGGAGGATCCTCCTTTGGGAGTATGATCACGTAATAAAGCAGGAGACATCCACCACAATATAGGCCAGTATTTCTCAAACCCAATCAAGTGAATGCCCACTTTGGTCACAACGATTGAATCCTTGAAAATCTCACCATTACCGAGGATATAAACTTTATGTATCACATTCGATATATATATATATATATATATATATATATATATGTAATGCGAAGTAAGCAGTATGTCTTTTTACATTACATGTCATGCTAATTATCTTGTTTAATTCATTAATAGTGATAAGATTACACTACACATAGTCCTTATGTGGTGATATACATGTGACTATCATACATGTTCCAAAATCATAGAAATACAAGAAACCTCAAAATACCTAAAAATACGCGTACATAGATTTCTTCGTATTTTCGAATCTGTAATGGCTTCAAACATGTAAAATAATATACCACATTGTAGAGCATCTCGATCTGGTAGCGTCGGTACCAGAGCGTCAAGCGGTATTCGGACAGCGCCGCGCGCAGTAGTTGGAAGAGGCGGAGTGCGAGCGGTCGGGATCGGTCCGGGATGGCGTCGACATGGCGTCATCGGATCTGATCAAATTGGTCGAGCGTTGGCCGGATTGGGCGTTGGTAGGTCACAGTCAAACATATCAGTCGAGCGTGGCGGGTCGGGTCGAACATCCGGTCGGGTGTTGGCCGGTCAGATGACGTCGGCCGCAGATCGCGAACGGTGATGCCGTAGATCATAATATAGCATGTTCATACACATATCTGAAATTGGGCTGACGATGTACTGTCACCAAAGTAGGATCCATAGTTTCTCCATGAAATTATTTGTTATTTGAAAACTAAGAGAGAGGAGATGGTAACTCTATCTATTATGCCAAACAAAACATAATCTCATTTTGGATGGGGAAGTCGGAGAAGTATATCGAATGAGTAGGGACCTCGTAAATAGATGCTCATGGATAATTAGGTATCGTAGACTATCAATACGTCAGTTACGTATTAATTGGTCAAGTGCATCAATACGTCAGTTACGTATTAATTGGTCAGTTACGTAATAATTGATCAGTTACGTAATAATATTACATAATTGATATTTAATAATCCAATAAACAAATCTTAATAATTGATTAATACTAATCCATAAAATTAAAATACAACATTCTCCCACTTGATTGCATTAGTTAATTATTAGGAATAGGATTATTATAACTATGATAAAATATCAATTATGACGAAGCACCTTAACAACCCGATAATAAAATATATAAAGCCTTCAGCGTGCGAGAACATCTTATGGAGTAGGGAAAAATGTCATACATCAACAGCTCTTATTTCATGTAGATTATGAATAGAAGCGCACGAGAGAATAAAACAAAATATGCATTTCTCAAACAAATGGTCGAAACATCACCGATGATCTTTGTCGAGAGATATGAGGATATTGACATGTCATTATTACATACCTCGAGCAATTACAGCAAATAAATGCATAAATTCAGACTCCCACTAACCCAAAATATCAAAAGACTTAACCAAACTCATATGAGTTACATGACATTGATAAACTCCTATAGGTAAGCCTTTGGTTAGTGGATCTGCTAACATATGTTCTATAGCAGTATATTCAATCCAAGTCTGAAATTCTAAACTTTTCTCTCAACAAGCAATTTTATATCAAAGTGCTTTGGCAGTGCCTCTTTGTTGTTTTGAGAGAAATGTATAGCAGCTGTATTGTCACAATATATAACAAGTGGCTTGGATATGCTCTCGGCTTGATATAGAAAGCCAAAATCAATTTCTTTAGCCACGGCGATAGAGTAGCCTCATAACAAGTGGCGTACTCTGCTTCCATAGTTGGGGTAGCTCACAAGTGTTTGTTTAACACTTTTCAACGACTCCTCTTTGCCATCATAAAAATAAAACGATAGACTTTACATCATCGGGCAACACAACGAAATCGAATCGAATAACCGGTGATCTCGAGTTGACGAGCCTTTTTATAGGTCGACATATAGTCCTTGGTACCTTGCAGAGTACCTCGTGGCCTTTTTCACGGCTTTCCAATGAGATTCAAACCTGGATTGCTCAAGTATCTCTCCCTAAAGCATTAACAACAGCGATAATGTGCTCGGGCGATCTGAGCTTGAGCATACATGTGTTTGCCGACCGCGAAGCATATGGGACCTTTTCCAATCCTCATAATTGGTCCCATTCAGAGTTTTGACAGAAGTCAATTGCATAGGCAATGAGGCTAGCACCAGAGTAGAGGGAAACATTTAATATGCATGTAACATAATATTACCATGCGGTCACAAATAAATGATTCCTTACGTGCGATAAAACATGCTATTAAACAAATTTCTTATTTGTCATGATTACGCCAGGGTCACGAATCACAATAAAAAAGAAATATAAGTACACAATGTACATGATCTCATGTCACCAAAATTCTAATCTCACTAGATGGGGTACTCGAAACATAATTTGTATAAAGTTTTAGAAACGAAATAGTACCTTTGCATTAATAACAAATTACACTAATAACAACATACCGATAGGGAACATAATTATTTTAGTGCAAACATTCATATGGTCAATTAAATTCTAAAGAATTTAAATTATTTAATTTCTACAATGTTTTTGCATAATTATGCTCCACGATAGGAAAGATCACAAAGCCAAGTTCCCATCATAAGATGGCCAAGATTGCAACGTTTCTAATTTAGAGAATCATATATTCAAAAGCAACGTGGCGCTAACTGGTGAAAATTTCAAAATTATCGTCAATTACAAAATGAGAAAATTGTGGGGTGGTTCCATGAAAAATGGAGTGATTCCACCAGAGAAACAAACCAAATTGGTTATCATTTGATATTTTCCCATTATTCAACAAATTATTATTCTGCAATTTGGAACCAAACGTGGCCTTAAATTCATGGATCTAAGTGTGAATCTTAATCAAAGAAGCTTGGACATCATCTCGAAACACAAATTACAGTAAATCAATCATTCAAATCACAAAATGACTGGATAAGAACCTTTTGGTGTCATGCAATAGACCTACATCATTGCTAGCGGGATATCATCCACGTAGAGCACGATATAACAAACTTGCCAGGCTGAACTTAAGATATATGCGATCAACGGTGTTCTCCTTGAAACCATATGAAGAAATCCACCTTATCAAATTTTCGGGTACCATTGTGGGATGCTTTAAATTATAAATGGACTTCTTGAGTCCTACATACTAGAGTGCTTTGGGTTTCCTAACTCAAAGTTCTCTGAGTTGCACCATGTATATAGTTTCATCAATGTCCGACAAGAGCTGTCTTGGCGTCCATTTAATTAGGCTCTAGATCACAATGAGCTACAAGTGCCATTATAATTGCAGAATGAGTCTTTGGTAGGCTGGCAAAAAGGTCTCCTTATAATCTATGCCTTCGCTTTTGGGTAAAGCCCTTGAAAGCTAGGCGTGCCTTATATCTCGACATTGCCTTTTAATTCCGTTTGGTTTGAATATCCATTTACAACCAATTGGTTTTATACCTTTAGGCGATTAAACGAGATCCCCAGCGCCATTATCTTTCATGGACTTCATTTCCTGCTTACGCCATTTTGCAATCCACTTTTGAATTGGTGCCTTTGTTTGGCTTGATTGGCGGACATAGGATCGTCCTCGATCACGTATCAAACTCATGCTCTTGAAGAAAAGACTACATAGTCATACGAAATTGCGCCTTTCTCCTTTCTACAGTGGAACGCCTTAATAGCGCCAGTTGAAATTTGTTGAGGTTCTTCCCTTATTTCTTGATGTGGTTCCTCCGTCTAGTGGGTGGAGCCTCGATTGTATTGGAAGTTGCAAAGGAATGTCATCATTTACCACAACACTTGGCACAATAAGCCGGAATGGGTACTGATTGTCTGATAGCTTCAATAGTAGTTGTGGTTGGAGCATTTGCCTCTCCTCAAAAATGACCTCCCTTAGCGGAGTGCTCCCATCCTCGATAAACTTGGCATACCCTTCTCGAAAAGGACACCTTGAAGGGTGTAAACTTATACGCTAGACTCTCAGGGTATCCCCTGAAATAAGCTAACAATCCTTGAGTCCGATTTTCTTTCATTAGGCTATAAGGCCTTGCTTGACAAACGACCCCAAACGATGCGAGATGTAATCTTGGGCTTCTTACGGTCCATAACTCATATAGGGTTTTGTTAACTGCTTTACTGGGAACTCTATTGAGTTTAATTTTAAATAGGTACATATCCATGAGTACCTATTTATTCAACAAATTATTATTCTGCAATATGGAACCAAACGTGGCCTTAAATTCACAGATCTAAGTGTGAATCTGAATCAAAAAAGCTTAGACATCATCCCGAAACACAAATTACAATAAATCAATGATTCGAGATACAACAAGAACATGAAGATTAACATCACAATCTAAGATACCCACATGGGCATCAACTACGATCCAGAATGTGTAGATCAAAGGAAAAACAACGAGGGTTTCGGCCATGTCCACGGTAAGGTTTCGGACAATATAATCACAAACCTTTTGATTCCAGAACATATCCAAAATAGAAACTCATATTTGAGATTAACAAAACCCTAAAAGTGAAAATTTAGCAAAAAACAAGTAAATCTCAATCAACACAAATTATTAGGGTTCATAAAGATGAACAGCCATAATTCGTTATCTAATTCGGCTCTGATACCAATTGTTGGAAAAAAAACTTATGTAGATATATAAGTTTTGCTATATATATATATATATATATATATTATTGGTTGGTATGTGCTTTGGTCATAATTGATATCTTATCATAGTTATAATAATCGCCTTCCTAATAATTGACTAATGCTATCGAGTGGGAGAATGTTGTATTTTAATTTTATGGATTAGTAATCAATTATTAAGATTTGTTTATTGGATTATTAAATAATATCAATTATGTAATATTGTCTGTCTTGATCGAATTATTACGTAGCCGACCAGTGTCACGGCCTTAACGTATTAATAGTGCTATGATAAATTTGGACTATCCATGAGTACCTATTTATGAGAGGTCCCTACTCTCATCTGATAAGAGCCTCTCTGACTTCCCCATCCAGTAGAGATTAGGGTTTTCACCTTTTGGCATATCAGATAGAGAGCAGTCATCTCCTCTCTCTCTCTCTCTCTCTCTCTCTCTCTCTTAGTTTTCAACAGCAGTCACTTTCTGGAAAAACTATAGATCCTACTTTGATGCCAGTTTTCAACAGCAGTCACTTTTTGGAGAAACTATAGATCCTACTTTGGTGCCAGGTACACATTTTGAGTCCCAATTTCAGATATGTGTGTATGAACATGCTATATTGCGTATCTACATAAGTTTTTTATTCCAACAATTTGAAAATCTTACATTCTCCCACTTGGGCGATATTAATTGAAACAAAGCGTAATGCGCACCTTCATATTGGTCTAGAGATTTATTCTTAATAGTCAATCCCATCCCATAAAGTCTCGAACATTTGAATCATGGCGGTAATTGCATGTACGAGGCCCTTCCATGGTCACGGGTGCTTTTCGACTTTGCGATATAGTTCAATATGGTAGTGTGTTAAATGGACAATACCTCATAATGAGTGATACTTCATGTGTTATCCATTTTGTTAGTACAAATTCTCTCTCCTTAAGTGTCACAAAACCTAGTGTGTCACGAGAGTCATCCATCATGGTTCCAAACGAACACGTATATATGTTACCTTGATAGAGTAACTTTACTTTATGTGTAGCAGACATATTGTTAAAAATTTAATGCCAAGAATGCCCCATAGTCTATGCTGAGAGTTTTACACCGTACCTCGGGTTTTCAACAATTATTTGTACTCAACTTGATAAATCTACATTCCACAAATACCTTATTGAATGCAAAAGAGTTGATACAAATTTAATTGTCTAAAAATGTAATGAAATCGGATTCAACCTTCATAAGAGCAACATAAAACTTAACGGCTCCCTAAATTACGATTATCCATGATACTCCCAAGCCCACGTATTAATGACATGTCGATCAAATACACAAGAGGCGAAGGCCTTTGGTTAGCGGATGCAATCATATCATCTGTTGAAATGTGTTCCACTTCTTGATGTCACCGTTTGAACTTTTCCTTTATAGTCAGTGCCAGCCTCCATGTAGACCTTGAGACCTACATTGTTGTTAATAAACAACGCTGCGAGTTATTATCCTGTCTAATTGTATGGAGCTGTCTGAAAATCAAATAGTTAACTCCTTAATGAGGCTTAGACCAAATTGCTTAGTGGATTCTTCGAAAAGCATGCTACGAACTCATTTTTGCATGGTAGAGGGATCGGTGTTTGTTCTCACTTTTCCATGATCACTCCTGCTAACTTAAAGATGTAACACATTGTTGATTTCTTTTCATCACGGCGACCCGATAAGTCGAGATCGAATACCCGACTAAATGTAGGTCACGAACATGTTTGTAAATCAACATATAGTTTTGTCTCTTTAAGTACCTGTAACCTTCTTGAAAGCAATGATGATCATGTCCTGGATTTGGTGATATCTTGCCTAGAAGTCACATTACAAAAGGCAATATCGGCCTAGTCACCACTGACATATAATACTCCCAAGTGTACTAGCATAAAGGTACATTCTTCATTTGGGCTTTCTCGATATCTGAATGGGGACATTATGACAGACTCAACTTATCACCTTTACAGACAGGAGCAATTCCTGGCTTACATTGTTGCATGTGGAATCTTTCTAAAATACAATCAACATATGCCCTCTGAGATAAACCCAGGACAAAAGACGCCTCACCAAGGTCCTTCATATCAAAGTTCTTTGACAACATCCGCTTTGTCTCATGCAGTAAACCAAGGTGCTTCTTTGCAGTAGGATATCATCCACGTAATTATTAGGAAAATGATTTCCTCACGACCTTGCGGTATATACATTGATCTACTTTGTTCTCAACAAAACCATATGAAACAACAACACTATGAAACTTTAAGTACCATTGTCTAGAAACATGAGACCATAAATAGACTTTTCGGTCTACATACAAGTGTACTGAATCATTTGCCTGAAAACCTTCGGGTTGCATCATAGACTTAACCATTAAAGGTCTCCGTTGAAGAGCGATTTTAACATCCATGTGGTGTAACTCCGTATCGAAATGAGCAACTAATGCCATGATCACTCTGAAAGAATCTTTGAAGAGACCGGAGAAAAAGGTTGCTTCATATTACCTCCTTCTCTGAGTGAAACCTTTGGCTACCGGTCACGGCTTTAAACTTCTCAATCTTTCCTTTAGGGTCCCTTTTAGTCTTATACACCCATTTGCGACCAATGGGTCTATGACCTTGAGTAATTCAGCTGGTTCCCAAACCATTATGCCTCGCGGTGTTCATCTCTCATTGCATCCCGACCACGAGTTCGGCGGGAATGAAACTGACTTCCTCATAAGTTATTGGATTGGTCACAAAGGCAGATATCGTAGTCTTGCTCTCCTATATAGACTAAATGGTTCGATTGGTATAGCTGATCGTCTCTCCTAGTAGATCTCCCTTGCGCGCCAGTAGTAATAGCCATCTCTGCACTGAGAGCCTTGATGAACTTCATTTAGGGCTATCTCCCGACAAGGATCCTAGTCTCAGCGGGTTGATATAGTTGTGTGGGAGTTTACAATATCGTATGGGAGGAGATAAAGATAAATATTACCCACCGTCTTATTATCCTCAATAGTGCGGCGGCGGCTACTTTCTTGGCCCATCAAACTCGAAACTTAGGTATGCGTGATTCCACAATTCTTGTGCCTCCATTGGGATTATAGGCAGATGTCCGCTTCGAATGTTCGGGTAAGATCAGTAACAGAGTGGTTGGAGTCAACTTACTTAATGTTGGATTATACAACTTCACTTCTACAGGACATCCCCAAACCTTAAGATGGTTTAAGCTAGGCTTACGCCCAGTCCATAACTCAAAAGGAGTCAATGGAACAGCTTTTGTAGGTACACGATTCAGAATGTACAAAGTTGTTTTCAAAGCTTCACCCCACAGAAAACCAGGTAAATTTGTCCTACTAATCATACTCCTTACCATTTCCATAAGGTCACGATTACGCCTTCAGCTCTTCATTTGCTCGGACTCCCGGGCATGGTAAGGCGTACCCACTTATCAGAGAATCCTCTAAGTATTTGGCGAATGGCCCCTTAACTGTCCGGCATCGCCATGCTTGCCATAATACTCTCCACCTCGGTCAAATCTACTTGACCTTTATGACTTTTTAATTGTTTTCCTCGACCAAGTCCGAAAAAATCTTGAACTTGTCAAGAGGCTGTGCTTTTCTTTAATCAAGTACAAATAACCATATCGAGAATAGTCATCAATAAATGTGATGAAATAAAAATTTCTACACAAGGTTGCCATTATAAGGTCCATGCTCGGTGTGAATGACATCGACAAGTCGGAACTACGGTTTGCCGGTTTTCTTTCTTATCTTGGTCATTTTACCTCTACAACAATCTCGCATATCTCTAGATCATTTTTAAGAAGCGGCGATTTATTTAGTCTTTACTCAGACCTTTCTACTCTATCCTTAAAGATATGGCCAAGCCGTTTATGCTACAATGCATAAGACTCTTCCTTAGGTAATGGTCTCTTAGAAACAACCTTTTTAGCCGTATAAGCGACGTATGTGTCGTTGGGAGATATTTCGATCTGTATAATCCGTTGGACATATGACAACGCAACCTTATTGAATTAAGAAATATTGAAATAACATTGCTTTTGATTTCAAGAGAGTAATCCATATAAATCGAACACGTCACGGAAACTAAATTCCGTCTAAAGGAAATTACACATAAAGGTGTCTTTCAGCATCAATTTAAAACCATAATCTAAATTAAGATTACATCTCCACAGACATGACATACGCCTTCTCGTTGTTTCCCACGGTGGTTTTGATTCATCTTTATTTGGCTTACTCCGGTTTTATGAATGCTGTATAGGTAAGCATAACATGATTAGTTGCTCCACTATCGAGCCACCAAGAACTGGATGGTGGTTCAGATAGGTTGGATTCACAAACAAGTGTTAAAGAATCATTACCTGTAAGCCCACATTTGGACATCCAAGCTTTAAATTTTGCACACTCCTTCTTCATGTGACCTTTCTTCTTACAAAAGAAGCAACGATCACCATCCTTTTTCAAGAATGTCTTCTTTGGACCCATATTGTCGGGTATTAGGTGGTTTCTTGAGTGCCTTTAGCAGATCTGACTTTTGAACCTAACTATTTTTTCCTTTTATGGGAACTAAGCGACATATAAGGCCATATGCTCTTTCTCCTTCTTAAGTTTCTCTTCTTACTTGCCACCACCCTTGCTATCAAGTCATTAACTGTTAGTCTCATCTTGGGAATTGTAATTTGTCTTTATAATCGAATCGGGTGGAAGGTGTTTGGGAGCTTGATGCCTGATGCAGGCATCGGGAATGGTAACATTAAGAGCTTGAGCCGTCTTTAGGTCTGCAAATCCTCGGGACATAATCTCCCCAGCTTGACGATTACCATCATACTTCTGTTGAGAGTTTTTGAAGAAGTGTTCCAACCTCGACATTAGATGAGGAGTCGATTTCTAGCCTCATGGCTGCCATCTTAATTTCCTTGTGATCTGATCAACGGTAAACCACTTTTTAGTGTTCTTGAATGGATTTCTTCATTGTCGATAAGCAAATCGATTGCTCCTTTCGGGTTGCATGGTCAGTTTCTCGGCTTCAATCTTGGTATTTGTAATATCTGCTTAGAAGCTTAGCTTTGTAAGGCTTGATGTGAACATCATGACTCCATTCCAAATAGAAAATCCTCTTTCATTTCTTAAGTTCAATTCGATAAGGACCTCGAGTGAAATGGAATTGCTAGTTTGAAAAGTGTTTGAAAAACAAAGCAAAACAAGCAATACAATCGGCATCATGTGGTCTTATATCTGAATTACATACATCATCACATAATCACCTTTGGGCGAGAGAAAATATGACATGCGGTTGTACACTCTCCACATAGTGACCATGAGAACCTTATTCTAATCTTTAGTGAAATCACCACCTTTAGGTGTATGAACCACTAAAAGATCGGAGTCATTTCTCGAGCACATGCTATACATGTAATCCCTCAGTAGGCCCAACACGAGGATCCTCCTTTGGGAGTATGATCACGTAATAAAGCAGGAGACATCCCGCCTGATATGAGGCTGATATTTCTCAAGCCCAATCAAGTGTGCCCTTTGACGGTCACAACCCGATTGAATCCTTGAAAATCATTACCGGGGATATAAACTTTATGTATCACATTAATATATATATATATATGTAATGCCCAGACGGTAAAAGCAGCGATATGTCTTTTACATTACATGTCATATAATTATCTTGTTTAATTCATTAGTCCAATGAATTACACTCTACATAGTCCTTATGTGGTGATATACATGTGAGCTATCATACATATTTCCAAAATCATAGAGAAATACAAGAAAACACGCAAAAATACCCTAAAAATACGCGTACATAGAGTTCTTCACGTATTTTTGAATCTGTAACAGCTTCAAACATGTAAATAAATATACCCCATTGTAGAGCATCTACGTCTGGCGCGTCGGTACGAGATCGTCGAAAGCGGACGTCGGTTGGCGCCTTGTAGCGGAGCCGTCGGAGCGCGGAGGTCACGAGCGGGTCCGAGATCGGTCCGGTTGACGTCGACGCTGACGTCATCGGGCCGGTCGACGCTGGCGTCATCATGGCGTCATCGGATCTGTCGAAATTGGTCGGGCGTTTCTGGGTTGGTCGAAAATGCGGGTCTGGCGTTGGCTGGGTGCAGTGAACATCCGGGTGGGCGTTAGCCGGGTCAGATCAAACTATCCGAGTCTGGTGTTAATAGGGTCAAGATGGCGTCGTACCCGTCGCGAAGCAGGTTTAATGGGTCGAGAAATCGAATCGACGGAGGCCCAGGTCGATCGTGTAGTGGAATCCAGTGACGTCATCATGGCGTCGGCCGAACGGGTTAAGTTCCATCTGGCGCGTGTCCTTCCGCGGCGTCGTCATGCTGAGCGTGGCGTGGCGTGAGGCGCGTCCCGACCTCCCTCCAGGTGACTTGCCACCCACGATCTTCTCGTCTCGATGATGAATTTAAATATGCAAATAAAATTGACTTTGATATGAAGTTTAAGCCCCGGGCCGAAACTGGTTTTGAATGAAACCAAAAAATAAAATATTCCAATTCATATGTTTTGATTTCTAATCCGTGGTTAGCTCACGATACCAAGCGCAGGACAAATTTACTGGTTTTACGTAGGTGACTTTGAGCGACTTTGCTCAGTCAGATAGTGTTTATTGTTCCATTGACTCCTTTGAGTTATGGTAGGCGTAAGCCTAGCTTAAACCATCTTAAGGTTTAGGGATCATCATGGAAGTGGGGATTGTATGAAATCAAGTGAAGCTACAACTTGTTTGGTTTATCTTATGTAATCAGAATCAGAATCAAACCCTCGTTGTTTTGGGTTTTTCCTTCGATCTACACATTCTGAATCGTAGTTGATGCCCACGTGGGTATCTTAGATTGTGATGTTAATCTTTCATGTTCTTGTTGTGATTCGAATGATTGATTTACTGTAATTTGTGTTTCGGGATGATGTCTAAGCTTCTTTGATTCAGATTCACACTTAGATCCTTGGTTAAGGCCACGTTTGGTTCCATATTCTTGAATAATAATAATTTGTTGAATAATGGGAAAATATTAAATGATACCAAAGACCCGATTTGGTTTGTTTCTGCAGTGGAATCACTCCATTTTCTGGAACCACACATTTTCTCATTTGTAATTGGCGATAATTTTGAAAATTTCACGATTAGCGCCGTGTTGCTTTTGAATATATGATTCTCTAAATTAAATCTTTATGATCTTGGCCATCTTATGATGGGAACTTGGCTTTGTGATCTTGCCTATCGTAAAGACATAATTATGATCTTACCTATCGTGAGCATAATTATACGAAACATTCAATAGGGAGTAAATAATTTAAATTCTTTTAGAATTTTAGTTCAATTCATATGAATGTTTGCCTTCAAAAATAATTATACCCTATCGGTATGTTGTTATTAGTGTAATTTATTTATTATCTGATTAATACCTTTGTTCCTAAACTTATGTCAAATTATATTTGAGTACCACTATCGGTATTAAATTTTGGTGACATGAATCATGTACATTGTATACTTATATTTCTTTTTATTGTGATTACGTGACCCTTGCGAAAATCATGATAAATAAAATACATTTAATAGGCATGTTTGGGTGCATGCGCGTAAGGAATCATTTATTTGTGACCGCATCGGTAATATTATGTTACATGCATATTAAATGTTTCTCCTCTACTCACAGTGTCGACCTCATTGCCTATACAGGCGACTTACAATCAAAACTACGAATGGGACCCGATTATGAGGATTGGAAAGTCTCACAGTTGCTAGTAGTTGTGTTAAACTTTTGAATGGACAGCAGGTGCTAAATACTCATTTGTGCCGAAGACCTTGGTGATGCTTTTGTCCTGAGCATCTGATTCATTGTGATAGGTGCAAGAGCATTCTTGGATTGTCTCAAGAGGATATATTGAAAGGTCCTCAAGCGGTTTAACATGCATTCTTGTTCCTCATGTCTTTGCGCCCATTCAAAGGGTGATAAGCTCTGTAAATCTCAATGTCTGGGGATGAAAATGAAATTTGAAATGGAAAAAGATTCATATCTTCATCTGTGGCAGGCTGTGTGTACTGATTTGTACTAGATCGATGTGCTTTTGTTGTTAATGCTTTGGGGAGATACTTGAAGCCGATCAGTTAGAATATTGAAGCTAGTAAAAAGGTCATGAGGTACTTGTAAGGTACCAAGGGACATATGTTGACCTATAAAGGAGGAGGTACATTTCTTGGAAAGTGTTAAGCGAGCACTTCTGACTACCTCGACTATGGAAGCAGTATGTCACTTGTTATGAGGCTACTTATCAAGCCATGTGGCTAAAGAAATTGATTTTTAGCTTTCATATTATTTGAGGCATATCAAGCCATGATATATATTGTGACAATACGAATTTCTTTGTGCATTTCTCTCGAAAACCAGCGGGAGTGCTACTCGCTCAAAGCACTTTGATATAAAATCTATTTGTCGGAGAAAGTTAAATTCAGACTTCGGATTAGATATCTTGCTATAGAACGCATATGTTAGCAGATCCACTAACCAAGGCTTACCTATAGGAGTTTATCAACGTCATGTAACTCATATGGGTTTGGTTAAGTCTTTTGATATTTTGGGTTGATGGAATTGCGATTTATGCATTTATTTGTTTTTAATTGTTTGAGGTATGTATTGAATGACATGTCAATAATATCGTCATATCTCACAAAAACTGACATCATTGAATCTTGGACATTTGTTTGAGAAATGCATATTTTGTTTTATTCTCTCATGCGAGTTCATTCATAATCTACTTTGTGGAAATATGAGCTTGTGATGTGTATGACATTTTTCCCTATCGGATAAGATGTTATGCGTTGAAACTTTATATATATATTTTATTATTGGTTGTTATAACATTAATTGATATTTTATCATAGTTATAATAATCCTTATTCTAATAATTGACTAATGCTATCGAGTGGGAGAATATTTGTATTTTAATTTTATGGATTGATGATAATCAATTATTAAAGATTTGTTTATTGGATTATTAAATATCAATTATGTAATATTATTCACCGTGTGATCCAATTATTACGTAGACCCAGTGTCGTAGCGCGTATTGATGCACTTGACCAGTGTACATAGCCCGGCGTAATAATGAATGCATGATGATGGGGTGGACTATGCAGCAGGTACCTATTTATGAGAGGTCCCTACTCTCATCTGATATGAGCCTCTCTGACTTCCCCATCCAGTAGAGATTAGGGTTTTCACCTTTTGGCATATCAGATAGAGAGCAGTCATCTCCTCTTTCTCTCTCTCTCTCTTAGTTTTCAACAGCAGTCACTTTCTGGAGAAACTATAGATTCTACTTTGGTGCCATGTACACGTTTTGAGTCCCAATTTCAAATATGTGTGTATGAACATGCTTTATTGCGTATTTACATAAGTTTTTTATTCCAACACGCTAGACCTGCCTAATACAAGGCTTGTGGGCTAGCCGCGCATCTCAACAATATGCAAAGACCGACCCAACCCGTTGGTCGGTCAACAAGCCGTGGGCCTCATTACTCTGGACCGTTTGACCCAACCTATTGGAGACCCCTATCTAAACTCTTAGATGTGAAATATGCAGTTTGGGTTTTAGAAGACTTGCATCCTTTTTGCTAAACCCAAGAATTCATTAGAGCCATCAAAGATTGATATATTGGAGCATGAATTAAGTTGTAGATTCTAAAGAGTAAGGTGGAGTTTGTTCTTTTTTGTTTTACTTAATTATGAATAGAACTTTTGTGCTAAATAGTGCTTAGTAGTATTAGTATTTAGGCTGGCATTTTGATATTTTGTTACAGCTAAGTATTATGTTGTTTGTTTTTTACATGCTAAAATTCACCATCTTAGCAACATCTAATGTGCTCAATGGCTGCTTCGATGGTTAAAGGGTTGGGCGGGGCATGGGAATAATCGGGTTCGAGTTTCCATGAAAACATACTACTACCACATTATAATTCCAAGTGAATAGATGTAAAAAGAACATCTTAATGTTCAATAAAATAGTTTAATTTAATATTTATCAATAAGATGATAATTTAACTTATCATTATTAATAAATAAAAAACTTTATATAATATGTGTATAACATTTTAACATATTTATAAAAGTTAAAAATAAAATTATTATGATAAATACTTTTTAAAGTTATTTAAAAAAAATAAAATATCATGATAAAAATCATCATCATCATGCATGTTAAATTCATATATTATCTATGAAAATTAACATTTAATCCAAATCTTGAAAAAAATTATTTTTAAATAAGAATATTATCCTTATCTACTAATAAAAAAGAAATAAAAATTTAAATTTTCATCTAAATTTTTGAGAAAAATAAAACTTAAAAATACAAGTTCTTTTATTTAATTAACATGAGAACAAATCATAGAGTTTCAATTAGATCATAGAGTATGATTTTGTCATATTCTTGTTTTACTAATTTGAAAATATGATTTTTTCTCTAAATAAATTTTTTTAGAAAAAGCACTTAGAAAATAAAGCCAACAGCTTAAAGTTTGGAAGCAAATTGTTTTTCTTTAGAATTTGATCTCATATAGTGGATTTATATTTGAGGTCATAGATTATAAAAATAATTTTCATTAACATTTTTTTTGAAAACTATTATATAACGTTTTAAAACACAATTTTATATAATTTTAATTTTAATAATTGCACATGTTTTGCCGTACTTTTTAAAATTAGTTAGTTTTATTTATGAATATGCGTTTCTTTCTCATTATTGAAAATATAAAAAATATTGTTTAAAGAATAGTTATGATAGTGATTTTAATTGTTTTAATAAAATAAAATAATATTAAAAAATAATTAAAATAATTTATTATATAGTATTTTAACAACATAAAAACAAACTATAAGTATTTTAAATAAAATTTCATTTGATAAATATTTTCAAAATTATAAAATTATTTTTTTAATATTTTTACTATTTCAATTCGACTGTTTGGCACCTACGACTACGTAGGATCGAGATTGTGTTACAGGCCAACTTACTAACCCAAATAGACCCGAGGAAAATGACCTAGCCCATCGAGGCTCATCCAAAAGGGGTTGGGTCGACCTGCTTCCCGCCTCTACACTCGCATAAAATAGTAAAACTTGATCATCATGATCATGCAATTAAGGCTAAATGTCATCCTATCGATAGAAAAATATCTAAAAAATTTCAACTTTGATTTTTTAGAATCATAGAGGATACTTTCCTTTTATTGCAAAAATAAATTAATTAATTAGCAAATGCAATGCGTAAAAAACATTTCATTTGCACCTACACCATTTCTCTTTCTTCTTTTCTTGCATCTCAATTACAAGGACAAAAAGTTGCATGTAGCCAAGCACCATTCTGAAGTTCTAATTCTTTTCCTTGAGCTCTTGTAGTAAAGATCCAACCTTACTTGCAGTCAATGGCTTGGTGTAACAATCGTTCAAGCCTGCTGCCATGAATGCTTGCTTCTCTGAGTCAAGATCCCTTGAAGTGACACCTATGATAATACTTTGTACTCCCATTGCTCGTAGTTCTTTTGTTGCCTATCATATTGTAGTAAGCAATTGTGCAATTGATAGTTAAATATTTTTGAATCATTAATATGCAGAGAAATAAGGGTTATCTAATTCCAATATTTGATAATGGTTTTCTAATTTTAAAAGGAAATACGAAATATCGATTTTTTCTAATGAGAAAGTTGAAACTGAAGAAGATACCTGAGGTCCATCCATGGTTGGCATTTCCATGTCCATGAAGATAAGATCAAAAGACCTTCCTGATCGGTGGAGATCAAGTGCCTCCTTACCATTTTTTGCAATGTTAACTTCTAGTCCAAGTTTGGTTAGGAGTGCTCGATGGATTCTTTGAATGATTGTGTCATCATCTACAACAAGCGCCGAAATCTTTGAGCAGGATGAATGCTTCCCAAATCCCATGTTCTTTTTTCTAACACGTCTTTCTTTCCTACATGGACAAAAATAAGGTTTTATTATCATTTAATTCTAATATGCAATAAAATTTGTTTAGTAATGAGTTAAATCTTAAATTTATAAACTAGAGATTGACAAAAAAAAAAAAAAAAAAAAAAGCTAATTCATTTGAAACACTAAATTTGTTTCTCATTTTCTAGGAAATACGTTATGGAGAGTTGAGGGAGAGAAAAGGAAGCTTTGTGAGAAAATTTTTCATATGCAAGCTATCCAAGCTTGTAGATGGCCTTGCATTGAACCCTTAGTTAATAATAAAAAATAACAACTATAATTCATATCAATAAAATTTCAATCATATAAGAAAAAGAGAAAGTGCTGATAATTATATGGAGACTAAAATTTAAGGCAACGCTCTATTAGTAGAGGTTCAGTTTATCACCTTGAAAATGTTGAGGAAGGAAATACTAACAGAAACGAAGAGTTTGAAGTAACTAGAGAACTGCTTCTAGTTTATGCTTGAACAAATGCTCGAATTTTAAATAAATAGTATAGTCAGAAAATGCTCTCATTGGTATGCATTCAAGAAATTATCTCAATCATAAGGTACTTTGAGAAAAAGGTATCATAGGCATATCAAATAGAATCTAAAAATAGGATTTTTTTCTCTTTATTGGATATATTTAGATACACAGGAATCACTAATATCTCCATTTGGAAGGATCTAAGAACAAGACAGCTATCATGCCATAATCTAGGTACAAATTCAGAATCCGAAAAGATCCATGCTTTTAGAGTATCTAATATACAGATTTGAACATCTTTACTCGGATCTCATTTTTACAAGACAACTATTGAATTTAATTGTTGAAATATGGTGTAGCTTAAAATTTAGTTGGTTTAATACCTAGGTTCCGGTCTAAATAGATACGCTAAAGTTCATTCCATTAAACTTAAGTTAGACCAATGGTATAAACTAAACTTTTTCTTGTGACTGATGTGTCATTTAGTCATTAGATAATTTTAGATATTGAGAAATCTCTAGTATCTCCATTTGGAAAGATGTAAGAACAAGAACATCATGCCAAAATGATAATCTAGTATCCCCATATTCACGATATATTTCCATATTCATGATATACCCCCTAAAATCGATTGATGATACATTAACCTTTCGTGAAGAGCCATGACTTTTCTTTTCTTATTTCTAATTTTGTGATGCCTCAAAAATTAAGGTTCCCATTGACCAGCGAATCAACTCCTTGAAAATACTACCTTAGGTATTCATTATACCTAAACTTTGATACCAAACTAGTATCAAATACCTATGGATACTGAGTATCTCGTTACCACATCATTATGTCTCATTTATCGAGATCCATTTATCCATATTTAAGTTAAAAATATGTGAAATTACATTTAAAACAGTCCTTTAAAGTTCGATCACAATTATTACATACCAGAACTAGATTGTTCCAAAGTTTTACAAAAGATTTATCAAAACACATATTAGCCTTCTTCACAATTGCGGCCTCGAATGAGCGTCGTCTACCTGTGTACACCCTGCACCTGAAATGTTTTCCCATATAGGGTGAGCCACGCTTAGTAGAATAAACTTCCTACCGAGGTTACTCCCCATCTAAGTGCACATGCAATGGTCATGTTCCACATTGACATTCCAAGAAAAAACATGCAATTTCTACTATGTAATCCTACATGTCATGTCATGAAATGAGATGAGACTTCGATCATGCCGTGCCAGGAGTCTTCATAGAGCTCCCACCACCGCAATCGAATGTCAATGTGGTAAGCAAGTCATTCATGGTGCTTCCAATGAACACTTTGAAATAAAGTTGTTTTGTTTATAAACCAAAACTTTTATCGATATAATCATGCGAATTATCTTTTATAAAGCGGAGAACGTGTGTTTCATGGGCAATGGATTTTCGGAGTCTCATCACAGGACTCTGCACACCTTCCTACACTTTTTGGACTTTCATCATTGGAGTGTATGAACCAATCCGGGCCTTTCACCCGAGGAGATGATAAACCCTTCTTGCCTTTCACACGTTTTTCATCAGAGATTAACTCTTTTGTTCACAAAATATCACATGTTCAAAAGAAATGATATGCATATGACGGGGTATATACTTATACGCCGCGAAACTGCTATGAGCTACTGTCTTGTTCTTGGACTTCTTTCTTGTTCACTCGATATCTGCGCATAGTTAAAACTACACGCTAAGCATTTTCATGTTTAGTGGTTCTATACGGCTCTATACTCAAAATCAGTTTAATATAAGACATGCTTTTATATTAAACCATACTTTTTATTTCATTCATGATCAATGTAAAATAATACTCATGCTTCACATGCTTTCACTTTACAATTCATTGATCATATCAAAATATGCATTTTCACATGCAACAAATCATGTAACTCAAATCATGAGATTCAAACATATACTCTTAAGGACGTATTTAGTTTACAAATCTCATTTTCACTCATCAAAGTTGGTTATTTCACTTTGTCTATACAATTCACATTCATGACGGATTCCATTCGATGAATCTTGTCCTTTTTGTCATTCGGTAATGTGCTTACACATTTAACAATTTAGATCTCCCATCATGACGGATGTCGATTGGTGCATCCTGCCAAGTTGTCATTTAAAAATGTCATACGCCATCGTGACGGATGCTGATTGGTGCATCCCGCAAAGTAGGACATTTTAACAATGACATACACCATCATGACAAATGTCGATTGGTGCATCTCGACATGTGGGACATTGCACAATTTCGATTTGCCTTCATGACGGATGTCGATTGGTGCATGCCGCCATGTTGGTCATTTGGTATGTCGATTGATTCAAGATGTCAAGAATTGACCAATTCATTTACAATTCAATTAATCAACGACATGCAATTAATTATCGAGGACATTTCAAATATCATTTTCAATCCATATGCGCTTACACAGCAATATCATTTCAAAGATATACTCATTCCATATAATCATTTCAGGTTTTACCAAACACTTGAAATATGAATATTATTACGGTGAACAAAGAACTAACAATACTTGAATCGGAATAGAGGTTCGAAGAACTAACCAAAAGCCGTCGGTTCGTTTCGCTACGCCGATCTCGATGCAGGTTGCAGGTGATCCTCACCGTCCTGATCGATCCACACACATCACTTTTAGTGGGTAAACAATTATTATACATTTTTAGTGGATGGCAATTAATCTGCGTTAACGATTTTGGGTTAAGACACTAAGTGCGCCCCGAACAGACTGCGAGGCGGCGGAGTGCTGATGCGTTTTCCTTAAGTTTCATTCTTATTTGAACCTTCATTGTAGTCATTTTATTAGGGTTCCTATACTATCAGTATACGAAAACTAGACTTTCGGAACAACAATCCAAAAATTGCTCGCTTTGAATAGTAGCTACGCCACAGCGTAGCTTTGCTACGCCTCGGTGTACCTAAGGGGTGCCATTTTGGCACCTCGTACTAGCGACAAGGGTATCCGCGCTAACAGCGTGGAGTGCTGCCAGTATGGCGATGGGTTCTGTTGCGGCGTAGGAGCCACGTTTTGCTGATTTTCCGATTTTCCTTTTTTTTTTGCTATTTCACTCAAAAAATCCTCAAAATTCCAAAATAAAACATGGGAATCACTCCCGATAACATCCCTAATATCATCCCTAAACCAACCATGAGCAAAACCCGTTGATGGATTGGGTTTCTAACCAAACATCAAATTGACTTTCTGAGTTTAGGATCATACCTTAAATCCCTTTGAATCTTCTTCACCCAAGATGTTTGATCACTTAGAAGAAGAAATGGGAAGAAATCACACCAACAATCTTGATCTTCTCACCTTGCCCTAGCTTTTCCTCCTTTTCTCTTCTCAATCTCTCCCAAATTCATTTTTGCCCAAATGCACAAATGTGTTCTTCTAAGACCACATTTGGTCTTATTCATCATTTTAAGTGTAAGGCCATGTTTGGCTTACACACAAATTTCATTTCTCCTTTTTGGTCTTAATTTCACTTTCATTTATCATTTTATTCACTTTAGCATTTAAGCTTTTTCTATTCTTGACCCTTAGGTCCTCATTTTACAAAATTCGTTGTGTTTTTCACTTGGGTTTATTTCGGGTTAAATCAATTTCTCATTTAGCATATAATATTTAATCATATGCTCATATTCATTCATTTTCACAATCTATCAGTTTTCAAGAAAAAGCCAAGTCGGCTCAATTCATACCCAAAATATATAATAAAATTATTATAAAACTTCTAGGTATTTTGGGCGTCTGGTTAGTGACGAGAAGCGACCAGAACGGGATCGAGGATAGGAATCGGAAGCGACAACCTTTGGGTTTGTTCTCCATACCTCTTTTGACAAGACCAGGCAGGATACCTCGAGTTCACTGGGTGGTCACTTCTAGTGAAGTCCCCTTTGTACAATCCCAGAGATATCAGATGGAACCCCACTTTAAGAAATAAAATAAACACATGCATTAATATAATACCTCAAATATATATAAATGGATCACAACAGCTCAAATCCACAGCAGAGCCTATCTTCACGTAGGTCATAAGCACCACAAATACACATAATAGGAACTCATACAATTCAATACTAAAGATCGGAGCATTCTAAGAGTGTTTGAATTTAGGGATACAAATGAAAAATAAATAGAATAAATAAAAGACGGATAGATAAGATAGAATTACATAGGCTTTGTCGCAAAAGAGTGATGTAAGAATTTGGCGAGGTAGGTCTCTGATGCTGGACCTAGGAAACGGATTTAAAACAATAAAACGTGTGATAATAAATCTCAGTGAGTGGCATAATTTATAAAAATAATGTTTTTATTTTTCGAAAATTCATTCTCTCAAGGCCTCCGTCCATCTTTTTACAAGGTTCCCGTTTAAAATCATTCACAAAAACCCAAACTTATACCCAAGTCAACAATATGAAATTTATGCTCAAAATTTAACTTGAAATTATTATTAAGAAACTGCAACCTGAATTTATTCGCTTATAAAAATTAGCATAGTAATATATAAACATCATGTCGTAAAATAATCATGAAAATACAATAACCATAAATATTAGAAATGGTTATAAGCTTACTCGAAACCAACAATGTACCATACCGAAATATCCATCATAAACCGTGGGATACCCACTCCCGACCCTCAATGCTCGAAGGTGTCATGGTAATAATAATAATAATAAACCGTCGGGTAAGCCCGACCTCACGGCCAGTGGAAATAATATATAACCGTTGGATGAAACCAACCTCACGACACTTGCGTGGCAAACCGATTACCTTTGTAATATAAATCTTTTGGTCGAACCTCTGGTATATATGGTACACATCAATTTATAACAACCAACCGCAGTATCCTTACTCACATATACTTTTCAACAATGCGTATTATAAATTAGAATTTATAGAATTTAATTTCAACAACTCAATCAAATATATTAATGAATTCCAATTCATCCATCCCATACCCTAAATCGAAATACCACAATGAAAATATTCACCATGTAATTTTTCAGCACACATAAAACTTTAAAAATATTTAACATGCTTAAAATCATAAAAATCTCAAAATTCATTTCTTAAATCGATAAATTTTCAAAGTGGTTTTAAAATCTCCAATCCATGTACCAAAATATTTAAATACCATAGAATTTATCCATGAACTTCATTAAATTTTCTAAATATTTAAAATGTTGACAAAATTCACATTAAATGATAACTTGTTTACATAAAAATAGATAATTATATTTATGCATAACCAACCATTCGATCAAATAATATATATATAAAATAATTAACCACAATTATGTATCATAACAATACCCCAAAGCATTTAGAACACATAAACCACTCACGACTCACGGATCTCGGTCACTTGCTCCCCTGAGGATCGTCTCGAGCTCGGCTTGAGTGCACCGTAATATAATAAAATACCATTTAGGCTCCAATAGCTAAACCAAAGACATTGGGATGCCCCAAATGTCTTAGAGTGATTTTAGAATTTATGGCCTCCCCAGAATTAGACTCCGACGGGGTCAATTATACGGTGTGCCTATAGACCAATACACAAATTGGGGCTTTTTACGAAGCTAATTTTGAGGTGGACCCTCGATAAATCATAAAAATATCCAATTTCACTAATCCATCTTCAATTTTTAATTTGTTGATGAATTTGCCTGATTTGATCCAACCCTTTCGATAATTACCTAAATGACCCAAAATGGAAAACTAACCAAATGGCGTCCAAAATTTACAAAACTTTATATCAGGAAGCCAGACGAGAACATAGAAGTACGCTTATCTTGGTTCAAAAGTTCGGTGGTGGCGGGCAGCTATCCAGTCGCGAACTTCCTTTCGTCGTATCTTTCAAGCGGTGTAGGAATCTGCGGAACCCTGGGAATGAGTTGAGAGGGTCCAAAAATAGAGGGGAGGAGGTATGGAGTCGACCTAGAATGGTAGAAGAGCAAAGAAAACCGACCACCAGTGGCGGCGGGTCGCCGCGTTCGCCGACCCGTCTGAGCGCGGTCGACGGTGGTTCGCCGTGATTTTTGGCCGGCAAGGTCACCTCACCTTGCTCTTCCTCCCTGGAAGGCACGTGTGTAAGGTTGGTGGCCGGAATCATCTGCCATGGCTAAAACCCTATTGGATTGAAAACGGGTCGAAACGACCCTGTTCGGGTCCATGGGTCTTGGGGAATTTTTCTAGGGCTTGGAAGCTAAAAATGAGTGTTTTGGGGCTAGGGTTCTATTTGGCACGTAAAACTAGGTTTATATAGAGCCTAGGGTCGTTTTCAGGTAAAAACCCCGGACTGACTTGGACGATAAAATCACTGTATTTGAGCTCTCGGGGCGAATGCTTTTATCATAGTCGAATTTTGACGTTCAACCCGTCTATGAACTCGTATCAACGAGGCCTACGAAATGGTGTCTTAGTCAACCCAAAATTATTCATCCTTGAAAAAAAAAAGTCAACTTGGGCCCACATACTAATTGTTGGTCAAACTTGGTCAAACTTAGTCAAACTTGGTCAAACATGTTAAAAACTTGTATTATTTGATACAAGTCATTACATCTCTTCTTATTTCAAGTTTTATGATTGTTGGTTGAAATGATTTTGAACTTGTATATGTGATTTGTTTTAAGAGATTTGGGAAAATTGATTTCAAACACATTGCCATAAAATTTACCTGGTATCAAAATGTTTTATTTGGGTATAAATGTATATACAATATTATGTAAATTACTATGGCGAGTTTGCATGCCCTTAATAGAAGATGTTATCAATGTATTTGAGTTAGGATAGATTGGTATATTAATAAGGAGTCAAACTAGCAATAGTGTGAAGCAGTGATTCCTCAGTTTGCATCTGCGTCAGTAGCCCTGACGGGACGGTATTGGTAGATGTCTGGCATAATGATTTTTAAATAACCGAGTTAAGCGACCTGACGATGTCGTCTTATGTTATAAAAATTTTTTATACCCGACTACGACCGGCGGGAGTACCGATGATTATGTTATCCTAGTCACAGAAAGAAATTGTTAAATTCGTTTAAGGGCAAAATTATAAGTAAATGTGTGAAAAGCATGATTTGAGTTTGAATGAAATGTGCATAGTGTATACTTTAGTGATCAAATGATTTGAATGAAAGTATGTGAAATAAACACATATATATAATGTATAGTGCATGGACTATTGAAATTGTGCCAAAACATTGTTTCAGAAAAGCTGCATATTTGTGATTAATTGAAATGAAGAGAAAATTGCATAGAATCATAACATCAAAAATGCTTAGCGCGTTGTTATCATGGCCCGCGGGTACCAGAAATGACTAGGGACCAGGCGGGCCCGCGAGCCGGAGTCATCGTCGAATTGTGCGGAGTATAAGTAAATGCTCCGTCTCATGCATACATTTCATTTCAAAAAAAATTATGTAATTGTTTTGCATTGCAAACAAAGATGTATAAATCTTCATGGGAAGAGTATATTTTGACTTACGTTTAGACATGAACTACAATGTTTTGTAAATGATTTAAAAGGGTGAAATGTCGTCTTGTATAAATGTGGAAATTAAGAAGCCAAAATGATGGGCTCTGCCATAATTGATGTATATTTTTTTATATATATAATGCATATTAATGAGATCATATTTTCATACATACATAAATATGATTTAAATGGATATTTAATATCCCATCGAAAATAAGTATATGAAATGTGTCATCATTAACCGAAATGATTATGCAACATTTATTTCTACAATATTCGAAAATGTATATATGGTAAATCTGGTCCGCGTCCCAGGATCCGGTTCGGCCTCCGGGTCGGATACGACGTGTTCACTATTTGAGCGACTCACGAGTTTGAAGAGAAGTTGTAAAAACTAATAAAAACTAAACTAAACCAAAACAGGGATGATTTGTGAAAACTAGAGTAATTGAATAAAACTGGGGAAAACGACTTAGAGAGGAGTTAGGGTTGGTTATCGTTAATGATGCCTAAGGATTTGTCTAAGTAAGGCCTAGGATGAATTATTTATGGCTTGAATTGGTCCGAGGATATAGTCTGGATCTGCTTTCATGTTCCCCCTTGTATTTTCTCACACTAATTACCTATTCACAGTTACGTCCTTCTAGGTTGTTAGGGCGATACTTTTCTCCGACATATTTCCTCGAGAGCTCTATTGGTCACTGTTAGTCCTTGCAATAGAGCTACTCGGACTAAGCTCGAATTGGCCACAGTTACGTTCTTGCAATCCTCACTCAATACATTTGGTGTCCCCTCCTAGTGAAATCCACTTAGTACTAAACCTTTCTAATTCACTAAGCCCCTTTAACTAGGTTAATTCGAATCCCAATTAATTGATTCATGCCTTAAGAGACTCGAAACTAGATTTTAGGACTTAGTCCAAGCATCACCAAAAATACCCTAATAAAAGGATCAAGGTAGATTCTCGGCATATTGATTAACGAATCATAAGCATATAGGGATCAACACCAAACACAACAAATCAAGTATAAAACAACCAACTAACTAAATATTAGATAAACCTAATCATAAAATCTGATAACCAACCCTATAGAATGCTTTACCTAACATTTCAGCCATCAAAACCCACAAATTCATGATGTTGACAAACATAAAGCTATAGAAATTGAAGAAGGAGAAAATATAGAAATATAAAACAGGGGTAAAACTGCAAATGGCTTCAATCCCAAGCTCCAAGATGAAATCCACACTCTATAAGGTTGTTCTTCCAGCAATATTCGATTACAACCAGAAAATTCACAAATACAAACCTAAAACTAAGAAATCTACAAAATCTAACCCTAGAAATAAAACAAAGCTTGAGGAAGGAAAACACTAGGAGAGAGCCTACCTTTCCAAGATTTCGAACTCTAGAAATGTGTAAAAAACATCCTTAAATAGACCTAGAAAAATGGGGCCAAAAGCAGGCTCGAAAATACAAATGCAGGTTGGAGCGTCGCACGGTTTTCTTAAGTGATGAATGGCTTAGTCGTGACTTCATAGAAGTGGAATTCACAGTTCATGCAAAAGGTCGCGACCTCACCGAGAGTTGGTCTCCTCAATCATTGGTAGGAGTGGCTACGGTTGTGACCTGGGTCACTACCTTACTACATGTTAGCTCGGAATGATGCACATTGTCGCGATCGGTCGTGACTTCATATCATTGGCCTACGTAGGACTTCTTCCTCTTATGCTTTCTTGATCGCGACCATAGTCATTTAAGGTTGCGGTAGTGAATGCTTCACTTCATAACTTCTTCATTTCTCGCCTAAATTGCTTGCTTCTTGTCTCATTTTCTTCATCTCTACAAAATACACTCATTTAGGGGGTTAGATATGAAAACAACTAAAAAGAGTGCTTAGTTAGCATCAAAATCATGAATTATGATATATTTTGCACTAATAAGCACTAACCCTAAGGCATACCTAACAAAGAGATCAATGTTTCAGCGTAATGTTCATTCAGATGAAAATCACAACTAGTATTAGGGCTTATGTTGAATAGTAAGAGAAGGTCCAAATTTGTTTAAAGCCAATAACAAACAATTTGTCACTTAAAAGGCTTTGGCAAGTACATTGATCATGAAGTTCTCCTCTATTCGTCTCACAACCATTATAGGTGTACGTGAGCACATCATGCAAATGCGAGACATTATGGCTCAACTTAAGAAAGTCAGGATATATATGCTATGGTCCTTTCTAGTGCATTTATTTTGAACACCCTTCCTCAATAGTATGAGCCTTTTAAGATCTCTTACAACACACATAAGGGAAACTGGTCAATTAAAGAATTAATGACCATGTGTATTTAGAAAGAGGAGAGGCTTGTCATGGAATTGGGTGAAAGTACAATGTTGGCTACAATTTGTGGGAAGAACAAAGCCAATAAGGCTGACACATCTTAAGCCTCCACTTCTAAGACAAATCCGAATGGGAAAGGTGGAATACTACTCGGAGGCTAATATTAATAAGGAAAATAAGTGTTTCTTATAAAGGAAGGACACATAAGAAAGACTAACCTAAATTCAAGTTGCTTGAGAAGAAGGTAATTCATCATCTTTTGTATGTTATGAATCTAATATGGTTAATGTGTATTAACATTTGGTAGATTGATTCTGATTCTACAATCCATATTGCAAACTCCTTGTAGAATTTATGCAAAACCTAAGGAAGTCAATAGGAAGCAAATAAGTATCTTATCAAGCAACAAGATGGTTCTATGTGGAGACTATGGGGCCATGCACTTTGACTCTAAGTAGTAGCTTTATTTTGGTTTTTGAAAGAACCTTTATGTACCAAGTTTTTCATGAAACTTGATTTTTGTTTCTAAACTTGTTTAATTGAGTTTTTCTTTTACTTTTCAAGACAATGTTTGTCATTTATTTTACAAATCAAATTTTAAGGGAATAAGAATTTTATGAGATGGTCTATATCAAATATCCACACAAAAAGAAGTCATAAATAATTCTATACATGTGCTTATTGGTTCCAAGAGGTGTTATATTAATGAGGACTTTTTATGTTATGGCATCGAAGATTAGGTAAAATCTCCATAGATAGGACTAAGAGATTAGTAAATGGTGGAGTACTTAGTACTTTGGATAATACTAAACTCAAGACTTGTGTTGGCTGCATAAAGGGTAAGTAAACAAACAAGTCTATGAAGGATGCCAGCTAGGAGTTCGTGTATTAGAAATCATCATCTTTCGCATAAAATTTGTCTAGATACGAGATATGCACGGTATGAAGAATTTTATATGCGCATATCTTTGAAGTTGAGAACCCGATACGGGAAGCAAATACGAATGGTGAGATCTAATAGAGTGATGAATATTATAGGTAGATACATTTAAAATGGACAAACACTTGGTCCTTTTGCTAGGTTTTCAGAACATGGAATAGTTGTCTAACACATTATGCCCGATTCTCCAAACAAAATGGTGCTTGCCAAAGAATAAAGTGGGTACAATAGATATGGTGAGGAGTATGCTTAACAACTCCAAATTTCCTTCTTTTTTTTTTTTTTTTTTTTTTTTTGTGGATTGTGGAACTAAGACAATTAGTAAATGATATTAGCGAGTGTTCCAACTAATGTTGTCCTAAAGGCAACTTTTGAATTATGGAAAGGTTGAAAATCGAGTTTGCAACATATCACTATAAGAAGATTGAGCATAACCAATCCCTACCATATTTACTTTGGCGACAGACCTCAATCATAGCAAATTATTTACTTACTTGTTCTATTACAAATTAAATTGTTCGTCCCTTATAGTTAATTAACTATGATTACATCAGTAAATATCCATTGACAAATATATTTTTATCAACACACTTGTTCTCCTGCAAATTAATGCCCATGAAAATATTGATAAAATTTATAGATAAATTATAAAAAATTATTACAAATTTAAGTTTCATTTTTTAAAAGTTATGATATAATTTTTACATTCAATAATAATATTTAATATTTAAAAGTAGATATACTAAATTTATCTAATTCGAGTATATTTAATGAAATATAAAAAGTATAATAGATGTATAATATATTTTATTTTAAAATATTTATAATTTTTTCATAAATTTATATTTATTTATATCTAATTATTACATAACATGCACAATATTTATATATAGAGAGAGAAAGTCCCAAGGACGAAAAAATCAGAAAAATCGGTTAATATATCATCAAAATATCGTGAAAATGGTGAAATATTGGAAAGATATCAATAAATCGCGATATTATCGTATAGTAATCACGAGCATATTAAGAAAATTAATCGCAAAAATATCGTCAAAAATCGGTGATATTTGGTCGATTTTATCGATATATTGATGATAAATGGCCAATTTTTTTGAAAAATTTGTCGCTACCACCTTTGACATTTTGACCGAGCGCTCCAACAGAGATTTGAGTCACGTCTTTTGAGGAATAATTAATTTTTAAGGAATAGTTAGATTTTTTAGGAACGTTTTTTAAGGGATAGATTTGTTATCCTAAATCTAACGTTTAGGAATTGAAATATCTAAATAATAATAATAATATATTTTAATATATATATAAATATATATATATATATATATATATATATATATATATATATATATAAATTTTAATATTCAATTATATTTTTTAAAAAGATAAACATTATCTTATTTTTAAATAAAACGTAATGATATTTTTTCTCAAAAATAATAATAACTTTTAATGGATAAATTTCAATAATATATACTTTGAACAATAATTTTGAATCAATAATATATTTTTCATTTTAATACTTGACGATTATTTTCATTCAATGATAATCTTTTAAAAGATAAACATTATATGAGCAATTTTAAACATTTTCAAATATTTTCATCAAATTTATATAATTTTTTATTTTACCGATATTTATGTAAAAATATCATCAATATTTCTGGAAATATATCCGTAAAATCAAATCTGGAAATATATCGGTGTTTGCGAATATTTTCGTCACTTGTAAAGTCCTTAACATTACAAATAATGAAGCAAGCTTAGTGGAAAAATTGTTTCCTTTCATATTGGAGGTTGATCCGTCCTACGTCGGGTGGTTAGATTGGGAGAGTGAAATGCAGCAATTTATAAAACCTAAAACCCGACCTCAGTAGGTACGTAAATTTCTTGTAGGTACTGGTCATTCTAAAGATTAGTGAGGCACAGAATTAGTTTTCCCTTTTTTGGTGCAATCTTAGGTTAACTACTTTGGTTTAATTGTTTTTATTAAAACAAAATTTAAGAGTTGTTCAGTTGCTTTGAAGAGAGTGATGGTTGGTGATTTTGTAAACAATATTAAGAAGGTCTCGAGCTTTGAGTTCTGAAGTCGGCCTACCATGGTGATTCAAAGGGACTGTCAATTATCAAGAGGAACTAATTGGAAGAGATGAGACCCTATACGAGATAGTAAGGAGCAGAATTGTTGTCATCCCATACAGAGCATCCCCAATTGATGTACACACGACATTCAAGCCTCTAAATTAGTAAGAAAACATCACATTTGGTTTGAAGTGTTGTTGCCCCCATTGGTCATCATGGTAGGGTGGATTGGATCCACCTCACCCTGAGAACATGACTATTCACTCATGGTGAGTCTTAAACACGCCATGGATGATGAAGAAAGCATTAAATAGGAAAGAAATCGTTTGGAAATGTTCTATTACTAGAAAGGAGAAAGTTCTCCCAAAATTACAAGAAAAACTAAACTAAAAATTGTATATTAAACTATATATTGTTTGGTTCTCCTAAGCCTTATTTATAAGTGAAGAATACATCTTGGGAGTTCAATCCGTGCCCAAGAAGGGTTACATTCCTTTTACAAATCAAATTCCCAAACTTGGAACTCAAGACTTTCTATTTTATGTCTTTCATAATTTTCGCATTGAAACTGGGCAGCAGAGCGAAATTCGCACTGCCTAGTGGAGGCATTTAGAAATCAAGTAGTGAGCAGATAAAAACAAGGGAGTGGTGCGAAATTGCCTTGATGTAGTGCGAAATGCCCCATTGCAGACTTCAAAACCTCCATCTTCATACACGATCATTCCTTCACGATCCCAACTCATCTAAATTGCTTCAGAGCTTCAAGCTTGCACAAAAGATATCGAGGCGATCATTGCGACCTCATATTTCCAAGAGCATACTCTGAAAGTACTAAAAAGGCCTATGCATGTCTGTACTCAATAAAACCATTAGTAAGCGGGTTTCGAAATTTAAGCATAAAGTCGATTAAGTATGAGTTTCCACACCACAAAAAGAGTTTTAATTCTTAAAGTTCGATTACTTGAAATTGTTGTTTGAGTGGTTATCACACCCTCTAACCGACTTATTTGCCACAATTTTCAGTAATGTATAAATTAATAACGAGGAGATAGGCTTATCAAAACAATTGTGAAAAACTAAAACTGTAGAAATAAACATGCAAGCAAGCAAAATAAGATAGGTATGAGTTAGATGATGCTAGTATTATTAGAGAAGCATTGATAAAAGTGTAACAAATTAATAAGTTATGCTTTGGGATCATATAGTAATTCGTATTTCAAGAAGAAAGTTCATAAGGCATGGTGATCTAGGCGACCTTGGCCCAAACCCTCAATTGACTCTTCACAAAGAAGACTTAGTGCGAGAGTGTGGTTTAAGATCTCAAGCATAGACTAAGTTTCCAAAACTCCCCCTAGCCAAATTCAACTCACCCTTTTGATACACAAAATATTAGAATAGGATGAGAACACACCTCTTTATTTCATACTTATCATGTGGGTGTATAATACCAAAGATGTTTAAAGCTACAACCCATGTAGCAAAGATTCATCGATGACTCCCAACCAACTGGCTTAAGGTATTAGGCTTTAAGTCCTCTCGGACTTCACTCCGATCTAACCATTCAAACAACAAGGTACCTACGAGGAATTGAGATTAGTGTCTTCTATCTCATGTAGCTAGCAAGTAGTCGATGAATCCCGACCATTGGCTTAGGGCACTAGGCATTAAATTCCCCTCAGACTGTGCTCTAGATTCCGATTGAATCAACTCACAATTTTTTTCTTTTTCTTTTTTTTCTTTTTTTACCCTTTTTTTCCATAGTGGGGTTCATTAATCTTCTTTTAAAGGTGTCCCATCACTAATAAAATCAATCAAGCATCTCAAAGTAAGTGGTATTCGAGAAAATGGGTCCTGGACTCAAAGTGTATATAAGAGATATTGTGTGTGTGTGATTTTATATTCCAAAAAGAAATGGTTTGAAAGCGATGGGTGATAAAGCCACTGTCCCCGCCAACCATTATGTTCCTCAAATCGAATTTCACAAACACTATGATGCCCTAACTTGATTTAACTATTATCAAGACTAATGTCAAAACTACTTAAAATAATATTTTGCACTTTTATCTCCTTATGACACCTGAGCATGAAAAAAAAAAACTAAAGCAATTTTTAACTCAAAATTTTGATTGAAAAGTTGTTTCCTCAAAATGACTTCCCTCGACCAAAGGTGTAACTTACCCACTTTTGTGATGGCCAGTATTGTACGAGCGACCGAAGGCGAACCCGATCACGGGCGTGATACCTCTTTTCGAATCAATTCCTTTTTCTTTTATCATTAAACACATTTCCAATGCTCATTTTGTAGAGATATTTATCTTTATGAAAATATATTTGTATATACTAATTCAACAAGGGATTCATCATTTTGTTTTCCAATACATTTCCATTAAATATGACATTACATGCCATTTGGTCCATTTACAACCTTAAACATTCTAGAGCATTATAAGCCGTTTTCAATACCAAAATATTTACAAAACAAATCGAGTTTGTAAAAAAAGTGCCAAATATATTTCATGAATGCATAGTTGGAGCATTACTTCAACTCGAAGTGAGGGCCTTGAGCGTTGACTACGAATCACTACGGTCTTTTCAGCTGCCACATGTTCACTCGGTACCTCTGGCGATGATAAAACAACGCTAAGCATTTTCATGCCTAGTGGTTTATACATTTCTCTCTTTATTTCAATTTAAGTAAATGTACCTTTTCTAAATCAATGCCTTTGTAGAAATTTTTTCAATGACCAATGCGGTACAATATTACATATATGTATATTTCATTTCGTATACATTCAAAATTACAATTCATTACAGTGCATTTCAATCATGCAATTTCATATGCAATAAATCATTTCTAACACAAATCATGCATTTCACAATTTTCTTTCATTTTTGCCCTTAGCGAATTTAACACAATGCTTTTCCGGTGCATAAGATAACGAATCCCAGGCATGAGATCCCGGATTGGGGCTGCGGTCCCGGTATAAAAAAGTTTATAACACAATTGGTCCCTCACGGTGCTGACTGGTTGTTAAAAATCATTTAGTAAACACTCGCGTCTGTGCGATGGAACACCGAAGGATCGGAGTGACACATCATTCGATTCAGCAGCGATCACGCTCATTTGACCCTTATTGGTATGCCAATCTATCCTTAACTCGAATTTAATGGTTAACATTCTATTAAGGGCGCTCAAATCATTCATAGCAATTTACAATAGTGTATATACATTTATATCCAAATACTTGGTTTCCAATACTCATACAATTTTTCATGTGCAATTCACTTCACAATCAGTTGTATCAAATCAATTTAAAAACAAATCAATGCAGCGATTTATGCAATTCATTTCAATAAATCCACTTGTTCTTGTCAACCCCGAACATTTTAGAAATAGAGAGAGAGAAGTGGAGAACAAACCAATTCATTTATGGCTCAAACGGAGCACATATGCATATTCATATAAAACCTTTTAGATATAGTTCGTCAAACAAAACACAAAACCGAAACAAGGAAAGAAGTGTGAAGAACAAACCTAAAAAGGTTGTTGCTCTTCGATTCCTATCCTCGGAATCCCATTATTGGGTCAAGTGTAACGACCCGTACCAAATAATACAAGTTTTTAACACGTTTGACCAAGTTTGACTAAGTTTGACCAAATTTGACCAACAATTAGTATGTGGGCCCAAGTTGACTTTTTCAAGGATGAATAATTTTGGGTTGACTAAAGACACTATTTATTAGGCCTGCGTCTTATACGAGTTCATAGACGGTGAGCGTCAAGAATCAAACTACGGATAAAAGTTATGGCACAGGAAGTTGAACAACGATTATTTTATCAATGTCCAAGTCAGTCCGGGGTTTTTACCTGAAAATGACCCTAGGCTCTATATAAACCTAGTTTTGTGTGCCAAAGAGGGGACTCAGCCCTAAAACCCGAGAAAAATTCCCCAGACGTGGACCCGGCCCAGTCGTTTCGGCGGATTTTAGGCTAATCGGGTTTTTATGAGCCCAGTGGGAGGCGATTCTGGCCACCATCCTTACATCTTGGCCCGACCGGGGAGGAAGAGCAAGGTGGGCGACACACGCCAAAATCACTGCGACATGTCGAGACGGGCGGATCAGGCGCGAAGCCTTGTGGCGACCTCCACCTTGGTTGCAGTTTTTGCCGTTTCCGGCCATTCGGGACAACCCGCCTCCCTCCTGTTTTTGGACCCTCTAAACTCATTCCCTTGGTCCTTTTCGCGAGATTCCTCACTTAGTTTGAAGATCTGACAAAGGAGTTTAGTAGGAGTTGGATCGCGTTTTGGGCGCGGAACTTTGAACCAGGTAAAGAATGTTCTTTGTGTTCCTTGTCTCTTGGGCTTTCCGTTGATATAAAGTTTGTAAATTTTGGACGTCGCTTGGTTAGTTTTCCATTTTTGGGTCATTAAGGGTAATTACCGAAAGGGTTTGGATTGAAATTAGGCACCAATTGGTCAAATTAGCAAAATTGAAGATGGATTAGTGAAATTGGATATTTTTATGATTTATTGGAGGGTTCAATTTCAGAAAAATTAGCCTCCGGGTAAAAAGCCCCAATTTTGGGTCACAGGAGTGCATAGAGCGCCTTTGTATAATTAGGACTGTCGAGTCGATTTAGATAAGTTTCATAGTTAAAATTATTCTTAGACATTTGGGGCATCCCGATGTCTTTAGTTTAACTTATTAGACCTAAATGGTATTCTTATTATATTCTTTGTGGCTCGCGAGGCAGGCGATCTGGGAGGCCGAGCTGACGTCTGTGATGCGTGAGTGGTTTATATGTATTAAATGCTTTGGAGTATTATGATATATAATTGTGGTTAATTATTTATATATATATATATATATTATTTGACCGAATTGTTGGTTATACATAAATATAATTATCTGTTTTTATATAAACAAGTTATCATTTCATGTGAATTTTGTCAACATTTTAAATATTTGGAAATTTTACTGAGTTCATGGATAAATTTGTGGTATTTAAATATTTTGGTACATGGATTGAGGTTTTAAACCACTTTGAAAATTTATTGATTTAAGAAATGGATTTTTGAGATTTTTATGATTTTAAGCATGTTAAATATTTTTAAAGTTTTTATGTGTAAATTAGTTTATGGTGAATATTTTCATTGTGGTATTTCTCGATTTCGGCATGAATTGATGAATTGAAATTCATCAATATATTTGATTGAGTTGTTGAAATTAAATTTATAAATTCTTAATTTATAATATAGTATCGTTGGAAAAGTACATGTAGTAAGGATCTTTTTGTATTGGTATTTATAAATTGATGTACCATATAGCACGAGTTCGGTCGGTATTTATATTACAGTGCTGGGTTTGCCAGCGTGCCGTGAGGTGGTTTCATCCAAACGGTTATATATTTCCACGATGCGTGAGGTGGGTTTACCCGACGGTTTAATCTTCTTCAGGTTTGCCACGGTGTCGTGAGGTTAGTTTCATCCAACGGTTATATATTATTTCCAAGGCCTTGAGGTCGGGTTTACCCAACGGTTTATTACACTGGGTTTGCCACGGTGTCGTGAGGTTGGTTTAAATGGCGGTTCATATATTATTTGCAGCCCGTGGTGGGGTTTACCAAACGGTTTATTATTATTATTATTACCGACACCTTTGATGTTGAGGCGTGAGTGCAGGGTATCCGGTTTTATGATGGGTATATGGTATGGTACATTGTTGGTTTGAGTAAGCTATAACCATTTCAATATTTATGGTTATTGTATTTTCATGATTATTTTCTGACATGATGTTTATATTTTATACTTTCGATTTTATGTTGTGAATAAGTCGGGTTATAATTTCTTAATAATAATTTCGCTTAAATTTTGAGCATGAATTTCATGTTGTTGACTTGGGTATAAGTTTGGGTTTTGTGGAAATGTTTTTAAACGGGAACCTTCTGAAAAGAGGGGCGTGAGTCTTGAGATAAAGGAATTTTGAAAATAAAAAGCATTATTTTCAGCATAAGTCTATACCGCTCTTTGAGATTTATTATCTCACGTTTTATTGTTTTAAATCCGTTCTCTAGGTCCAGGCAGTTCATAGAGACCTACCTCGCGCCAAATTCTACATCACTCTTTCTGCGACAGCTGCAGTATTCTATCTTATCTATCTGTCTTTATTTTATTGGACTTATTTATCTTCATTTGTACCCCTAGAGATTCAGCGAAGCACTCTTAGAATGTTTGATCTTAGTATTTAACTCATATGAGTCTTTATTATGTGTGTTTATGGTTATGACCTATAGTAAGATAGATGGTTGTAGTTTAAGTAGTGGATCTTTTTATATATTTGGTATTATGTGTCATGTATTTATTTTTTTTTTTAAAGTGGGGTTCTATTGGATATTCCCTAGGATTGTACGAGTGGAACTCGTAGAGTGGGTTGCAGAGATGGGAGGAGTATCCGGGTCGAGGTCACGCTCATCAAGCTCTCGTCACCAACCTAATCCATCTGATATCTCACAATCAAGAACAACCGAGAAAAAAAAATCGATTATTGCATTCTAGGATTTTTGGTTAGGGTTGATGTCTACTATCCTTCACTTGCAAAATTTTTTGGGACATATGAGCCATATTTTTTTCTCATGCTTCCTTCAAGTAGTGTCATGAGTCTATTTTCAGTGAATTGGAATCATCATTTAGATCCACTCAAACTCAAGTTCACGGCATTTTAATGCCAAAGCGAATGCAATATGCCCGGCTCACTTTCGATTACCTCTTTGTGTCTCTCGATTTAGGGGTCTTAAATCCATAAATTGGTATGGATTTCTTCTAATAATTTGATGCCATTGTTCTAGGGTTTCTTCTCCAATTGGAATCATCCAATTTAGATCACCAAAACTCAAGTTATGCATTTTTACATCAGGACTACTCTAATTTGCAAAACATAATCAGATTGTTCTTGCACATGAAAGCTCCCACTTTGTGGGTCCCAGGCATTTAGGGTTATGGTGCATACACTTCCTTCAAATCAAATTATTCCTAGAAATTATAGTTTATCCATAATTTTAAATCCCTCCATTTGGATGAGTGAAACTTCGACTACGACCCGAACCACGACAAACTACACCCAAAATAGAGCATACCCATCAGCTACCAAAAACTCACCTTTAAGCCCATATTTGGGAGCCTTAGAGCTACAATTTGCTCTTGATCCCTTCTATACATTTGTATTTCTATCTCTTATGGTTCTTTACCAACAGGAATCACTCAATTTAGATGATTATAGCAACATAGCCAAAGCAAAACGGGGGTTTTGAAAATTTTTGTGCGCTCCTTTGAAAACACGTCATTTATTTATCTGAAAATTCCTCAAAAAACAATCCAAACCAATAAAAACAATGCAAAACAACCTCAAAATGAAATAAAACCATCCAAGAACACTTTACACAAACAGGGTTTTCGCCAGGCAAACATAAGAAGAGGGTTTTAGTTAGGTTTATACCTTAATCTCTTACGAAGCCTCTTCTTTCTTCTTTTTGAACTAAGCTTGATCTACAGATGGAGAGAAAACACCAGGTGCCTTCTCCTTCCCTGCTTTACCCCGTGCCTCTCTTTCTCCACTTGTGCAAATGAGAAACCTCCTCATTTACAAGACCACTTGCCCAGTCTTTTCTTTTACAAGGTCAGGCCTTGTTTGGCCTTCACTTTTAATTAAGTTTTTTCCCGTTTTTGCTATTTGGTCCTTCATTTCTGTTTCATTTACACTTCAACTTAACCCATTATTCCACTTTGGCATATTGACTTCTTTATTTATAACCTTTGGGTCCTGAATTAGTAAATTTTAATTTACCCTTATTTCATGAATTAATTTTTCGGGTTTTATCCAATTTTAAGCTCGAAAAGATCTGTTCATTGGCTATACCATAAACATGTTATCAAATTGTTAGGGTATTTTCAAGGCGTTACACTTTCATTAAGTTCAAATATAAAAAGGCAAGATATGGGTTATCTTGATTGAATAAGGGTGCTCTAGGTATGACTTACTCCAATGCACATTCTTTGAAGTTTGAAGACGCTATGTGATTCTTTATGTGTGGTTCATTCCACATTCACATTGTGAAGCACCCTATGAGTTGAAGAAAAATGTGCTTTTATTGGCACTATGTGATTCCCAAGCTTAGGGTGTATGAGTGATGCTCAATTTTGGAAAACTACCTTAAAGCATTAGAAAGATAACAATTCTTCCAAAAAATGGGGTTAAAAATAAAATAAAAAATAAAGCAATTAACTAAGAAAGCAAGGAAATCCTAAACTACTTTGTTGTGGGCTAGTTAGTTTCAAACTAGAGACTAAGCTTGGATAGGTCCATGGTTTGGTAGACTCAAGGTGGTTGAAAATGGGTATGGAAGCATCATCCAAACTCATAATATGTGCAGTATGTCCGTAAGTCGTCATATGTTCCTCCACCATATTATCAATGACAAGTATCCATGGTCATCTTCATATGATTCAAGCTTTTTTATTAAGTTGAAGATGTTGAGTTCCATGGTCATATTTTCAAAGGTGAGTTGCATAAGACCATTCCTATAATTGATTAATGCATTAGATATAGCTAGGAAAGGCCTTCACAGGATGATGGGTATGTTGTTGATTCCCCTGTGGATTGCTCTAGGTAATTTTTTTCATATAAATGAGGAACATGGAGGGAAGACATGATGTTTTACGTATGAGCGGTGGAGAAATGCCCGAGCACAATAAGTGGCATTTGGGTGCATGGTACATAATTATGTTTGCGGTAGGGCTGTGTGAGTGGTCTTGAGCCCAGGCCACGTAGGCGGGGAGCCCTAAAGGCGGCATTCCCTAAAGGGGAACTGTGTGTATAAATTTTTTTTTACTTGTAATATTAATGTGAAGCTACAACCTTAGTTTTTATTATATTTAAAACTGAAATCATCTCTTCTGTGATCAATTCCTGAAAGAGGTTTTGATTGGCTCACCCAGACTCCATACCACTACTACACTAAAAATATATCAAACAAATACTATAACAATAATAAAGAACTCATTTTATCAATAAAAATCATATATTAGAGGGCTAAAAGTGAGGTTTTAAGAGGGCCTAAATTATTAAGGGTAGTTGGTCTTGAAGGGCCTATTTTTAAGAGAGAAATGTAGGGGCGGCGACCGCCTCTTTCGCCCACCCGAGACGGCCCGGGTCTTCATGCATCCTAGCAAGGGTCCCGTGGGGAGGCGGGGGACGATCAAGTGGCCTGACTCTACCAGGGGAGTCTGTTTTTTGAAATTGATCATCAACAATCCATCTTGGTTTCGACATTGATTAGCCTAATAAGTTGAGGATTTCAATGTTTATAAAACTTCTTTCCACTACTTACAGTTGATAAATATCCATGGGAAAAGTACTTCCCCAATTGGACTTTAAAACTAGAACCGCCTTTCCTAGAATGTTGATTCGTCTCTCAGGTCATCTTTTTAAAACACATGTAAGTAGTCCCCTCACATAGTATTTGGGCATGAAACCATCTCTGTTATAACGTTTTGTTAATGATCTATGAAGCATTAATGAGGAATGAAGATTGAAGTGTTACATAAATTATGCTAACAATAAAGGAAGAAGTGCAAAGAACACAAACTCTTTACATAATACATTAGAACAATATAATTACAGAAAAGTTATAAAACTTTACAGAGTGATATATACTGACTTGATAGATAGAGTCTTGCAATATGTAATGTCCTAAAGACAATATTGCATAACTTCTCTTGTGCAAGAAGACTTAAGGTGATTGCCTCTCAGGATGAAATTATCACAATGTTGAGAGTGTTTACATGCAGAAAAGCTTGGCTCGAGCGAAATCTTTACGATTTTCCTCTCCTAATAAAGTGAATGCATTATTTTTTTGTTTTTGTCAATTGGGAAAAAAAAACTTATTATTAAAAAAGAATCCTTAAATGAATATTTATATATTAGTATCAGCCTTTCGGAAAGAATCTTGTTCTTTCAACGTTTTCAACAAATCAAAAAATAAAGTATGTTTCTATTTATTATTTCAAAGCCCATGGTCCCCAAGACCCGTATTTTGATTTATTAATATATTATATATAA